>JADBJO010000963.1:117500-142500 GCA_016801955.1 Conus betulinus | reverse complement strand
TTTTTTCGTTTTTCGAACAATGACGCTTGTTGTAGAAGTAGCTGTGTTGCTGCAATGGCGGGACACTTCTTCACGGTGTAACACTCAATATGAAAATAAACACACACAAATTATGAACAAAAGTCGCGAAATCTCAGCATCAGCTTTTTTTTTTTTTTTTTTAAAGTACTCAAAAAGTTATAAAAAAAAAAAAAATAAAAAAAAGGGGGGGGGGGGGGGGGGGGGGGGGGGGGGGGGGGGGGGGGGGGGGGGGGGGGGCGGGGAGGGAGTTCTCGAAGCTTCAGTCCAACGGGAAAAAAAGGGATTGTATATTGGAAATAGGACTTTCTTATATCCTTACATAAACAAACGGTAAATTTTTAGACAGATTGGTCGGCAGGGTTGAGGATAGTTGTGTGTGTATGTAAAGAGGGAGGTGGGGGGGGGGGGGGGGGGGGGGGGGAGCAAGGGGGTGGGGTAGTAGCAAGACATTGGTTGCCGCACATCGAATAAACAGTATATGGGTGTGCGCAGTGCGCATGTGTGAGTGTTCCGGCATGTGCGTCTCCCCGCATGAGTGTGCATACTACACGCAGCGTGTTCTTTTGGACACTATCAAAGGGAGGTGGGGTGCTCCCCCCCCACCAAGGAAGCAGCCCCCCCCCCCCCCCCCCCCCCCCCCAAAAACCCCCCCCGCACATTGAATTAAAATATAAACAGTATAGGGTGGGCGCGTGGCGCACCCCCCCCCCTCCCCCCCCCCCCCCCCCCACACCCCCCCCCCCCCCACACACACACACACACACAAAGACAAAAAAAAAAAAAAAAAAAAAAAAACAAAAGAAGAAGAAAAAAACCGGCAAAGCGTGCGTGTGTGGGTGTGTGTGTGTGTGTGTGTGTGTGTGTGTGTGGTGTGTGTGTGTGTTGTGGGGGGGGGGGGGGGGGGGGGGGGAGGGAGGGATGTGGAAAGAAGTCAACACGGAAGTACCCCGACGTCCAAGTAGGCCCGTGCACTTTGGGAAGACGCGCTCGAGAATTTGGGATTGTGTCTCAGAAAAAAAAAAAGAAGGAAAAACTACACACTTAGACATCTTTTCAATTACACATACTATTCCGCTGTCGCTTATTGCATTAGCGAGCTACGGTAAGCATGTTAGATCAAACGTCATTTTTAGAAGGACAACTTCCTTTTCCCTACACAGCGACGAAATTAGTTCAGTTTACACCGTTTTCACCCTGAAGGCCTCATAAGGTATGCAAAACGTGGCAGTGTGTAATATCATGTACTCACAAGGCGCGCCACAGAAAATGTGACGTCAGGCATACGTCACGAGGTGGCGCGAGGCGTGTTACTTGCCTGAGCAAGTGGAGGTACGTGCGCTCGCCCAGTGACGTCACAGTTCCAGCATCTTTGACCCCAAGCAGGTAATCCTGATGAATCACGATGGTGTGTGTGTGTGTGTGTGTGTGTGCGTGTGCGTGCGCGCACGCGCGCGCGCGAATATGTCCGTGCCTGCCTGCCTGTTTGTTTGCATGAGTACGGCAAATGTCCAGAGTTAAAAAGCTTTCCAAGGTCCAAGACAAAAACAAAAAAGGTTTAAAATCTTACTATCAAATAAAGCATAAGAAAACGCTTAGAAAAAACAATCCTCTCACCTGAGAGAGAAACAAACAAACAAAAATTTAAAAAAAAAAAAAAAAAAAAAAAAGATAAAAGTGAATATAGATGTTATGGGATAAAGGTGTGGACTGGGCTGGGGAAATAATAAGCAGACGATAACAAACAACGCTGTCATTTGATACATGAATCCGGACATTCTTTTCCCGGTTTTGTTTCAGACCTCAGATGGACCCGCAACTTCAGTTCTACTGACTTGCATTTCTCACTTACGAGCGAAGCATGCGTGTCTGAAAAATCAGTCAACGTGTCAATTAGTCAATCAACGGAAACAGCATGGCACATTCCCTGGGGATGTGTAGATGTGGGGAGGTGGAGGAAAGAGGAGGTTTCGGATGGTGGTGGGGGGAGAAGGGGGTGGGGGGAGGCTGCGGGTGTGAGCGGGGGGGGGGGGGGGGGGGGGGGGGGGCGGAGGACAGCCTACGCAATGGAAGAGCGAGCATCATTATAACAATAAGTATGGCACTGTCAGGAATTCACGGTGAATCCAAAAAAAGGGTAATAATGTGGATATAAAAACATGTATAGGAACAGATCTTACGTCAGTTTATATCTTAACTTGTTTGAATGTTAACTGCCCGGGTAATCAATACGACAAAAAGCAGACAGACCTGAGAAAAAAAAACATGACATTAAATTGAATTGTGAAATGAGCCCGCCAAGTGGGTCAATATGGCATGAATGAGAGAGAGAGAGAGAGAGAGAGAGAGAGAGGAGAGAGAGAGAGAGAGAGAGGGAGGGAGGGGAGGAGAGAGAGAAATAGGGAGAGAGAAAGAGAGAGGGAAAGAAAGAGAGGGGGGGGGGAGAGAGAGGGAGAGAGAGAAAGAAGGGAGAGAGAGTGGGGAGAGAGAGAAAGAGAGAGGGAGAGAGAGAGAGAGGGGAGAGAGAGAGAAGGGGGGAGAGAGAAGAGAGAGAGGAGAGGGAGAGAGAGGGGAGAGGAGAGAGGGAGAAAGAGAGAGGGAGACAGAGGGAGAGAGAGAGAGAGAGAGAGAGGGGGGAGAGAGGGGGAGAGAGAAAGAGAGAGGGAGAGAGAGAAGAGAGAGGAGAGGGGAGAGAGAGATGGGGGAGATACAAAGAGAGAGGAAGAGAGAAGAGAGAGGAAGAGAGAGAGGGGGAGAGAGAGAGGGGGGAGAGAGGAAGAGAGAGGGAAAAGAAAGAGAGAGAGGGAGAGAGAGAGAGAGCGGGGGGGAGAGAGAGAGGGGGGGGCAGAGAAAAAAGAGAGAAGAGACAGGGAGGGAGAGGGGAGAGGGAGAGAGACGGGGGAGAGAGAGAGAGAGAGGTAGAGAGAGAGAAAGAGAGAAGAAAGGCCATTGCCATGGAAGCTGATCAAACAAAAATGTGACATAACTCACCTGCAGATGAAAAAAAAAAAAATCCGACAAAAAACCCAGAACAAGTCAAACACGGAAAAAGTGCACACGTCACAAACATACAGGCCATCAATTCTGACATAAAGGTTTTTTTTTTTCTCTCTAAACTCTCTAACTCCCATCACAGCAACCCCCCCCCCCCCCCCCCCCATCCCCCCTTGCCTGCCCCCCCTTAACTAAAACGCCACCAACAACCCCTTTGACCAAAGTATGCTGTTTGCCGCGTATGTTGGATCAGGAACGCTTTGAACAACACCGTCAAGCAACTCGGCAGCAGTGCGGAGTCTTCTTCGGAGGGTCACTTCACGCCGACTTGATGGCGATCGTTTCCCGCGGACGGTCGGAGCTGAGGTAAAAAGCAGGACCCAACACAGGCATGGCCACATCAGGGTGAGCCAGAGGAAGCGACTTTGGAGCGGCCCCCACTAACAGGTGAGACTGAAAACGAACATTAAAAACGCAACGGTCAAAAGAAAAAACCGGTGCCTTTTTATTTTTCAATTTTAATTTCCTTTTCGATATAAATCTTCTTACCAAATTATCACCTACACGTTCCTTTTCATTTTCAAGCTATGAAGGGGGGGGGGGGGGGGGGGGGGGGGGGGGGGGGGAGGGGAATCTTTTCTCATTTAATAAAGACAAAGAAAAAGATGGCGAAACACACACACACACACACACACACACACACACACACACACACACATCTGCGACGCATTCTCTAATCATCCAGAAATCTTGAACAACTGAAATATGGCGAGCAAGTGCTGTCTGGTCATGCGAACACGTTGAGAACAGTGAAATCTCAGACCTCCTACCGTTGGCAAACGGTTTCTAACAATCGCAGAACACTGAAAAGCTAGAATCTGCTAAAAGGTTTGTCGGCACAAAGTTCAACAGAATTCATGAGGTTTTTCTCGATTAAACACACACACACACACACACACACACACACACACACACACACACACACACCAAAACCGCTTACATGTTGAAAAATCAGCGGAGAATTATTATCCTTGTTAAAAAGCCAATTGAGCTGAGATCACATAAGTACCCCCCACACCACACCTCTACGAAAATACATCGAAGCAGTTTTTACATCCAAAACGGAAAAATTAAACTGAAAGTTGAGAGGGAATTTTCCATTAAGAAGAGAGAGAGAGAGAGAGAGAGAGAGAGAGAGAGGGGAGAGGAGAGAGAGAGAGGGACAAGAAAGAGAGAGAGAGAGAGAGAGAGAGAGACTCAAATGATTCATTGTGCTTTAAAGCATGGGGGGGGGGGGGGGGGGGGGGGGGGGGCAGAAATCAAAACCGATCATAAGCATTATGTAAATAAGCCCCCAATTCCTCGCAACATGGAAGCCATAGTATGGTAGTGAGGCGTTTACCATGAAATAGATTACAATAATCATAAGTGAGTTACAGCTTTTGTTTTTGTGTTTTTTTTTTACAGTTTCTCTGACGTATCCAGACAAGGAATCTCCCTCCTCACCAGCACTTAAAACGCATACCTCCCTCTTGTGCAATCATGGAAACTCCCAAGAATGTTATCTATGGTGTTTGCATTGTGTTCCAGACGCATCATTATTTGCTGTCCCACTGTCATGTCCATGGTCTGCCTGCAGTGTTGCACTGTCTGCTCTGTGTGTGTGTGTGTGTGTGTGTGTGTGTGTGTGTGTGTGTCACATCCTGTGTGTGCTGATTGTATCGTGTTTACAGGCACACCACAGTACAAAGCCGTCTGCATCTCCTTCAGGCTGGTCAGCATGTTCGGACATCTCTTGCCATTTCAGAACCATGGCGCACTGCCACTGTCTGTAGGTTGGTGTCAAACACTGGGTCTGCGGTTTCACTTTGCACACATCCACCAGCACAAACATGTTCGTGTTGTTTCCCCCGAGTGTGCCTAGCGCTCGCCGTAGAATTCCCCCCCCCCCCCCCCCCCCCCCCCCCCCCCCCCCCCCCCCCCCCCCCCACCACCACGCCCCCCCTGTGAAAATAAACTTGGAGGGGGTTGGGAGAAAGAGCGCAGAGGGGGATGAAGGTGAACTCTTTTCTCTGTCTGTGTGCTTCGGCTCTTCTCCAGTCTCTTGTTACTTGTGACGGGCGCTTTTTCCGGTACACCACAGTGTCACTGTGAGTTGGCTGAGAAAACTGACATGCTGGTTTCAGTCGGAGCACAACAATGTTTCGTTCTCTCTACTTTCTTTTTATATGGAGACAGTGACATTTCCTGTATAAGAGCGTTGAGAACACTTTCTAAATGCGGCGGTAGACCATGTACATGCATTGTGAACAGCTTATCGGTGAAATTTGACGAACTTTTGGCTTTGTTGTTAGAAAGCCGTCCTGCTGACAGCCAAGCAAGGGAAGCTACTCAGAGAGAGAGAGAGAGAGAGAGAGAGAGGAGAGAGAGAGAGAGAGAGAGAGAGAGAGAGAGAGAGAGAGAGAGAGAGAGTCCTCTGGGGACAAAAAAATCAAAAAATTGGCGAAGCATTTTCTTGATGTTAAAAGCACATAAACAACAATTACGTCAAACGTGCCTCTGAACATATGCAATGCGAATTACAGATACAAACAGACAAGTATCTGCACAATAACATGTTTTGTTGGGATTTTTTCCCCTAGCGATGCGAACGTTGACGTATTGTTTTTAATCCAAATATTCTTCTTGAAGCAAACAACAACAACAACAACAACAACAACAAAAAACATTTGATATTCACACAGGCCAACTCAAGTCCACTCTGAAGAAGTTTATGATATCATTAGTTAGCCAACAGATTAAAAGAGAAGAAGAAGAAGAAGAAGAAGAAGAAGAAGAAGAAGAAGAAGAAAGGTGAGTTCAGGTGTTATAAACTGTAATAAGGCAAGCATGTGCTAAGATATTCTAGAATGTACGCATGTAAATGAATCCAAATAAAGGAATACGTAAATAAATGAACAGATAAATGATAAATGAATGAATGAATAAACAGTAGAATAACATTGGACAACGGCAAAAAAGAATTTAAAATAAAAAGAAGAAGAAGAAGAAGAAAAGCAGAATCAACTTAAGTGACAGAATAGCCAAACATTACACGCACAGAAGTTCCAGGACACGGGGGATGCAACTCGTACACAAAGAATCCCCCCCCCCCCCCCCCCCCCATCAGCATCCACGAATGATGGGCATGGGCGTGGAATGCTTTCCTTGTCAAAGCATGCCAGATGAAAGAGGGTTGTACTATGCTATCAGTTCATGAAGGCAAAACCACCATCTCATTGGTTTCCACAACAGCAGCATTCTGATAATAATACGTTTCGTTACGTAATTAACTCTCATTATGATCCTTTGAAAAAAAAACCAGCCCAGGAGTCTCTCAAAATGGCTTAATTCTGACCACAACTATATCATTAAAAAAAAAAAAAAAGAAGACTGAAAACAATCTGTTGTTATCAAAACAGTTTAACAGTGAACTTTTGTCAAAAGCTCTGCTGTTGTTTTTGTACAGCCTGTTTGACCAGCCAGTTCCTGCAAAGCTTCCAAATTCTCAGTACATTTGGTTTCCACGGCTGGCACCCGAAACACCTGTTCGAAATGTAGAGCAATGCATAGTCCTAAAGAAGAACGTGAAAATGCTGACACCCGCAAATCAAGCTGCACATCTTATGAGAATCTTTGGCATTGGGGGGTTGGGGGTGGGGATGGGGGATGGCAGGGTTGAGATGGAGTGGGAGGAATGGGGGTGGGTGTGGGGGGGGAGGGGGGGGGGGGGGGGGCTCTAGGACATGAGTGCGATTGTTTAAGCTTTCCAATAATAATAATAATAATAATAAAAATTCCCAGCATACACGTTTACAGAATGTGGCTAGTACACAAACACTGACAATCAATCAGAAAGTGAACACACGCCTGAATTAAAAAAAAAAAAAAAAAAACCACGGATTATATATAAATAACTACGGATGCATAATCTCTGCATGGGTGATCAATTTCTAAAACACCGCTGAAACATCGTGCCCCAAAGGAAAAACCAAACAAACCAACCAACCCGGAAACGTGTTCCTTCAACAACGAGAACAACAAAAAGCGTCTAACGGACACACAGCAGCCTTCGTTTTGCGAGCGTTTTGTGTTGAGTTTTAGTGCATCAAGCAAGTTCGTCTCGATTGCTGCGAATGTTGCGTTAACGGTTCAGTCCAAGAACTATAAAAACAACAACCCCTCAACCTCCCCCCTCCTCCTCCCCCCTCCCCCGTCTCCTCCATCACCATCATCGCCACAACCCCCTACATCCCCTCTCTCATCCAAATATGAGCTGCCGATCACGAGTGAGTCATTGAATCAGGCAAACACATTATCGGCTCGATTGGAAATTTGTAAAAGTCCCATTTCATGTTGGGGGGTGTGGGGGGGGGGGGGTTGGGGGGGGGGGGGGGGGGGGGGGGGGGGGGGGGGGTAAAAGGAAATACGCAAAACTGTATAGCAGCCAAACCACACTACTCAAGCATTTCCAGGGCAGCTCATGTTCATGATGGATTTGCGGTTTTGTTTCATACAGGTTTCCAAGTTGGTGTTGATTAATCACTTTGGTTTTAATGTTCTTCTTTGTTTTGCTTTTTCGGTTTTTCAATGTGATGGAAAACTAGAGAGAGAAAAAAAAATGTGTTATAATTCTAATTACATTGTATCCCTCATTTTCTTGGTGTGTAGTCAAATCAACGGTTTGAGAGAGAGAGAGAGAGACTCAACACTCAAATAGTTTATTCATAAAGGCCTTCGGCCCTTAGAATGGGGATGTACATTGTGATTCATGTCGCAGACTGACTCTGACTTGATCATGTTACATAATACTTCGCCTCTGGAATGCTTTATATAATTGAATAGCCAACTGTTTAACAGTACTCTCATTTGATGATGACATTAACAAAACTCATTTAAAAAAAAACAAGAATTCTTGAAATATTTTTGTGGTAGGAATTGAGAGAGAGAGAGAGAGAGAGAGAGAGAGAGAGAGAGAGAGAGAGAGAGAGAGAGAGACAGACAGACAGACAGACAGAGAGACAGACAGAGAGAGAGAGAGAGAGAGAGAGAGAGAGAGAGAGAGAGAGAGAGAGAGAGAGAGAGATTGAGTGAATTGATCAGTTCTCCAAATGCAAAACAAAACCCATTCACAATAGTTCCATATGAATGTTCTCGGGAGGAATCTAGACAAACTAATTATGAATTTGTTGCTCTCAATGCAAGTATTAAAAAAAAAAAACCAACGAAAAAAAAAAAAAGAAACGAAACAACAACAACAACACACACACACACACACACACACACACACACACACACACACACACACACACACACACACACACACACACACTGTGTGACAGCGTCAAACGGTACCGACTATAAAGTACTCCGACAGTTTTGCAGTTTGATATTATGTATTTGTCCGATTTCCATAATCCACACAAGTCTTGGCGAGTGACTGCTCGCGAAAGAGCTCGCATGTCACTGAGCAGTGTCACAGGTAAAAAACGTAACAAGACTCGCGGGAGTTTAAAGTGAGTCAAAGCAATTAATTCGGCTGGTTACAGGATGTGCTATTCAGGGTGAGATCAAGAAAAGTACTCACCGTTTAAAAAAAAAAAAAAAAAATGTACCGATATTCTAGGAGCGACATGGTTACATCAACCAGACGCGGGCTTTGATGGGACGCCGGCACAGACGACCACGAAAGGGTTAATTCTAAGCTGGAGTATCCACAACGAGTGGGGCAGCATTCTCCGCGGTTGCATGTATCGAGTAAAACTGTTCGATTGTGGATTATGCCAAAGATTGGTGTACATCATCTAGATCACAGGCTGCATAATCATCACAATTATCGCCCCTGCTGAGGCCACTGTGTTCTCAACCCGCGTCGGTCAGGTCTGTGTAATATCTCAGCAAGATTAACCTGCGCGTCAACAACTGCACCAGTTTAAAAGAAAAAAAAAAAAAAAAAAAAAAAAAAAAAGAGAAACAGAGAAAGATTAAAAAAAAAAAAAAAAGAAGAAAAAGAAAAAAAAGAAAAAGAATGGGGAAAAAAAAAAGCCGAAAAAAAGCCCGGTGGACAGATGGGCTCGTGAGGATCCAGATTAAAAGGAAAGATCCAAGGGTTGGTTTGTTTCCTAACGTTACAAGAGCGCCTTTTTCGACATCCTCGTAAATTTCGCCCGAAATAACTGGTGGATCTCGGTAGTTTAAAAAAAAAATCAGACGAATTAGATGTGTACTTATATCTATGTATTTGTAAGATGTCGCGTAGATCGGAATGACGACCCTGTTCCAGTGAACAACGAATTGTTTGACGGTGGTGGGTGTCTGCGCTCTCCCGATCCCGCGCGCCCCTCTAGTTGTCAATGGGTTTAAAGCAGCAATAACGTAACAGTGAACGAAGTTGTAAAAAAGAATACAAAAAAAAAAAAAAAAAAAAGAAAACCATCAAGTCACACACGTTTCCCTCTTAAACAAAAACCTGGTGTTACAAAGATACACACATAAAAATGTAACGATGTTGCGCCCATGAACCAAAAAAAAAAAAAAAGGGAAAAAAAAAAACAGAAAAAAACAAAAACCAAAAAATCATCGACCCTTCAGTCACAGCTCTAAGCGGATGTAAGCCAGGCGAAACGTTAAAAGGCTGCCCACGCCTAGAAATGCCGTCACTGCGCGGGTAGTGTAACCTTAGTAATATCACTTGTATGAAAGTCAATTAAAAAAAAAAAAAAAAAAAAAGCATGTACGCGTTTGGGAAATACCTTAAACCCCTTAGGTACTAAAAAAACGATAACTCCTCCTGCCCATTTATTCGTACCACAAACGAAACTTACACTACAGATTGACGATTCAAAAAGGGTATCTACCTTCTGGCCCTCAAAACGCAAACAAACTTGACAGGCTTACCACGAATAGTCTGATGTGGAACATTTCAAACGGAAAGTAAATGAACTAAAAGCCTAGGTAAACCAGTTTTCAATGTCAACATTTGCACTCTTACCTACTGGCACTCTCGGTAGACTACCTACAAGTGCAACAATAACAACAGTTCATAGTGGCGGGCAGAAAAGCAAGAGCCAGGCTTCAAACCGCAAAACTTTTAGCTATGTCTGTATGATCATCAGTAACAAAGTAACAGGAAACAAATTAACAACAACAACTAAAGTAACCTGAAAATGGTTAAAATATCATGGTTAAAAAAAAAAAAAAAAAAACAGCTAAACAAAAAGAAAAAAAAAAAATCAAAGTACAGAAGAAGACAATTCTCACGTTTTCACGAACAGTGAAAGGTTACTTTTGTTTGCTGCTTGCTAAGACGGGTGGTCGGTTATCAGAAAAGATGCTTTTATTTTTTTAAAAATTCTAAGCTTCTCCAAAAAGGTGTACGCCCACCACTTTCCGGATGGGGGCAGGAGTAAGAAAGGCGGGGGGGTGGGAGGCTGGGGGGGGGGGGGGGGGGGGGGGGGGAAGAGAGAATAATGAACAGTAGTCTACGAAACAAGGCCGGAGATACGTTTGAGCAGATCATTTCCATCGAGAACAGGCCACGCGCCCTTTGCGATAAAACTGCAAGCAGGCCAAAATGAGCAGTTTCACAAGTCATAATCATCTCATCAAAAGCAATGGATTGTGAAATAAGTTAGAGCAACGAGCAATTGATTAGGATGGTTACAAAAACACTATCAGAGTAGCATCGTGAGAGGTGTTGGGAAAAAAAATCCAAAAAAAAAAAAAAAAAAAAAGGTTACGGTATTCAAAGCGAGGAGCGGGCAAACCACCCGGACCTAGAGGCTTGCAGGGGATTTCTGCACAAATGGCGACGACAAGGTTCAGTCCAAGAATAGCCATGGACCGGGCCGGACTCACTGCCCTTGCATAGATAAAGTGCCCTACTCTATGATGCAGGATTCTGAGGCGGAGATGACAAAACTGTTCCACTGCGGGATGATTTCTGAAGACGGATGTACACGATCTGTTCCATTATGGACGATCTTTAAGACGGATGTACACGATCTGTTCCATTATGGACGAGTTTTAAGACGGATGTACACGATTTGTTCCATTATGGAGGATTGTTAAGACGGATGTACACGATTTGTTCCATTATGGACGAGTTTTAAGACGGATGTACACGATCTGTTCCATTCTGGACGATTGTTAAGACGGATGTACACGATCCGTTCCATTATGGACGATTTTGAAGACGGATGTACACGACCCAGCTCACGTCGCATTCGGTTATTTCTTTCATGTTCCAGCTGACAACGGTTCAAGGACGAGCCTCGACCCATCTGGCTCTGAAATGGTGCAGCCAGCGTACGGAAGGCTTCAACCGTCTAAACTGCCTGCCTCTAAACAGTCTGGCTTTAAAGATAGTTACGTTCCCATCGACATTCTTTTTGTGACGAGTGACAGAACTCGTAATACTCAACGTCCTGATCAGCAGAAGAAGATCGGGGTGACACGGTTTTAAGCGATCTCAACGAACAGTTGAAAGAGAACCGGGATCACTGAAACGAATGCGACGAAAGGTTAACCTCTTGGCATCCACCTCCCAAAATAGTAGTACACCTATCTACTCACTCGGTACCAGACCTCCACAGAAGCACCATCCTACTGCCGCTGAGGTATCATTATGTTGTAGCTGTTCCTCCTCTCTCTCTCTCTCTCTCTCTCTCTCTCTCTCTCTCTCTCTCTCTCTTTTTCTTCGTTATCTACATTTTCTTTACGGATATACTCTTTAAGTATTCGTCCATTCGTCTCTGTTATCCACATTTTCTTTATCAATCTATTCTTTATTCATTTACATGTTCGTCCCCTTTTCTCTATTTCCTTTACAAATGCATGTCCTTCTCTCTCTCTCTCTCTCTCTCTCTCTCTCTCTCTCTCTCTCTCTCTCTCTCTCTTCGTTTCGTCTTCTTCCATCTTGTTTTACCAGTACTGTTATCTTTTTCTTATTGCTCAGTTTAATCCCTTTCGACCTTGTTATGTTGTTTTTGTCAGATTATCTTTATCACTATTATCTTTATCACTATTATCACTCTTCTTCTTCCTCTTCTTCTCATTATCTTATTATTATTATTATAATTATTATTATTGTTCTTGTTATTATTATTGTGATTATTATCATCATTATTACTATTATTACTATAAACATCACCATCTTTACTATTCATACTTGATAAAAATTTTATTCCGTTTGTATTTTCTAAATTTGTGTCCATATGTATGTTTCTAAGATTACATCTTACTATCTGTCCAGTTTCAATACTAATTCCCATTCTTATTCTTCTTATTATAGCGACTATAATAGCTCTTCTATTATCATCACTATTTTTGTTATCATCATCATTATCATTATTATTATTATTATCTTTTCCCTGTCAATCTCTTTCCTCTTCTCTTTCGTTCCCTTCTGCAATGTCAGGTTTTTTTTTTCTTTTCATCCCAAACCACACTTTGCAAAGAGATCAAAGAGATAAACGACTGTTTGTTCGTCTTCTTCTGTTTAAAGATTTGAATGTCATTTGCCCTGCTTGGAGAAGGCTAAAAAGGTGGAAACGCGTCGTGTTCGTTTCGTGCCTTCCTCTTTCCTTTGTTTCGTGGCCCAGCCAGTCTACATTTGCTGTCACGCCAAAAGCTGACAGATAATTGTAATTATTCAAGCTGTTCTAACGAAACCAAGGACAGGAATCTGTGATTAATTAAGTTATTAGTAAGAACAAAAACTGAAAGACATCTCAAGCTACTGTGTAAACACACACACACACACACACACACACACACACACACACACACACACACACTTGGACAGAGAGCTGTTACCATACATGCTACTGTTACAAACAAAAATGGAGTGAAATCAGCCACCATTGAAACTATGGTGACACAACAGGCTGACAGAGTGCCTCTGCAACGATTCAGATTGTTCCAAAACGCGCGACAAGAGTTGTGCGACTGTTGAAACCATTGTTCCAAATCGTGACAGAGGTCTGCCGCCCATCTGACTGATGTTCCAAAACGTGACAGAGGTCCGCGACGCTGTGTACGTACAGACGCTCGCTGCAAGACCAGTTTCGTTCGTCACGGTGTTGCCACAGATCGGCCTACTCGCAGAGCCAGACGAGAAGTCATTCTCTCCCCCCAGGAAAGGGTTATATAGCAAGCCTAGTAAGGACACTGTTTAGTCTGTCGCTAATTAACCATGGATAGGGACCACCACCACCACTAACCCACCGCCACTAACCCACCACTACCACCCCCTCAAAAAAAAAAAAAAAAAAAAGGAACTGGCAAAAAATGGCTCTCATCTCTGTACTAGTTACACAGTTACTCACTAGGTTGTACTTGTACGCTGATAATGAATATATTAGTAGCAGCACTTTCTTTTTTTCCTTTCTTTCTGTTTGTTTGTTAGTTTGTTTTTCACCGATTCATCTTCCGTGTCACTTCAGTGCCGCCACAACCACGGCGCCGGCAATCCGCAGCAAGCAGCCCATGCCAAGTCGCCGTGAGGCAGCCCACCAGCGGAGACCCGCCCAGTCATTTCGGTGGTGTTTAGTGACGCCCGTTCGGATCCGACGTCCGCAGGACACCGCCTACTATGGAAGCCCCCCACCCACCCCCCACCCCTCCCCTCCCTACCTACTGACGTCATCTAATCGATTTGTCCCAGAGCCGGCGTGAGCGAGCTCTCCCTCTCCCCCCCGGAGGACGCCCTCGCGTCCGTCAGACGACAGTCCCCGTGAACTTGCCGATAAGCGGAGCCTTGGACAAGCTTTCTCCCAAGGCGTAGACAGCGAGGAGGACAGGGAGGCTGAGCATGAAAGGCCACAGAACGTGAGACTGATTATTTCAGGCTGGTCAGCGAGGAGGAAGGGGGGGGGGGGGGGGGGGGGGGGTGTGTGATGAATAATGATGCTCAGAGGTTCCGTTCCGGTCTGAAACTCCATGTCAGGGCTATGCCCTGCGCTTGCCGCATGCTATGTCCAGGCGATAAGGACCCCTGCAGTGTTGGTCGGAAACCTTCACACACAACACTCTCTCAGAGAACACATCCATCAGGTGGATGACATTCCACTGTGTGGTCCCAGTCCTCCCAGCAGAGCCTGCAGCAAACTCGACTCTGAGCAAGGAGCCGGTCAGAGCTGAAAAATCTCACAAAAGACATGGCTCTGAAGGGGATGGAACCGACGACCTCCCACCCTGGGATCTGCGAGGTTAACCACTAGGCCACGGCGGATAACACTGAGGATAGATGAAAGCACGCGGAATAGCTATAGGTACATCTGACAGCTGTTAGAATGATCAGTTTCAAGCAACTTAAAACGTCACGTTGGACACGATGGATTCTGCACCCACTGTGTTGTTCTGATATTTAATCTACCCATACGAATGGCCTTGTTTCTGTTTCAGTTTCAACAACGGCATAACGAATATCTACATGTTTCTGTTTATCTACCGTTTCTAAATCAACTTGTTCTTCATTGGTCGGCTTTCGTTGCTGCTTTTGCCTTTTCATCTTCATCTCTTTTAACAGTCGTTCCCTGTCCGCAGTGGCAACATAACACTTTAAAAAACCGAATTAGCCGACATCAAAGCTTCCGTCTCAGTTCACTGGAGTTTCTAAACGGCATGACAGCATTATGAGTTGAACCGGCCTTTTTTTCCCCAAAAAACGGCTACAGTTTATTATGAAATTCTGTTAAACTGTTGAAAAATGAACCTGTACATGTGTGTCAACATCTCTCTCTCTCTCTCTCTCTCTCTCTCTCTCTCTCTCTCTCTCTCTCTCTCTCTCTCTCAGAACATCTTTTTTTGTTCATTTCATGTCAAAATGCATTTCATTCATTCATTCGTTATATCTTAATTCCGGCTAAATTACGCAAAATATCCGTTTTTTTTACTTCGTATAATGACGTCAGTCTTCTTGGTTTGCTCGGAAAGTGGTCACGAATACCTTTGCGCCAGATTGTAACTTGTAATAATTATTATTGTTTCTGTGATCATTCAATAAATAAAAGCAGTCTTTCACAGCCACTGCCTGCTAATGTGCATACGTATGTATTCCTCTTTAGTGCAGATATGCTTACTATTATTTTCCTCAATAAGGTAGCCATCCACACACCATAATGCGAATATGCAAATAACTTCTATCCAGCAACTCAAAAACGAGCAAAAAAAACAAAACAAACAAAAAAAAAAAGACCTTTAAGACCTTGTAAATAGATCAATACATCACAACATCATTTCTCTCTCTCTCTCTCTCTCTCTCTCTCTCTCTCTCTCTCTCTCTCTCTCTCTCTCTCTCTCTCTCTCCCCACCCCCCCTCTCTCTCTCTCTGCATTTTGTCTGCCGTCAGCTAATGTTGAATAATCATGACGATTGTACAGAAGGTGCCACCGTAGGGAATTCATAGCCGAAATTATGTTCAACACTCCAAGAAAACAATTCTTTCTTCTGGATACCAATGTCAACGTTTTCTCTCTCTCTCTTTTTTTTTCTTGGTTATTTTAAAACGAGGGATATAAATGATGCTTAAAACAAAACAAGGAATGTATGTGATATACAATTTACCACTAATGTTACTGTGCGCTTTCCCCCCCTCCCCCGTCCTCAAACCCATTCACAAGCTCTCTTTCGTGTCGTGATTACAATTTACAATTTTTCAATTAAATTCCATTTAGAGAATCCTTTTCACACTGTTTAATTAGCTTACGGAAACGTTTCACATTAAAACGCTTGCCTCTTACTGTGGAGAGCTGTGTGTGTGCGTGTGTGCGTGTGTGGTGTGTGTGTGTGTGTGTGTGTGTGTGTGTGTGGGGCGCGCGCGCGCGCGCGCACTAGACAAAGTAGCCGTCTTCAGCTAGTAGCCTGCAGATAGTAACATCTCGCCTGATACACTCTCCATCGAACGAAACAGCAGTCCCTCGCTGGTATCCTAAACAAAAGATGCACACAGACCAAAAACACAGGAGGAGTAGTAGTAATAATAATAAAATAATGATAATAATAATAATAACGATAATAATAATGCAGTATGAACAACGCCAATGTCTTCCAAAGTCACATGATCCTAACACTGCGGCCATGAATCAGAAACGAAGTCGTTGGAGTACACGAGTGCTGCGCGGGACACTTTTCCCAATCCTGACGTTGGCAAGCAATCCTTCTGAGCCAACTGTTCATGGGTTTTGAGCCTCCAAGAAGAGGAGCAGGACAAACCATTAACAAGAAATGCCCCCTCCCCCCCCCCTCTCTCTCTCTCTGCGCGTGCGTGCGTGCGTGTGTGTGTGTGTGTGTGTGTGTGTGTGTGTGTGTGTGTGTGTGTGTGTGTGTGTGTGTGTGTGTATGTGTTCAAGACAGTTTCTGACAGAAAAAAAAACCTTAGGAATGCCAGAACACACAGTTCTACTGATGGCGAGCGCGACTGCCCCCCCCCCCCTCTCTCTCTCTCTCTCTCTCTCTCTCTGTCCCCCCTTTACTATCATGTGTACAGAAACTATTACTTTATATACACGTAATGTAGGAGAGTTAGCCTGCAGCTATTAAACACCTCTTCGTCATATCATACGATATGAACGTCAACAAAAGCAACCTGCACACCAACAGAGGGACTCTACTCCACTGTTTCATTTATTTTCAATTTATACCTTGTTTGGGGGGGGAGGGGGGGGGGGAGGGGGGGGGGGGGGGGCAGGGGGGGGGGGGGGGGGAGGACGCTCATTTGCATCTCATCGTGTTTGTTGTAACGAGGCCGCTGTCTACTTTTGCTTCGTTCATGTACCGATTTACCACCGTGTGTTCTACTCTGAAAAAAAAAAAACTAACATCAACAACCATGAAGAAACATATCGAGTGAGCTGACGGCCATCTTCACGGTATCGCTACGACATATTTCCAGTTGAAACCTTTCCCCGTTTAAAAAAAAAAATAAAATATAAAAATAAAATAAAATAAACCTCAAGGGGAAAAAAAGATGCTGAGCAATGAATGAGTGGATATTTGGAAGCCTCTTCGTTCAAGGTTGTCACACACTACAAAATGCCTCAGCAGATCCGACAGCGGCACTGCGTCAACGAACGACGAAATGAATTGTCAAGTGAGAAGCGCCCGTACCTTTCTTTTCCAAACATGGTACTTCCGCTTAAGAGGTTATGTATTCATACGCATCTACTGGTTTTGTTCCTGTATCGGTTTGTTAATTCAGTCCCCCCCCCCCCCCCCCCCCCCCCCCCAAAAAAAGGAAAAAAAAAAAGAAAAAGGAAAGCAAAACCTACCGAACCTATTCTAACAAAACTTGTTAGAAAAATGGCATCCCAGGAACGAAGCCATCAACTTCTGGCGCAGATACATGGAGTGTTTCCGAATCATGAGGCGGATGCGGGATATCTCCGCAAAGTGACCATGTGTGTGTGTGTGTGTGTGTGTGTGTGTTGTGTGTGTGTGTGTATGGGGGGGGGGGCTCACAAAGTTGTGAACTGATTTTACCGGATCCTGGTGGAAAGACGACGCCGCCGAAGGACCAAGCTCAGCACGTCTGAAGCGGATCCATGCCGGGATTCCGGATCACGGGTGGATCCAGGACCCGTTCGACCCAATGCGGAGGTCTGCGCTCTCCCTAAGGCCCTTTGTCGTGTGCGACTGGTTCTTTCGGTCCTCCTTCCCGCCCTCCAGCAGACACAGTGGACCTGGATGAGAAACGCCGATCAGAAACCAAGCTGCTACCTCGGCCAACATTCCGAGCGAATCTGTCCAGTTCTCGTCTGCAATTCTGTTTGTTTTGTTTGTTTGCTTGCTTGCTTTTTTTAGCTGCGTGTAGTCCCGTGTGTGCCAGCAGCGCCGCTCATCGGCTGATGACTCCACATCCAGGAAACGCTGTTTTTGCCCAACCAGATCACACGGTGAAAATTAATGAGAGGCATCTGTAAACGTACTAGTTGCAGAAGTATGTCGGATGGAAGCAGCCCCGCAGCCCAGATTGCTAGCGCATGAACTAGTGTTTCGCGATTCTCGTCTGCCATATACCGTTGTCCAACATCTCTTTCGTCCATTCGCCACGACCAACATCTTTTTTTTTTTTTCCCCCCTCTTTGGAGTAACTTTTCCCTGAATTTTCTGTGAAATGAAATAAAAAAAAAAAAGAAATAAATCAAAATAAAATAAAAGGCGCCGGTTTGATTTTTGTTCATGACTGAACCGGTCTGAGACGTTTCCCCATCCTTCCCTCTTCCCTCCCTCCGTCCGCCTCTGCCCCTGCCCGCTAGCCTCTCGACATTCTCTGAACTCTCCTTCCGCGAAGAACCTTGCCCAGAAACGGGGGTTCACATTGTCTGCCAGTGTCGTTCAAACGTTGTAGACATAAGATCCCAAACTTTCAACAACAAAAAAGAAAAAAAAAAAAGAAAGAACAGAAAGGGAAGAAAGTCCGGGTGCAGGCGCAGAATGTGCTCCCCAATAACCGAAAGGACCAGAAGTTACAAAGAAATGTCCACACGGACGGTTCAGTTGTTGTTTGTCTGTTTTCTCTTCTTTTTCTTTCTTTTTTTTTTCTTCTTTTTTTTTTTTTTTTTTTTTTTCCGCTCCCGGCGGTGTATTGACATTGGCGGGACGCGTACAGTCAGATCACGTGAGAGGATGAATATAAAACACAGCAGTAAGGGGACAAAATTCAAAGAAAACAATATTTTCCCTCCGTTCTTCTGAAAAAACAAGATCGCCTTAGGCTGGACTACTAAATAACACAGAACAAACAAACAAACAACCCCCCCCCCCCCCCCCCCCAAAAAAAAAAATAAATAAATAATAAACAACAAAAAACCAACAACGAAGCAGTCTTTAATCCGAAAGTAATCTGTTCAGATAAACGAGCTATAATCCGTTGAGGAGAAATGTCAAACACACACACACACACACACACACACACACATTGTGAGTATAAAAGTTAGTAGTCAAATTCACAGTGATACGTAAAAGCGAAGTACAACATGATGACAGTGTTCTTTCATTGTGTTTTTGTATTCTGCAGGAAGGAGGGTCCACACACAACTGAAGAAGAATGAATAAACTTCATAAAATAAATAAGGTTCCTCGCCTGCACCACAACAGTATCTTGTATAGTCTACCGACTCTCCCTACGTACTTTTATATTGATCTGCTTATCTTATGTTTTCATTTGTCTATTTTAGATTATATATATATATATATATATATATATATATATATATATATATATATATATATATATATATATATATTTCTCTATTGACTTCGCCTTGCGAAAAATGCGTAGGCCTATTTACTTACTCATCGACTTAAGTTTTGAAAAAAACTCACCTAAATGACGAATATGTATTTTTTTTTGTTTGTTTATATATATATATGGTTCTGGTATGAGAACACAATCAGCTTCAAAACGAACGCAGCTCATCCGCTTCCAACAGGCATAACTACTATTTTCAGAATGAACACTCGTCAAAAAAATGTTTTCGAAATCCAACAAATCGCTCGTCTAAAAGAAAAGGAAAGAAAGAAAGAAAAACAACACGTTAATTATAACGTCAAAACAATCATTTTCATTCGACAATTACTTTTCACCGAGTCATGACAATGTGGCTACCTATATATATATATCGTTTGGCCTATGTTCGTTTTTCGCCTTCCTTTGGGTCTTGACGGCGTCATCCCTCCTCACAGGTCAAGAGTCCTGACCCATGTCGTTCCGCCTACAGCAGGGGATTCGTTTCGCCGATTCAAGTTCATGCTTTAGTGGAGGAAGTAAGATGCGTCGGAAATATCTTTCTTCTCTTTTTCATTTCTTTTTTTTTTTCCTTTCCTATTTTTTTTTTTTCGCAAAATGATCCCACTACTGCTGTGGCTGGTTGTTCAGTGGCCAATCAGAAAATGTTGCCCCCTCCCCATCTGCTGATGATAAAAACCTCCTATTACTTTTTTTTTTTAATTTTCACCGTCAAAAAGTGACAATCCATCATCATGTTTACAAAGAAAAAAAAATTACACATGGTGAAGCATAGGTATTCACTGACTTTTAGCCCCCCCCCCCCCCCCCCCCCCCCCAAAAAAAAAAAAAAAAATCGAACTTTCTCCAATCGATACGCGTTGTTGGCGAATACACCAAAATTGTAGGCTTAAGGACACAAATCGACTTGAAATCTATTTTTAAAAAAAAATAAAAATAAAAAAAAAAAATAAATAAAAAAAAACCCAACCTTGGTCCTTACTGAGCTTAGGCGAGGCCAATCAAGGGGAAAGGAAGACAGGCGAAATGCAGCGGTCATTTCAGTCCCAGTACAACCAACCCGCCGACCAACCTGCGCCATTCTGATGAAACTGAAACGTGTCCGAACCAGTGAACATGCATCTTCCCCGTCAACACGACAGTCTTTGATGCTGTTGAGACGTCAGACGGCAACGTCGTGAGACAGAACACCCACCTTATGTCCCTTAAGTCTTTCGTAAGCCGTGAAAACGGTTAATTATGGGAGTTATTTATTTCCCAGAACCGGTGCTACGCCCGGCGATCACTCCCTCCACCAGAACCCCCCCCCCCCCCCCCCCCCCCCCCCCCTCCGGCGAGTGAGAACGGCTAACGTGCCTATGTCTGCTCCATCCCCTCTCACGTAAGGTGTGTACCAGGCCCCCTAATCATACACCGGGGGATGGTTTTAGCAACAAGTGGGGGGGGGGGGGGGGGAGAGAAGTTCTGGTTCAGCTCCAGACTCCCCCTCAACCGTCCCCCCCCCCCCCCCCCCATCCCAGCCCCTGCCCCACCTCCTCACATGTGGGTGCTCTGAACTGTGATTGGTGTAATCATTAGATCGTTTGAGACACTTGGAGAATTGTGAAGGAGAGGTTGTGACTGTGGAACGAAGAGAGACGTACGTTAGTCTGGATTCATCTGTTCCCCGGGGAGTGACGCTGACCACGCGCCCTCCCTAACCCGCCAGGGTATGATTTCGGGAGGGGAGGTGATTACGGTGCATTACACCGTCACCCTGCGCCGTGAGGGGGGAGGGGGGGGGGAGGGGAGGGAGGACCGCCCCCCCTTACCCCCCCCCCCCCCCCCCCCCCCCAAAACAAACAAACAAAAAAAAAACAGCATTTTAAAGGAGTGTATGTCTTCTTAAACGATCCGTCACCTTCAAGTCTCGTCACTGTATGCTGATGCGGACACATAATGCATTCACATTAAAAAAAAAAAAAAAGAGAGAGAAAAAAAACAAACAAACAAAAAAAAAGCCAGCCAAACAATATGCAGAATCATACGCCTCCCCCCTACACTACATGATTCGATCGATGAGCTCAGCTAAAGGGGTGTTTAAGACGGCTGGACAGTCGCACAAAGCGTCCCAAACTTGGACCTCATTCCTCTGGCTGAGTTAAATAAATCCTGAAGCATGGAGCAAGTCGGAACGATAGCAGACGGCAGACACAAAGAGCACCGGCACTTGAAACAAAAAAAAACAAAAAAAAAACAAAAAAAAAAAAACAACAACAATAACAACAAAACCACAAAGAAACCAACCAACCAACCAACTAACACAGACGAAACGTAAGCTGACGTTTCGGAGCTGTCGTTATCTGTTTCCTCGAGTCAAAATGTCCATTATCCGTGAGTTCCCCCCCCCCCCCCCCCTTTTTTTTTTTTTTTTTTTTTTTTTCGCCTGTCGCACGTTTGATCAAATCCAACCCTACCTTACAACCCCCCCCCCCCCCCCCCCCCCCCCCCCCCCGGTCAGCACGAACACGAGTAATTCATCATGAAACGACGACATCAGTGACGATGACTGTTTGTGTGACGTGAGAATAGTCATGAACGGTGTAAGTAATAACAACCCGTCATGAAGAACCTGGTCACAGTGCTGTCGGCTTTGCTGAAGCTCAGGGGATACCATGTGCACATCTCAAAACTGCGTGATTGGTGAACAAAAGTGAAATTAAATATTTTGACCTGTAAATGTGTCTTTACAAAAACCGTTGAAAGGGGCAAAACGAAGGATATAACAAACAACAAACCAAAAGGAGAGAGAGAGAGAGAGAGAGAGAGAGAGAGAGAGAGAGAGAGAGAGAGAGAATCAGGCAATTTTCAATGGCGGACCGTCAGTCCCCCCCCCCCCCCCCCCCCCCCTTTTATCCATCCCCTTTCGCCGGAAGTCCCCCACAACGGAAATACCTAGACATCATACATTATGGCACAAAGCGTAAACCAAAAAAAAAAAAAAAAAAAGTATGTATTAATATACATTATGTATATATATATATATGCATTTATTATGGCACCGAAAAAATTCGCCCTTTGAAACTGCGTGTAACTTAAAAAGTGTGTAAGAAAAAAAACAAACAGCAAACCCAATCATGGCATTATGGCACAGAGATATCGACTGTCAGCGGCATATTACGGTCCGCCACTTAAGTAATCTTAATTATAAACCACAAATTAAAAAAAATAAAAGAAAAACACAACGATAATGACAACAACAGTTATAGATGGGTGTTGTCGCTGTAACTTTTCTATGGGTAGATTATTTAACAACGCACGCGCACGCGCGCGCACCACACACCCACACACACACACACACACACACACACACACACAGATATACACACTTGCCTCTTATTTCGCAGAGAGTAACGTGCTTCCCCTGTCTTGTTCCGCTGAATGCTGTGACGAAGGCTAAAGTCAAACGCAAAGGGATGTACACACCACTTGCCAGGTGAACTTGCCCTCCTCAATACCACTCATTACTGCAGCTCAAAACAACAGATGAACTGTTCGTTTCGCTTTTTTTTTCTTTCTTTTTCGACAATGAATCTAACGACCGACAAAATGACCAGATCGTCAAAACAGCGGAGTTTTTGCAGCGATATAAACACCGTCATATCAGGGACAAGCAACCCCCCCCCCCCCCACCCCCACCCTCTACCCCTCAACAAACACAACAATGAATTCTCGGTAAATCATGGCACTGCGAATTCAAGAGCGGTAAAATGTTCGCTTAAAACGGCTTATTTGCAACTTGTTTGTTTTTTTTTTTTTTTTATAGACATGTTTGGAGGACAAAAAATCACAGTACCCACCAAAAAAAATAAGTGAATAAGTAAACATACACAAGCAAATATACGCCAATACGAGGAACAATAAATGATCGAATGAATTGATAATATATGTTGCAGTAAAGAGGAAAAAAAACCCACACACAATATGTTCCCCATGTTTTTATAAAAGTATTGTGAAGGTGCATACATGTATAATGCATATATGGAGAGGGGAAAGGGGGACAGGGGGGAATAACCCCAGATTCAAATATGAAAGAAATGCAGTCAGATTCTAATTTCTTATTCACTCACACTCGCGTGTGTATGGTTTTTTTTTTTTTCACAGCTTTTGTGATAAGCAAAATATATGTCATTTTCGTTTTTTTAAAACCCTCACTTATTTATGTAGGTTTTTCTTCACAGCTTGATAGGAGCAAAATTCCAAGAATCGTACGTAAGTATGACAGCATTGGCTATTCAAACGAAAACAAACCAAGAAACAAAACACACGCCGAAATATGAAATCAACAGGAAAAAAACAAAAAACAATAAAACAAGAACACACAAAATGAGATACCCCTTCCCACTCGCCCCCCCCCCCCCCCCCCCCCCCCCCCCCCCCTAGCCCTGGGCTCACCACCTTTCTTTAAAAAAAACATCAAGACAATCCAAGAATCGGATCAACTTTACGCGTACTTGTGGTGACATCAACCCGGCCTCTCTGTTCTCGTCAATGGGCTCTCTCACCAAGAGCTTCAAAGGTTGCTATATCAACGACAAACGTAAACAGCCAAAATGACCACAAAAAAAAAAAAAAAAAAAAAAAAATCAAAATGATTCCATTGTAGAGGTTCAGTACAATACGACCCTAAAACATCAGGAGCGATATGGCGGCAAAAAAAAAAAAAAATAAACAAACATGCAAAAAAAAAAGCAGAATAACCACCCCCACCCTTCCTCATGATACATTACCAATATCCCCCTCCCAGTGCCCCTTCAGTCATTTGGCGGATAGTGGCGGGCGGAGGGGGGGCGGAGGGGGTGGTTCAGCTTCATTATTAAAGACCAGCCGACCACGCAAAGGACCTTGAGGAGGTGGGGAGAGGGGGACAATGAGGGGAGGGGAAGGGAGGGGCAGGAATGGGGTGGTAAGGGAGGTGTCAAGTTTATATGGGATATATTCAATGAAACCAAAATCACATTCCGTGAAAACGGCATCGAACCCCCCCCCCCCCCCCCACTCCCCCCATTTTCGCACCCCCCCCCCCCCCCCGCGCACCCCCCCTCCAACCCCGCCAGCACTCTGAAGAAACACACTCATTGAATCAACAGCGGAGACAATGTGCCCCCAAATCATGATGATCCCTTGGGCTACACTTCCAAGCCTCCTCCTTACTGTCTTCGTCATCAATCATTTGTTTACTGCGCGCGGGTAGCACCACAGGCACCTCTTCCCTCCTCCTCCTTCTTCCTCCCCATCTCCATCCTCCTACCTGAACCCCCCTCTCTCTCTCTCCACTACCCCCCCCCCCCCCCCCCCCCCCCCCCCTTTCTTCTCCTCTTACCCCCCGCCGGTTTACAAGTTCAAAAAGTGTAAGCATGATCGTGGCTAACTCCACATGTGTAGTACACACAACAGATTTCTTCTTCGAAGTTCCAAACTTCAACCAAAGAGCGGTATGAAGATCTGGGAGGAGGGGATGGGAGGGGGGAGGGGGGGGGAGGCATGGCAAAGAGGTGAAAGGACAGGGATGGATAGAGAATGTAGATTTATTTATAACAAATAATAATAAGGAAAGAAAGAAAGAAAGAAAAAAGGAGTTAATTCTTTTACCACACACACACACACACACACACACACACACACACATACACACACGCACGCAGCACCGCACACACGCAC
>JADBJO010000963.1:105000-110000 GCA_016801955.1 Conus betulinus | reverse complement strand
CCCCCCCCCCCCTTTCTTTTTTTTTTTTTTCTTCTTCTTTTGAAGAAAGAAAAGGATGGCGACCCTGTGCGCAGCGTAGATTCCTAGATCTGTCTTACACTGTGTCAACCATTCTGCTGGCATGACGTCATGACTTGGCGTTAAGTCCTCGTCTGTCAAGATTTGCTTTTGCTTTTTGTTTCAACCGGTGGTTTTGGTTGGTAAGTTGGTTGCTGTCGTTGTTGTTCCTAACGGGACTGAGCTGGAAAGGCCCCTGCAGTCGGCGGGGCGGGCTATCATTCAAGCTCTATTATGAAGCAACGTGGACCCTCGCTTGACTTCGAAGCAGGCCGTTGTTGATGTGCCGGCGACCACGCGAACCGAAAGACCGGAGCAAAAGGAGATACGCACTACGCACTGTAAAAAGGAGACAAAAGCTTGCGTAAGTAGTAACCCCCCCCCCCCCCCCCCCCCCCCCCCCAAAAAAAAAAAAAAAAAAAATTAATGAATAATAAAAAGGATGCAACAGTAGTAAAGAGTAGTTCTGGCTAAACGCACTTCAGCCTTGTTCGTCCCGTGTGTAACAACATCGGCTATGGACCATGCATTATAATGACTAGTAGCGTGAATGCCGGGGGGCGTGGGTAGGGGGGGTGTTGGGGGGGGGGGGCGGGGGAAGAAAGGGGGGGGGGGGGGAGGGACCGGGCGGTTATGCAAATACCGGCGCCTGAACATGCTTCATCGCGAGACCGGTAAAGCTCTTCTAATCTGGGCCTGGGGAATGCGTGTTGGTTACGAACTGTGTTACCTCCTGGACAGAGGAACATGGATAGTCATGATCTGTCTCTTGGGGGGCGGGGGGGGGGGGGGGGGGGGGGGCATGTTTCCAAGCACTAGCCAGTGCAGTTAGTATAATTTTGCAATCACACTGCACTCTTGTATATAAAAAAAAAAGGTAAGAAAACAAAGCCTATTACAACTTTATGGTACCTCTTTGCTTTCAAGGAAGAAGCTGACAAAACAGAAAAAAAAGGAGAAACAGAAGAAACACATTAAAAAAAATCCAGCTAAGCACACAATCTTCGCATCAATCTCAAAAACTGACAAAATACAAATAAAAGTAAACCGTGAACGATCATGCATTTCATAATGAAAATTTGCGTCCGTTAACATTTTTGACTTAAAGTGTTCCAAATCTGCAAATGTTAGAACTTGAACAGATCATTCAATAAATCAATGCGAAAAAGGTCAATAAATGAAGGAATACAAAATGGTGGAAATGGAACATCTACGTTATGTCAACACAACACATGCTCGTCAAAGCTGGTTTGTCCAAGGACCCGTCGCAAGCCATTTTCCTCTTTATTCTGGGGGTAAAACACCAAACCACCCGCAAGCCATTTTCCTCTTTAATTCTGGGGGTAAAACACCAAACCACAAACAAGCAACGGTTCTCTAAAATGAAGGATCGGAGTAACGAGACAAATGCACTCATACTGGCTCGTCACACACACACAAGGCAGCACATTTTGAATGTTGTCGCTCTCTCTCTCTCTCTCTCACACACACACACACACACACACACACACACACACACACACATACTGAGGTTTTTGCCTTAGACGTCGGTGCATAGTTTTATCGCTTCTTCACCCAGGCACGGTAGCGGACTGAGGTAGACGGGTTCTTGGCTGTGAGCTACTACGAATAGGGCCGTGTCTCCCTGCACTCCAACCCTCACACTCTTTAAGGAAAGCGTAACTAATTGTCTTTTTCTTTTTTTTTTAAAGGAAAGAAAAAAAAAAACAAACCACGACAGCTTCAGCCATGCTTCCTGCGATCAGTAAAAAAGAAAAGAAAAAGAAAAAAAAAAGGAGCATGTCTTTTCTTTCGGCTGTCTTGTTTTTTACGCTACGGGGGAGGGGAGGGGGAGGGGGGGGGAGAACAAAACGGAATGGTTTTTGTGCTGCTCTTGTCCATTTCTAAGCATACTTTGCTGTCGTCATACCGGACTGCGGTATGCTCGGTTTCGGAGAACGATGCGAACGTTAATAAAACGTTTTGGACCACTTTGACGAAGAGACAATGTCGCTTCGCCCGGCGCGCGGGAGGAAACAGGAACGCCAGCACTGCTGAGCGGAGTCTGTGGCCGTCAGCACTGTTGAGCGGAGTCTGTGGCCGTCTTCAGCGCATCAAATGATGTCGATCATTCATTCTGTATCCGCAGTTCGAGCGGATTTTCGCGCAGCATTGGACGGTGCTACAAGCGCTGTGCCATGCAGGCGAGACCTGCGTGTTGTTGTGCTACATCTGATTTGGCTGGACCATGATCAAGAACCATCGCTAAACTATAGGGATGGCGCGCGGTTCAATAATGCTCTTTTCCTCTTTGTGATCTCTGATGCGTTTTTTTTTTTTTTTTTTTTTTCTTTAATCGATCATATTTACGCCAAAACTTGTATTGCATTTCCTGTCTTTCTTAGCAGTGTGTACCCCTAAATACTATTAGCCTGGGAGAGGAAAGAGGGGGGTGGGGTGAAGGTCAACGAAACACCACAATGCCACAATAAATCGACCCTGTGTCACTCCCCCCCCCCCCCCCCCCCCCCCTTGTCCCTCCCTTCCCCCTCTCTTCCGGCCGCAACGGACATTTTTGTCACACAGTTTACAACTTTTGTCCTCCACAGACGACGCAAGGTAACACCCGAGAACAACACAACGTTCCTATTTGACCGTGAATCCCTCTTGTCTCGGAGAACGTGACTGATGCACACACAAACAAACAACAACAAAAGATATGAATCCAACAATCAGCATCCCCCTCCCCCGCTTCCGCTTACTCCTTCTTCTACTCTACTCCCCCCCCCCCCCCCCCCCCTTCTCCCTACAAAAGTGGTTAAAAAGTTTAAAAAAAAAAAAATTAAGTCACTAAACAAGTATGGATCACACTTCACTTTCACCCCCAAAACGAGAGCACGTATCGATGGATAGGCAGAGCGACTGACCAAGATTGTTGTTGTTGTTGTTGTTCTTAAACACAGGGTGCCTGTCGGAAATCATCCTCAGAATTCTGATAGCGACAGTAGTACCTGACCAGCCCAGGCAGCCAGACACCCTTTCCATCCTAGTAAAATTTCCCAGGTAAAATTAAAAAAAAAAAAAAAAAAGCTTCTATTGGGTTTCCACAGAAGCGCAAACAATTGACAGTGCTGACTAGCGATGGACCGAGCATAACTTCATAAGCCTGTTTCACGTTTTCAAGCAAAGACATGCTGAGGAACCTGTCCTCTCGTTTACGACAGGTCACACGCCAACAGTTTAAAAAACAAAACAAAAAAACCAACCTCAGAGACTGCAGCAGTTGCAATGGTTCTGCCGACTTTCGCTGACTGACGAACAGTACTGTCAACGGAAATCCACCGGCCATGTTTGCTGGGTGTTGGAAGTTTGACGGGGGGGGTGGAGGGGGGGGGGGGGGGGGGGGAGGGGGGGGGGGGGGGGGGGGGGAGGGGCGCATGTGAAACCAATGACTATGTTGCAGGACTCGAAGTCTGTGTTTTGCGTTGTGTTGTGTTGTTTGTGTGTGTGTTTTGTGCCCCGACTCTAGATGAAAACCATGACTAGTGTGTGTGTGTGTGTGTGTTGTGTTGTGTGTGTGTGTGTGTGTGTGTGTGTGGTGTGTGTGTGTGTGTTTGTGTGTGTGTGTGTGTGTGTGTCCCTTTCTTCTTTCTTTTTTTTTTTTTTTTTTCCCTTCTTTTATTTATTTGCGGGCAAAGAACTCCTGATGACCTCTTTCAAAAATGCCTTCGCCGCGCCAAGTGCACCATTTTGTTACATTTCGCGTGCATCGCACGCACAGATTGTCATCAAGTTCTTACACTCTGCGTGAATCAACACACGCAAAATGTCACACAATGCGCCTGTTTACAAAAAAAAAAAAAAAAAAAAAAAAAAATTGTCTGCGGGGAAAACCTGGCAATTGTAAATTTGCCCTGTTGTTACATTTTTTTTTTTTCTTCACCGCGTCACTTCGGGGCGTCTTCGCGATCTGCGCGACGTGAACTTCTCTGGGTCTTCAGGCTCTGTGCGACATACGGGACCCAGCCCCCCGGATGTGTGAAAACACCTCTCCCAACACTTTGAACTTTTAGTGAAACAGCCACCCTGCTGCCTTTCCCAGCAATCAATGTTAAGCCGACGCCCCCCCCCCCCCCCCCCCCCCCCCAAAACGGCTCGCGCCAGCTCCTACCACCCCACCCCCTCCCCTCCCACCTGATCCCCTACGCCTACGCCTCCCTCTCCCCCACCCCGCCCTCCTCACCCTGTCCCCCTGTGCCCCCCCCCCCCCCCCCCCCCCCTCCAATTACTCTCAATTACAAAACATCATACCGAAGAAGACGGTAAAAACTTGGACCACCTGCACTTCCTTTATTTTATTTACTCGTTAATTTAGTATCTAAGATTGTTCTCGCTGCAGGTGTCTTTACCACCCCCCCCCCCCCCCCACCCACACACACACACACACACAAATCCACAGTACAGCGAAACACTAGAAATGGGGAGCATTACAAAGCCACACACAAACAAATTAACGTATAAACATTACAAAAGGCAGAATCCAAAACACTTTAAATCTCAGTGAATCATTCTTGCATTACTCCCTTTTTTTAGCCACGAACATGATTGTGTACTTTACTATGTGTACAATATTGAAGCAAAACAACGGCAGGAAAGAAAAAAAAAAGAGAAAAAGAAAAAAAAAAAAAAAAATTCGGCAGAAGTGTTCCACTCCTCTTATCCCCATATAAGCCAAATATTCAGCGGTCCCCATCATTTTTGTTTTTTGTTTTTCCTCTTTGCAGAAACTTGGTATTCTGTGCATATGAAACGTCCTGGTTTTTAGCAATTGTATTCTGACGGCAAGAACAGCGTGGAAGGGGGAGGGGGGGGGGGGGGGGGGGGGAGGGGGGGGAAGGGGGCAACGTGTTAGAGCAGATACACTCAACCTGTGCATCGAAATT
>JADBJO010000963.1:90000-100000 GCA_016801955.1 Conus betulinus | reverse complement strand
TGATTTCGCCGGCAGAGAGCAATTCAAAACGGAAAAAAAGGGAGAACACCGCAGTCTTTCCCCCATACTCCATTACCACTCCCCCCCCCCCCCCACCACCACCACCACCACCAGTACCCCTCTCCTAACAACTCCATCCTTATCCCCCAAATCCAGTCCTCTCACCCTCCCCCCCCCCCCCCCCCCTCCCCCATCTTCCCATCCTCCTTCTCACCGGATGTACGCCATCTTTACAGCAAACCTGTCTAAAGCAACGCCAGGAGTTGGACGAACCACACGCCCAAAAACGGGGGCGACGGACTGATACATGGCCTGGGGAAACGAGCTTAATCAACTCTACCGTTAGAAAACCAACCGCCTGGGGTGTGAAACATAATGACATGATGGTTTGGGTGAAACATTAATTGCGTTTGGTTCGTATAACCAGACACATGTTTCCAGACCGCTTATACAGAAAGGAAAGAAATCAAACGAACAAAACTGAACACCACACGTGTCCGACCCTCGAACAATCAAAACCAGGAATAATCTTTAAAACAATGCGAAGCTGAGGGGGCATGAGTGAGAATTAAGAGAGAGAGAGAGAGAGAGAGAGAGAGAGAGAGAGAGAGAGAGAGGGGACTAACATATAATAAAATGCTGAGCAAAGAGAACAGAGGACGAGTGTCGCAAACCGGCTCCAGATTTATCTGACAAACAAAACACTGAAACAACCGTAAACTGTTGATAACCGTCTTCAATATGCAACTGAAATCCTGGACCCAGAACACCCTCCCCCCCCCCCTTCCCCCATCTCCCCTTCCCTTCCAAATTTGTTTCCTGTCAACGGACAAATACGAGCCAGTGACACTAATTATCATTATCAGCTTTTAAAGACAAGCATCACCTACACCTTTCAGCAATAGTGTGGCTGATCAATGCTTTTATGGTTATATTGTTGTTGAAGATTAAAAAAAAAAAAAAGAAAAATGCATACATACTTTTGCAAACACGACAACGTTTGTGAGCGTGAAAAGTCCAATACTCCGTTGGACGTGTTTTGTAACAATAAGCAAATTGTTCACGAATGTTAGGTGATCCTTTTAGTCTGGCGCGTCAGCGCGTGAATTAAGAAGATGTTCATTGTTTATCCTCATCAATACGTGGATGAGTTTATAAACTGATTTGACCCACGGGAGCCTGTGAACTATTGCTTCTGACCAGCGACAGAACGTGAACTCTTCTCTCTATTCATTGACCTTTGAAAGCACGTGAACTATTGACAGACCATGCTGACCTGTGGCAGTATGCGTCTATTCATTTGAATTATTCCTACGACCTGTATCTGTATACCCATTCCACTTTTGACTGCGAGTCTGTTAAATTCTTCATTCGACCTGTGACAGCACTTCAACTATTTATAGACTTTCATTTTTTTCACCCTGTGATATCACGTGCATTGTTGATTACTATTATTCTTTGATCTTTGATGACAGCACGTGAACTATTTACAAACTTTTCCTTTCAACCTGTGACATCACGTGCATCGTTTACGACTATCATTCCTTTGGCCTCTGATGAGAGCACATGCACTATTGACAGACGTTTATTTTCTAACCTGTTACAGCACGTGCACTGTTTATTAATATGATTTCTTTAACCTGTGATGAGAGCACGTGGAACTATTTTACATGCTTTTATTTTCACTCTATGAGGGCACGTGCGTTGTCCATCCCTGCTCTTCCTTTGATGACAGCACGTGGAACTATTATGATCAACCAACCAACCAACCAACCAACCAACCAACCCAACCAACCAACCAACAAACAAACAACAAACAAACAAACAACAAACAAACAAACAAACAAACAAAAAAAAAAAGAAAAAAAAAAAACAAACGTATTCGATCTCAGGGAGAATTGCGTTCAGTTTGAGCAGTTCGGTTGTAGGACGCTACCTCCAACAAAGACACGAGACAAACAAAGAGACAACACAGCATTAAGACCACACAACACAACACAACACAACACAACACACAAATACAGAGGCGCGCGCGCGCGCGCTCACACGCTATTAACCAGAACGTGTCAGCATATTGGTTCCATGCACGTGTGGTAGTGAGGGGATCTAAAAGGGAAATATAAAGCGCCTTTCGAAAACAAACAAACAAACAAAAAAGCAAACAAAACAAAACAAAATCTCAGAAAAAAAAACCCCTCCCCCTTAAAAAAAAATGGTGCACAAATCATTCAAAATCGATTGTAAAAGCTGGAGAAAGAACGCACACGTGTGCATGTGTGTGTGTGTGGGGGTGGGGGGGGGGGGGGTGGGGTGGGTGGGAAGGGGTTAATGAGGAAGGGCAACAGAAGGAAACCGAAGGATAGGGAGTGAAAAGGGGTGAGGGTGGTGGTTGGGGGGGGGGGGGGTGTTGAGAAGGAGAGCATAGGTGAACGGAAAGGGGTGTGTGTGTGTGTGTGTGTGTGTGTGTGTGTGGAAGGGGTAGAGGAAGGAGGGCGGGGAAGGAAGGGAGGGAGATGAAAAAAATGAACTGTGTCTCCACCCCCCCTCCCCCCTCCCTCCCCTAAGCTGTTTCACGCGCAAAGTCGATAATCATATTTGATTGTTCTTTTGAAATCCGCACAGACCAGACCGTCGCCATGACCTTAACGGTTGTTGCCACTGTCAGCGATGGGATGCCCTGGCGTGTCTGGTGTGTCCGCAACTTCGGAGTGGCGAGTGGCGGATGGGGGAAGGGGAAAGGGGGGGGGGGGGGGGGGGGGAGGGCAAACAGAGAAAAGATCACGTGCAGTTTTCACTGAATCGAACACTACAGTTAAAAGACATTCGTGGTTGTAACACAAACCATCCTGAGAGAGAGAGAGAGAGAGAGAGAGAGAGAGAGGATTTATCAGAAAATCAAGTAAAAACAAATAAGCAAGTCACCCCAAACTGAATGAAAAACATGGGACTAAAACAAAAAGAACAAAAGGAATAGACGACGAATAAACAAATCAAGGGCCAAAAAGAAAAAAAATCAAAAAAAAAAAAAAAAAAAAAACTGAAAAGATTAATGTTGATACAACATCAACTAAAACGGTGAACTCATCCGGATTCATGACAAAATCAATCCACTCAACGATGACGAAGTAATCCATTTTTTTTTTTGTGTTGTTCTCCTCAAAAATGTTTAAACGAGTATAAAACAAAGAAGTCACTAACCTCTGATTGGTAGCAAAGCAACTGTCTAACCGTAGAAAGAAATAGATGCAACTGTAAAAGAAAAAGCAAAGCAGAACAAAACAAGAAAATAATAATAATAATAGTAAAAACAAGAAACAAGCAGCTCCAATCGACTGATTTTAGTAACAGTGCCCATCGCCATTTTTTTTTACGACTAAAAAAAAAAAAAAAAAAAATCACTCCGAACACTCTCTATGCATTGCTAAAGGCGTACACACACACACACACACACACACACACACACACACACACACACACACACACACACAAAAAGACACTTTGTACTATAAGAGCAAACATATCCCTTCAAAAAACGATCATCATCATCACGGGCAAGTGCTTTGCTGCCCGTCACAACAACTATCCCGGGTAAAAGTGGAGTAAAAAAGTGGAAACAATTGTATTCCAGCCATGATTGCTATTTTCAAGGTTTAAAAAAGAGAAGAAGAAGAAGAAGAAGAAGAAAAAAGCCTCTTTTCCGTGATGATTAGCAGTTTTCAGGGAGGTGCAGGGAGGTGGAGGGAGGAGGGGGGAGGGGGGGGGGGGGGGGGCAAATCAGCTTTCTTCATGCAAACATCCATTTGCTTTCTTGCACTTACTCGCCATGATCTGTGCAAAGTTGTTTCAACTCTCGGATAACAAACGTTTTTCCCGCTGATAATTTGTGGTTTCATACAAACAGATAAGTGCTCTCCCCTGCTAATTACCGGAATCTCATCCCGAGAAAACACCCTTCGTTGCCAGTGCTACCCCCCCCCCCCCCCACCCCCCCTCCGCCCACCACCCCTGTCTCCCGCCCCTAACTTTTGTGTGTGTGTGTGTCTTCCCCCCCCCCCCCCCCCATCTCCTCACAATGGAAAGGTCTCAAGACTTTCAAGACGCAAAACGGAGACCTTTAGGAAGCCTTCTGCAGCGCATGGTTGCACACTTCCTACCTCGCTCATCTGCGCAACAATTCATTTCTGGCCCGAGTTTAAAAAAAAAAAAAAAAAAAAAAAGTTTAACAATTACCCAACAACACAGGCAAGCCTGTTTTGACAAGCGCTCACCCCACCCCCACCCCACCCCCACCCCGGCCCCCATCCCCTCCCGTGAACAAAACTGAAAACTGTTAGCGTTGTTGCGTGATGGGTGGGAGGGAGGGGGGGGGGGGGGGGGGAGGGGATCGGCATATAGTCTCTGGATCGGAGAAAGGAGCGGTTTGGAAGCGTGTATGACGTCAGTCTACCGTGCGTTGTGACAAGCGCATTGAGTGACGAACGCAAGACCCTGCGTTGCTTTTGTTCTGATTATCATCGTTATCATTATTATCATCATTATCATTTATTGTCATTATCATCATCATCATTCGTTCAATTCGTAGTTCACGGTGCTTGTAAGGGAGGAGGGATAGCAAGACAAAGCCTCCCGCTGAAATCAAACTTTAGTTTCTCCAATGACAAAGAAGATTAACAAACAATGGTAGAGCGTAAAACGTGTCGCGTGTCATTCGGAAACACAGAGAGAGAGAGAGAGAGAGAGAGAGAGAGAGAGAGAGAGAGAGAGAGAGAGAGAGAGAGAGACAGACAGACAGACAGACAGACAGACAGACGGACAGACAGAGAAAAAAGGAGGGAGCGAGAGCGTTGTTCGATGATCGCATTAATGTAATATCAGATTTTCAGTCGATAATTCTAACCAGATTTCCCTCAACAATTGATAAAAAAAATAATAATAATAAAAATTTCAAAGACACAAGCATGGCAATATAAGCTTACATGAAAGCAAAAACAAACAAACAACAAACAAACAAAAAAAGCAAGCCCAATTGTGAATAGGCCATACACACACAACCCCCCCCCCCCCCACCCCCCGAAAAAAAAAAGACATTGTCTCCTGAAAGAAAAGGAAAAAAAAAAATATATATACGATGAAGTTAACATAAAAAAGCCCCCCCCCCCCCCCCCTCCCCCCCCCTCCCCTTCCCTCCCAACATACACACACACACACACACACACACACACACTCCCAACCCGTCCCCACTTTTTGTCCCCGCCCCATCCCCACCCCAACCGCTTCATCTCCCATCCCCCCCCCTGCCCTCCTCCCCCCACCCCCCCCCCTCCCCCCCCCCACCCCCCGAGCCTCCCTCCCCCCCTGCCCACCGCTCCACACGCGTCATGTGCAAATTTTGGAAGGATCTTTAACATTACAGTCGTCAGAGTCTTCAGTGCTGGTGGGACGTGGACTGGGGGTGAGGGAGGAGACCAAACACGGCACTCGCTTAGGAACAAAAGAAGTGGAGGTAGATCGGTACAGCTGCACCCAAAAGTACAGCCAAAGGTTAAATCGGTACAGCCGTACCCCCCAAAAAAAAAAAAAAAAAAAACATACAGCCTCCCGAGGCAGATTTTCTTCAACGTACTCGAAGGGTGCAACCCCGGTAGATTCGGTACTGCTGTACCAAACAGTTACAGCCCGACTTCGGATTGTACATCTGAACCCTCCAACCCTCCCATCCTCCCCCCCCCCCCCCCCCCCCCCCCCCCCAAAAAGCACCGCCCAAAGTAGGTCAGTGCCTCTGTACCCCAAAAAAAGTAGAGCTCAGGTAGATCGGTACAGCTGTACTGTGAAGCACAGCCCCCAGGTAGATCAGTGCAGGTGCACCCAAGGTATGGCACAGAAGGAAGATCATCATGCCAGCCCCCGAAGGAGCCACCACAGGTAGACAGATCAGTGCACGTGTACTCTGGATACAGCCTGCTGCTGCCTCTGTATAGTTTGCAGTCTGGAACAGACACGGGCACGCACGTTTATGAACACACACACACACACACACACACACACACACACACACACACACGCACACACACACACACACACGCGCACACACACACACACACACACACACACACACACACACACACACGCACACACTTTGTTGTGTAATATTACTTTGAGTGAAAAAGACGTTCAGTGACAGAAACGAAAGTTGTCTTAGGACCCCCCTCCCACCACCACCACCACCATCCCCTCCCCACCCCCCACACACACTACTACCCCACTACCACCACCACCACCAGTACCACCACCGGCCTCCCCAAAAAAAAAAAAAAAAAAAAAAAAAAAAAAAAAAAAACCGTTTTTAAATCCTTCGAGCCTTTTGAGGCATAACAGAAGATGAACAATTACATTTACGTTTCAAAAGCAGAGCCCTGCCTCAAACGCCGATTAAAGTACAGAGCATATACGTGGATAGTCAGAACACAGAGATTTAATACCGACATGCGTTACTGAACACACACACACACACACACACACACACACACACACAAAAACCGCGAACCGTCTGTTCGGATTAAGTCCCTTGCTTCACGCGTTATTATTATTATTATTATCATTTTTTTTTTTTTAAACACGCCGCCTCTGAGTGAGAAAGGAAACCTATGGCGAGCGATGCAGTGCAAACAATGATTGTAACTCTCGCTACGAGACATCTCGCGATGGGATATCGTTTTCTCAGTTTCCCAAAAGGAATCAGACGACGTATGTGTTACACTACATTATCAACTCTTAAAATCTCAGAAATAAAGTCATGAAACACTCGATCAACTCGATCACCATACATTAATACTGGTTTGAAAAAGTTGTGTTCACGAACGACGTTGCACGCTCTGTTGTTAGATTTGCTTATATATCTCGTTGGAAGTCCTTGAACTCCGCATTGTGATCGTCAGTCTATAGATCGTGTTGGAAATAATAAGAAACAGTAAAATGAAGAACGTAAAAACACGACGGGGGGTGGAGAATGCAGCTGACGTGTTGACACAAGGAACGTACTTCAAAGTCACAATGCAAAACAATTAGACCTTTACTTTGAGGAAACGGTACAGTTAAGCACCATTACATGAAAGTCTTAAGTGACGTAAAACTGGGTGACATATCAAATGACGTAGAAGTCTTAAATGAGGTAAAGACGTTTGGCGAAATATCACAGTGTAAAGGGGGGGGGGGGGGGGGGGGGGGATCTTCAAGAGGGAAAGAGGAATGTCGTGCAATATATTTATGTGACTGGCTGGGGGTGGGGGGTGGGGGGGGGGGGGGGATAACGAAAAAAAAAAAAACACACCCAAAAACAAAAGGAATAAACAAAGTATTACATGTTAGAATTAGCAAACAAGTATACAGTAAATGTTTATCTTTTATAATGTTTTGAAAATGAAAATAAAAATGTATTCGGCTTTTGTTGTGATGATGTCCAAACGCATTTTTTATTTTCACACACGCACGCACGCACGCACGCACGCACGCACACACACACACACACACACACACACACACACACACACACACACACACACACCTCTATTGCCTTTGTTCAAGGAATGAACTAGTGAAATGTCTGATTTTCGTTAAAAAAAAAAAAAAGGGGGGGGGGGGGGGGGGATGAAAAAAATATGAAAAAGTGGGGGGTGGGGGGGGGTGGAGAGTGGGGGGGGGGGGGAGAAAGGTAGGAGAGGGGGTGATTCAAATATGTGCCAGCAGGGAGAAAGCGTTGCGGTGAGAGAGAGAGAGAGAGAGAGAGAGAGAGAGAGAGAGAGAGAGAGAGAGAGAGAGAGAGAGAGAGAGAGAGAGAGAGAGAGAGAGAGAGAGAGAGAGACACAGAGAGAGAGAGAGAGACAGAGAGAGAGAGAGAGAGAGAGAGAGAGAGAGAGAGAGACAGAGAAAGCGGGAAAGGCAGGAAGGAGGTTAACAATTGTATATTGGCTTTTTGTGGTAAGATGATAATACGCCGCATGGAGCGAATCACCATTGTTACCTCACCATGTTTTATCAAACCTAGCTCCTTACCACACACCCAAACCAATCACAGTTCCGACATGCACAGACGCGTGATGTGAAAACCAACTTTATTCACTCTTTGAACATGTATGTGGTTATCACGGTGTACCCAAACTTTATCATTTGTGATGTGGAAAACAACAGTGATAGTTCAGATTAACTCTTTGAACTGGGGTCAGGGTCTCAGTGACGATCTGATACAGGTTCGAACAGTCCATAAATGGTCTGTTTTAAGTGACAATAGTGCACATGCGCGACCAGAAGCGCGTACGGATGTGAAAAAAAAAAAAAAAAAAAAAAACGTGGCGAGCTAACACCCAGATGTTTCCGACAGAATGGGAAGGGTTAAGTCATCTAAAAGCCAACGATCAGAGTTGCTCCAAAGCACACACGGCAGAAGACGCAACTACACCCATTTCCACGCCCCATCTCGCGCCGAATCTGAGAAGATAAAGCAATTACTCGTTCTTCGTTTTCAGTGTCCTGAATGTTGGCGTATCTTGCCCGAAGAAGACCTAAGAGGTCGAAACGCGTCGTGTTTCGTCTTGTAATTCCGGCGGAGTTTCTTAAAAATCCTTTCAAAACAATATGCCTGTTACTCTTTAAAGGGTTTGGTGTTTTGTTTTGCATGTGTGATGTGTGGAAACGGTTCTGCCAGCGTGAGGATATAACGGAAAAGACAGCAGAGTAGCTTTTAACCACGAAAGCTATGTGCTGTACAGTGCACATTTCGAAGAAAGCTAGTTCTCCCGACCTACTGACAGAAACCGTCTGATTTGAAGATGCCGTCACAACAGTGCTTTATATTCCAAACCGATACTGTATTGAATACTGCATGAACTGGGATAAACTGAACACTTTGCATGATCTATTTGTCCGTTTTTTGCACTCCCTGTTCTTATAGAACAGGGAATACTTTACAATGGGAACGAAGAAATGCTCTCTCTCTCTCTCTCTCTGTATGTGTGTGTGTGTGTGTGTGTGTGTGTGTGTGTGTGTGTGTGTGTGTGTGTGTGTGTGTGCGTGTGTGTGTGCATGTGCGTGTCTGTCTGTCCGTCCGTGGTCAAAATGTGTTCCACTCGCTCCAGACAAATACTACTGGGCCGATCTTTCTGAAAATGTGTAGGTATGTTCATTGTGGGTCACGGATGATGCCCGATGTTTTATTTTACCGTTATAGCCGTTACTAAGGGTTATAACGGCCCATAACGGTTTTTCTTCTTTAAGGAATATCTCAGAAAGTACAAGGCCGATCTTTCTGAAAATTTATAGGTATGTTCATTATGGGTCATAGATGATGGCCGATGTTTATCAGAATAGCCGTTACTAACGGCTATAACTGCCCAAAAACGGTTTTTTCCTCTTTATGGAATATCTCACGCGTATTCAAGATAAACGTTTATATGCTTTGCATCTTGTTTAAAGCTGGGTTTCTCTTTAACATTTGATTCCATTATATACGATGGGATTATGATTTTATTTGCAGAGAGTTCATTCCTTTATAGACTATTAAGTCATTGTACGTTTTTTTTTCTTTTTTTTTTCTTTACACCACCGTCTAAATAGGTGAAACTGTTCAGTTCTGACAATCTGTTAAATACGTTAATATTTTAACTACTACCGTTGCTCCTGCTGCGCTGCAATACTGCTTTTGCCATATGAATTACATTTCATTACACAGCAGTGTAAAATGATGGAAGTCTCACTGACTTCTGAGCGAAATGAAACTTCTAGGGATTTTTTTTCAATGAAGATTTGAAAAACACGTGGAACTCTCTCTCTCTCTCTCTCTCTCTCTCTCTCTCTCTCTCTCTCTCTCTCTCTCTCTCTCGTTTCGCTGAGTCAGTCTTAGTTTGGTTTCAATGGTAACACCAAGCATATCTCAAGTGGAGCACAAACAACCCCGACACACAGCGGACAGAAAATAATATGTTACAACCGGAACACATAATAACAACCC
>JADBJO010000963.1:82500-85000 GCA_016801955.1 Conus betulinus | reverse complement strand
ACACACACCACACACACACACGCACGCACGCACGCACGCACACACACACACACACACACACACACACACACACACACACACACACACACGCTCGCGCGCGCGCATACCCCCCCCCCACCACACACACACACACACACACACACACACACACACACACACACACACACACACACATCAACAGCTTACCCATGCCTTGTTTGTGTAGCCATACAGTTTGCCGCGCATATGAACGTTGCGCTCATGTCGTCGCAGATCGTTGGACTGCGTAAAACATCGGTGGCAAATCTTGCATTTGTAGGGGCGTTCTCCTGTGTGGACTCGCTCGTGTACCTGAACAACACGGGGAGGTATGGGGAACTGCTCGCTTCAAAAGGTCATAATCATTACTTGTGACTGCTTTTCATCAAAGACGGTGAGCCATCGTCGCCATAAATACGATTTGCTGTACCATCAACCGCAATGCGCAAAGCTTGTCTTCGTGAAAAAATGTAACCCTACATCAGAAATGCCATTCAAGTTAACACGGTCATGTTATGATGATGTCAAGTTTTTTTTTTCTTTTCTTTTTTTTTTCTTCTTTTTTTCTCTTCTTTTTACGTAGTTCTGCCGTGGTTTGTTAGAAGAAAGAGTCAACATCAGTCTTAAGACAACCAGAAGCCGTTGTGCAGTAAAAAACAAAACAAAAAAGAACATATTTTGCATGGCACTATTACATTCTCTGATCATTATAATGTATTATATCATTGTGTTATAACACTGTGTTAATATGCTGTTGTAGTACGTTGTATTATTCATGGTATTGCACCTGCACTTATTCTCTCTCTCTCTCTCTCTCTCTCTCTCTCTCTCTCTCTCTCTCTCTCTCTCTCTCTCTCTCTCTCTCTCTCTCTCGATGAGGGGTCGCAGAAGATATATTACAGGGTAATCACTAACATGGATTTGAAAGCAGATGTTTAACTGTGGCCCATCAGTTTTGTCTTATCAGCCTTATACAGAAACTATTTCCCTTGGCTAATGAATTCTATGTTGGTTTCATAGGTTTTGAAAAATCGTTTGACACCACCATTCAAAATCTTCTTTGGTCAATTCTACTACAAACATGACATGAAGTAAAGTATATAGGTGCATTAGATGTACGCTTACTGTAATAAGAGCTCGGAGTCGATTTAGTGCTGTATTGACAGACTTTATAATGGTACAACTGGAGTTAAACAAGGTATGACTGCAGCCGTAATGTCTTTTCTTTGTCCGTAAACGAGTTCGTGGTTGAATTCATTAACTGTAGAAGACATGCAGCTTCACTTTCACCCCGATGCTCTTGAATGGTGTATACATTTATTAGTTGATGATGTTATTCTAATGTCTGAAATAGATGCCAGTCTGCAAACGCAGCTGGATAATCCATACCGTGCTGCTACGACACTACAATTAAAAAAAACAAGTTGTTAAAAAATCTTAAATAAATGTTAGCGAACCGCCCAGAGTAAACGAGTCACAAGACAAAATACTGCGCGTTTCGACCTCTTAGGTCTTCTTCAGGCAAGCTACAAACAAATAGGACAACGAAAATTCACTTAGCTTTGATCGCTTCAGAGTTCAGCGCAAGGAACTCTGAAGTTACTAACGGCCATAACGGCCCATAATGGTTTTCCTTCTTTATGGAATACCTCAGAAAGTACTCTCGGCCGGTCTTTCTGAAAATTTGTAGGTATGTTCATTATGGGTCACGGATCATGATGCCTGATTACTAATGTATATGGGCTGTTATTTTTATTATGGGTCACGGATGATGCCGTTTTATTTTACCATTACTAAGGGCTATAACGGCCCATAACGGTTTTTCTTCTTTATGGAATATCTTAGAAAGTACTTGGCCGATCTTTCTGAAATTTTGTAGGTATGTTCATTATGGGTCACGGATCATGCCCGTTATGTTATTTTACCCGTTATGCCGTTACTAATGGCTATAACGGCCCATAACAATTTCCTTCTCTATGGAAAACCTCAGAAAGTACATGGCCGATCTTTCTGAAAATTTGTAGGTATGTTCATTATGGGTCACTGATGATGGCCAATGTTTACCAGAATTGCCGTTACTAACGGCTATAACGGGCCAAAACGGGGTTTTCCTCTTTACGGAATATCTCACACGTATTCCAGATAAACTGGGAGTACGTTTATATGCTTTGCGTCTTGTTTCGTCTCTACACCCCGTTTACACTTTGTTAGTGCACACCAACACCTGGCATGTCGAGCCAAAGAAACTTTTGTTTAAAAGAATGAAAAGGATAAACAACCTCCGTGGCACTTCGTTTTTTCTGTGATCTGTGAAGTTACTTGATGCTTCAGTCCGTCCAGTCGTTCCCATGGTGGAGGCGAAAAACAAAAAAATCTGTTCAACAGCAAAAAAAAAAAAAAAAAAAAAAAAAAAAAAAAAAAAAGGAAAAAACCCATATAATTATATATAAATATATATATATATATATATTTTTTTTTTTCT
>JADBJO010000963.1:72500-75000 GCA_016801955.1 Conus betulinus | reverse complement strand
CGCGCGCGCGCGTGTGTGTATACATACATACAAACATATATACATACACACGCACATAGGCTGCGTATGTACATACAAACTGCATGTCTATTGTCTATAGTTCTATATATGCACTGAAGTGTTGAAGCTTTCCCCAGTTCATACTTTTTCTCAGAGAGAGAGAGAGAGAGAGAGAGAGAGAGAGAGAGAGAGAGAGAGAGTGAGGGAGAGAGAGAGAGAAAGAGAGCAGACAGAATGACAGAGAATCATACAGAGAGAGAGAGAGAGAGAGAGAGAGAGAGAGAGAGAGAGAGAGAGAGAATGACAGAGAACCATAGAGAGAGAGAGAGTGAGAGTGAGAGAGAGAGAGAGAGAGAAGAGAGCAGCAGAGAGACAGAATGACAGAGAATTATACAGAGAGAGAGAGAGAGAGAGAGAGAGAGAGAGAGGAGAGAGCAGACAGACAGAATGACAGAGAATCATACAGAGAGAGAGAGAGAGAGAGAGAGGAGAGAGAGAGAGAGAGAGAGAGAGAGAGAGAGAATGCGAATGGTTTTATTCATTAGGCCATGGCCCCTTATGAAGGGGGTGGGTAAACACAAGACATCACACTGAACTTGTTCATGAAATAGGACATTTGAAATACACGATTACGAGGTCATAATTTCTCTGAACTTTAAAAGCTTTATGCAAGAAAAACGATAAATTCCTAACATCACTGTGAGATAGAAGACATACAGAATGACAAAACAGAGAACCATACCCAGAGAGATAGAGAGATAGAGAGAGAGAGAGAGAGATAGCATGAGCAAGTTACTAGAATGAAAGAAAGCAATGTGGACATACCATAGAGAGAGAGAGAGAGATAGAGCATACAGTATACAGACAAGTGAGATAACCACAGAGAAGGATAGAGAGAGAGAGGAGATGAGAGAGAGAGCGTAGATAGAGAGATTTGTGAGAGAGAGAGTATAGAGAGTATACAGTATGACAGAGAACTGATACCAGAAAGATAGAGGAAGAATTGATAGAGAGAGAGAGAGCGAGAGAGTGAGAGAGTAGAGAGGGGGTGGGGGGGTTGGGGGGGCCTTTGGTCGTTGACCACGTCCAGAGGTGTACCCGGTGTTTTTATGTGGTCATCACCCCAAGTGGGGGGACGGCATAAAGGTGTGTTACACTCCCGCCCCCCCACACCTCCCCCCCCCCTCCCCCTCCTCAAAAACCCTCACACCACAAGACAGCCAAGGTGCGCAAAACTTAAACTGCTCATCCTCCCATTCTCGCTTTGGTTCCTCTTGGGGGGTGTGTGTGGTGTGTGTGTGTGTGTGTGTGTGTTTTTGTTTGTGTGTGGTGTGTAAGGTGTGTGGCCATGTGTGTGCTGTGGTGGGGTGTGTGTGTGTGTGTGCGTGTTGTGTGTGGCGTGTGTGTGTGTGTGTGTGTGTGAGGGAGACAGAAAGAGAGAGAGAAAGAGAGAGAGAGAGAGAGATCAGAGAGTGTGTGTGCGGGTGTGTGTGTGGTGTGTGTGTGTGTGTGTGTGTGTGTGTGTGCGTGCGGTCGTGTGCATGCGAGTGTTTATATAAGAGAGAGAGAGAGAGAGAGAGAGAGAGAGAGAGAGAGAGAGAGAGAGAGAGAGAGAGAGAGAGGTGCTTCCTGTTCAACAGCTGAAGAGACTACCTATAACAGCTAAGTCTCTCTCTCTCTCTCTCTCTCTCTCTCTCTCTCTCTCTCTCTCTCTCTCTCTCTCGGCGGTTTATCAACATTATCCTTTTACAACAACAACAATGCAAAACACCTGCAACTGCAACGATAGAACAAAGAAAAAAAAACAAAGAAACAAAGACTTTCCAGAACGAAGGTAGGCGAATGGACTACAAAAACAACCAGAGTGCGAGAGTAGAGAAAGACTCATTGATAATAATAATGATGATAAAAATAACAATAGTGATGATGATGATGATAATAATAATAATAATTATAATAATGATAATAATAACAATATAACAATAATATAAATATCAACAATAACAACGACAAAATAACAATAACATAATAATAATATCTATATCAATAACAATAATAGTAATAAACAGAGCCACAGAAATGAGGAAATACACACAGCGAAATTTCTCGAAGGTCTCCAGGAAAGCAAGACACACGGAAAGACGTTTAACAACAACACAACAACAACAACAACAACAACAACACAACAAATCAATGAAATCAATAATCTGCAGGACACTCAGGACCTCTGCCAAAGTCAAACGTATCCTGGATCCTTCTTTGATCCAGATCTGCACCACGGATCCGCACCCCGATTGAACACTGTTCGTCCTTGATCCACAATCCAGGTTCCAACTTTGATGAACAGCGGTTCAGCAGGTGTTTTCTTTTTTTTTTTTTTTTTTTTTTTTCATCATCTTGCTGACAAACAAACAAACAAACAAACGAACGCAGATGAATATATCACCTCCATGCTCGGGAGAGCGAGGTCCCCCCCCAAGGTCGCAGAGATCCTAAATCC
>JADBJO010000963.1:60000-65000 GCA_016801955.1 Conus betulinus | reverse complement strand
CTTCTTTTACGACGCTGCAGTAAACAGCGTGACGTTCTTGCACGTGACGAGGAAATGTGATACGTCTTAAAAAAAGCAAAAGTGTCAAACCATAGTCAGGCCATACTAGAAATCTTCCACTCTATCAACAAGAACATCGGGAAAAACACACACACACACACAACACACACACACACAAACACACACAGTCCCGTCCATATACACCTCTTCCCCGTTCGCGCGCGCGCGCGCGAGAGAGAGAGAAGAGAGAGAGAGAGAGAGAGAGAGAGAGAGAGATTATGTAGTCCACAATCACTCTCATATCATCCAATGCATCGGAATCACAGAGAAAAAGCGTAAATGTAATAAGAGTTTAACAAGTATGTTAGTTTCGGGACAAAAGTTTGCTTTTAAATGAATTGCTGTCCAATTTCCAATCACATACAGTTCTACAGTAAAAGGCAAGATTTGAACACCAACATGCTAGAGCTTATAGTTTTAGTGCAAAAGTTTTCCGTGCCCTTGATTTCATCTTCAGGGTCCTAAAACTACAGCTTGATGGTAAAAGTTTACCGTCTTTTGCAAGAACATAGCTGTCATATACTTGTAACATTTTTTTTGCCTTTGAACAACTAGTTTTTTCATTCAGAGATGTGTTTCACAGATCGAAGATTACAAGAATTCTCGCTTGATTGGAATGCGTCAGCGTTTCACAACACACGATCGGTGATTGGGGCTAGGAACAGCTCGCTGGACGGATTTGGGGGGCTCTCGCGCGCGCGGGGAAAAACGGATGACAGTTTTAACGTCCTGAGATTGTAATGCACGAAAAGCAATTACTGTAGCCTATATAAAATGATCCAAACGCCGACTCTTCAAAAACAAGGGAACGTGAAGAAATAGTCCCATTGTCCATATGAATATTTGTCTTCTGCTAGTTTCTTAATTCCCCTCGCCTCTCACGTGCTTCGCCCTTAAGGATAAGCTTGCTACCTCGCGAGTTCTCGCATTTATGAAACTCGTCTTAGGTCTTGTACGTATTCTTGTCTTATCCTGCACCTAAAGAAGGCGCACACACACACACACACACACACACACACACACACACACACACACACAAAATTAAAATATAATAAATAAATGATATCAAATAAAATAATGCGCCAACGCCTTGCTTAAGGTGTCGACGATTCATAGACTGACGCAATTAGATTGTTTTGAAGAGTTTTTAATTGTGTCTGAAAGTTGATTCTCCATAATTTCTTTCATATGACCATCAAGGTAACGAGCCAGGTGGTTCCAAGCAGACAGATTTAACTGAAAGAAACGGGACTATTTTTAGGCGCTTCAAGCTGGCGCAAGGACAGGGTCACGGTTGAGTGCCAAAACCTGAAAAAAATAACGTCAACTAAGGTGAAGGTCATGTATTTGAAGATTGTTTTGTGACTTCATCTCCCCCCCCCCCCCCCAAAAAAAAAAATAAATAAAATAATAAATAAATAAATAAATAAATAAATAATAAAATCAAAATAAAATAAATAAAATAAAAATAAACTTGGAAAAATAATTGGTAGGGAGTTGTTCTTTAGATCAATTATCAGTTCAACATTAAATGCTGGCCCAAATTTATGGTTGGCCTCAAAACGCTTACATGGATTACATAGTGTTGTTGTGCAAAATCTTCATTGTGATGTGTGGCCACAACTTTACTGCAAAAATTCACCGGACCGTTCGAAATTCACTTGCTTCACGTAGAAAAACTTCCACACCAGCATATAAATGAAACAGTGAGCAACGATTCAATACAACAACGATAGCAAAATTTGTAAATTGTTTTCTTGACACCAACATTTCTCAGTTTTTGCTTGCAAAAAGATTCTTGATAGAATATATATATATTCCTGTCAAAAACTCATTTTTGTCTAAAACTGTGGTTTAACATCTGTATTCTTCCATCCTGTCAACAGCCTGAACATCAATAATAACATCTGCTACGAGAGGGGGGTTTCTACAGAAAAAACGATTAACAATTCTGCTGTTTTTAAAACACTCAGATCGAAATCATTTCCTTTTGCATCGCGAAGCGAACGTTTAAAATTCCGTCAAAACAGGCAGAGTTGGAAATAACAGAATTGTCCAAACGACACGAGTTCTCTGTGTGTTCCTCCGCCGTCACCGCAAGATAAAGTAAAGAAGACAGGAGGCAGCACTGTACCTAGAGGGGCACCAGTGGGAGCACAGCGCTGGGAGGAGGTCGCCGACTGAAAACGAACAGACTGGGTCTCTTACCTATGAAGTAACGGTATTGCAGCTTACAGCCCAGCCAGGCCCTGTCAGAGCTGGCATCGTGTTGCAGTCAACCTACAAGTGGGTCCTATTACACAGAAAATTCGCTGCCGTCAGACTTAACTTGGGATCACCACCTAAATCAAATACGGATCACCACCTAAATCAAAAACAATTCCTTTAGCTGATAGGCGAGGCTGTAGTGTGCTCAAAAACAGAACAGAAAGTATTGAAAAGAATACAGGGGGGTGGGGGTGGGGGGGAGACAGCTTAGGTTGTTCCAAGTGGTGGAAAGCGCTGTGAAGAAGTGTAAACATGAGTCATCAATGCCCCTGTACGGTTTGGCAACTGGAGAAGGTCAAGGTGCTGGTTTTGTAAAGGTCAAGAGGTGACAGGCGATGCTTTTCAAAGCTTTTTATGACTAAGGAAACCAGAGCTATGGTACGGTAATCGTTTTAAAGTTATTTGACTTAAAAAAAATTCTGGATAGGACAGACTGTGGAAGTGTTTTTTTTTTTTTGTTTGTTGTTGTTTTTTTTTTCCACAAATAGTAGTGGCAAAGCATGACTAAAGTGACCAGTTGAAGATTGAACAAACACACATTAGAGAGCTGAGTGACACACGTCTCCAGCAGTCTGCTGCTAATACTGTCTGGACCTGCTGCTTTTCCCGACGGTCAGTTTGAAGAAAAAAAAGAAGCTTAACATGTCCTCCCATAATATGCCCTCCCATAACATGCCCTCCCAGAGACTCCAGTCTCGTTTACCGTCCCTGTCTCCTGTTCTTCATGCAGTCTTGATGCTACTGTGTTTATCTTTTTTCATCTCCCCTTCAAAGCAACAATAAAAACCGTTAAACTGATTTGTTGTTCACCCATCGTGTTCATCTGACAAAGGCCCGTCTTCTTCTTTGTTTCCCCAGTAAACCCAGCTCATGCCTCTTTTACTTTTCTCCTGCCAGAAATTGATGCAGTACATTTTTTTTTTGTCCTTAAAATCGTTTTGTCCCGCACGAAATCCATATCTAAACGTTCTCTGAAGTATCTTTTTTTTCGGTCAATCTTGTCCTGCGCATACAAATTACGAAGCAACAATAAGATGGCAAAACGAGTAGCAAATCCTGTTCCACATATACATCTTACAAAAACAAATTTCAATGACCTCGTTTCCTGCCCTCCCTCTCCCATGCCTGAAATGCTGTTTCTTTTTCTTTTTAATTTATATCTCTACTTCTATTTTTTTTTCATTTAGAATTGTGTTGATAGACTTTTTTTTTTTTCTATCCATGGTTTGCTGTTGGGAACGATTTTAATGGTGTCTGAGAAAAAGATCGTTATATATATATATATATATTTGTTCAAACTTTGATTAAAATGTAAGTGGTCAAACTTTGGTTGTTCTAAGTGGAGGAAAGCGCTGTGAAGAAGTGTAAACATGAGTCAATCAAAGTTTTTACAGATGCCGCTCCCAACCCGGTTGAGCACTTTTTAAAAATTATTGTTGGTTAGCAACACAATTATATATATATATATATATATATTTTTTTTTTTTTTTTTTTTTTTTTTTTTTTTTTTAAAAAACGGATCAAATCCACAGTAACCACACCGGTTGCCTCCCTCAACACTCTCTAACATGACTCACTGAACAGATTCACAGTCAGCACCATAAAAACATCCTCTCAACTCTTCTACGCTTTCGGTCGCACACATGTTCACACTCTTTTCCAACAACATTGTCTAGTCTGGAGTTGGTTTGGGTCTGCAGGGGGTGGTAACCAGTTGAACAATATCATGGTCACAGGCACCAAGTGGTGACAGGAGAACTGATCTGTAAACATGTTTCCATAACATACATCAGCTGTCCCGTTACAACATATGAGACAGGTCACATGTTGTTTAAAAGAAGAAGAACTTTTGTACGTTACAATAGTTTTGGAAAAAAAAAAAAAACCACACACACACAAAAAAAGAAAGAAACAAAGCAACCATAGCAAACAAACAAACAACAAATCCCAAAGAAAAAAAAAAAAAGAAAGATCGGCGGAAATAAAGTGAAAGTTACGAACACCAACAGCAATTCTTTGTCAGCACATGCAGCAGACTACTGGTTAAAAACTGGCGCATACATAACAGTCATAGATACGTAGTCGAAATCACGTGGCAAGATTCGAGGTCTCGAAGACACCGACATCAGTTTAACCTCCTTTTGGACATACTCGCTTTTTTTTTTCTTCTCTCTCTCTCTCTCTCTCGCATCTCCTCTCTCTCTCTCTCTCTCTTTAACTCTGTCACACGACCTGTCATTTTCAGATGCAGGCACACGCTACTTCCTTCATTAATTCTCCGCTTTCTTACAATCTCTGTCCGTTCAGCAGAGTGTCCCAAAACCAGTCAATCGAAATATTTCGATCGAACACATTTTCAGTCTGCCAAGTTTCACTTGTGTGTGTGTGTGTGTGTGTGTGTGTGTGTGTGTGGTGTGTGTGTGTGTGTGCGTGCGCGCGCGCGCGCGCGCCCCGTGCGTGCGTGCGTGCGTGTGTATGTGTGTGTGTGTGTGTGTGTGTGCTTGCGCGCGCACGCGTGCTTGTGTGTGTACATACGGACCGCCAAAATCTGTAAATTCCCTCAAGACTGGAACCTGGTTAAACTGGTGTTAACATGTTGCTTCACCAGCCGACATATGGTCTTCCTCAAATTATTATTATTATTATTATTATTATTATTATTATTATTTCAT
>JADBJO010000963.1:45000-50000 GCA_016801955.1 Conus betulinus | reverse complement strand
AGTGTTTTGTCTTGCGACTCGTTTGTCCACGTTTCTCTGGGCGGTTCGCTAACATGTATTTAAGATTTATTTAGATTTCCGCCTGCAGTCGTCTCACTTTGCACACAGAGTGGGAGAAGTATAGTGTTCAGAAAGCAAGCGATGTGGGGAAATGAAAAAAAAGACATGAATAAATACACAAACAAACGAAAACAAAAGTAGGAATAAACAACTGCAGTTTCCGTGTAATGCAGACATAATATTTCACAAGCAACAGCTGCACAGGTGAACCTTCTGTCACGACTGAGGAAGACGCGCAGCAGATTTCCGTCAAATAAAACTCTCTCTCCCTTGGGTGAAGCTGAACGGAATAGAGAGAGAAAACTCGTCAACCGCTTCCTTCTCTCCTCCTCGTCCCCCCCCCCCCCCCCCCCCCCCCCCCCCATCATCTCTCTCCATCCTTTCCCTTCCAGACTATTCAGTGACACTGATCTAGTCTATATCCTGCTTGAAACACACACACACACACACACACACACACACACACACACACACACACACACACACACACACACGCTCTCTCTCTCTCTCTCTCTCCGTCCGTCAGTCCCCTCCCTCCCTCGCCCCCCCCCCCTCTCTCAGTTCAGTCCCTTGAACCGTAATCGGTATACCGGTACACTTAAGCCCCGATTCGGTATACCAAAATTAAGCCTTTTCAACCCGTATTGGTATTCACAGTATTAACGCGGTTCGAGTATCGCCTTCACTAACGATAAGGCTTTGGCTTTGTGTCCTTGATCTCAGCCCTGACCTAACCTTTCTTTTGATGAGCAGGGCTCGCTTCACTTGGTTTGAAGGGACGGATGTCCGAGGTGTGTGGTCATTCATGCCGCACGGAGCGGGGGACGGGGGGAGGGGGTGGGGTGTGGGGTGTGAGGGGGGGCGGATGAAGGGGTAACATTCAAAGCAGCGACATCAACACTTGCAGGCACCTGCATCTCTCGGGCCTGGTTGACGCCGGGATATATTATGAAAGGAAGCGTAGAGTACAGCCCTGTCATGTAGTCTCAGACCGAAATGGAAATCCGTGGCATCATCTTCATCATCCTCATTCTCATCGATCAGCAATAAAAAAAAAAAAATAAAAAAGACAAGCGGCGACATCGTTCCCTTTGTGCTCTGCCTTCTGTCTGACTGTCTCCCCTCCTCCCCCCCCCCCTCACCCCCCACCCCGCAGTCGTCGACATCCCTTTCAACCTTTCCACATACTCTTACACCCTCTGTGGACATGTTTAGCCAAAGTGAACTAATCAGCAATCTAACTTCAAAAAAAAAATCTGGACACGCTATGTGTGTTTATGAGTTGGTGTTGGAATCCTCTGTGTGTGTGTGTGTGTGTGTGTGTGTGTGTGTGTGTGTGTGTGTGTGTGTGTGTGTGTGTGAGAGAGAGAGAGAGAGAGAGAGAGAGAGAGAGATGTGTGTATAGGTATGCTTTAACTTTGTATTGGTGAGCGTGTCAGCACAAGCGTCAGTACTTGCCTTCCTTTGTCTGTGTGATATGATTTTGATTTTTCCCCATTTATTTATTTGTATTTCATATGAGCAGCATCATCCCCCCCCCCCCCCCCCCCCCCCCCCCCCCCTCCCACGCACCATTCTTTGCCGTGAACGTTTTTTTTTTTTTTTTTTTAAGTGTACAATAATGTGTCAGAGTTTATTGTTCTATTCGCGCTCTGTACTCTTTAGTATCACAAGCATGACATTGTTAATTATTCATTTTCAGACGATAAAGTTGTTCGATTTCTGAGTTTTCTTCACGCTTGCACAGTTTGCCGTGCAGTACATGTACGGATTTGTTCTGTACTCTCCATGGGTGCTTGCTGTGTCTGGGGAGGGTGGGAGAGACTGGAGGCTGACCGATAGTTCCTGCGGGCTGCTGAATCAACGCGCCTCTTATTCCTGCATTGCTGGAAGCATACTAGTTCCTTAGAAACCACTCTTTTGAGTCAAGTCAAGAACAGTTCATTACCCCCCCCAAGACAAATTAAGGGTGGCCCTAAAGAAAAAAACAAACAAAACATTAAAAAAAAATTCACAAATCAACGAATCACATCCATCCATCCCACCCACCCACTCACACACACACAGAATAACACACACACACACACACACACACACACACACACACACACACACACACACACACACACAATTATATACAAATAAGCTTTCTGAACCGGATCTTATTGAAAGTCCCGTTTCGATTCAGGTATCTGATGGAATTGGGAACGAAACTGTTTTTAGTTCTATTTCTTTTGAATCATGGGATTTGGAATCTTCGTCCAGAGGGTAGAACATTGTAGTTTTTTTGTTGTTGAAAGAACACGAGAAATGTCGGAAGCAATGTTCACAGCTTTTTGTGTGACACGACATTCGCACAATTTATCTAGCTGTTCTTGTTATTTGCCAGTAATCTTTCCACATGTATTCACAATTTATCTAGCTGTTCTTATTTGCCAGTAATCTTTCCACATGTATTCAATTTATCTAGCAGTTTTTGTTATTTGCCAGTAATCTTTCCACATGTATTCACAATTTATCTAGCTGGTCTTGTTATTTGCCCAGTAATCTTTCCACATGTATTCACAATTTATCTAGCTGTTCTTGTTATTTGCCAGTAATCTTTCCACATGTATTCACAATTTATCTAGCTGTTCTTGTTATTTGCCCAGTAATCTTTCCACATGTATTCACAATTTATCTAGCTGTTCTTGTTATTTGCCAATAATCTTTCCACATGTATTCATCACTCTGAAATGTTTATGTTTTTTCACGCTAAGATTTCCAAACCAGCATAAAAAGCCAAAGGACAACACTGATTCTACAAAACAACGATAAAACATATCTAAGATGTCCTTTTTTAAAAGCAAGATACCGAAGTTTCTGAAGACAGTGTATTCTAGATTGGCATTATTTGTAGATAAATCGAGTATTTTGCATTAAAATTAAGCTTATCATCTAAAATAGATTACCTGTTTTCTAAAGGAACCCGAATATTATGCATCGGAAAGAGAGTGTTGTGCTGAATTCAGGTGTGTGCTTCAGAAAGAGAAAGACAGCGTGGTGCTGAATCCAGGTGTTGTGCTTCAGAAAGACAGCGTTGTGCTGCTGAATCCAGGTGTTATGCTTCATGAAAGAAAGACAGCGTTGTGCTGAATCCAGGTGTTATGCTTCAGAAAGACAGCGTTGTGTGCTGAATCCAGGTATGCTTCAGAAAGACAAGGTTGTGCTGAATCCAGGTGTTATGCTTCAGAAAGACAGCGTTGTGCTGAATCCAGGTGTTATGCTTCAGAAAGACAGCGTTGTGCTGAATCCAGGTGTTATGCTTCAGAAAGACAGCGTTGTGCCGAGGAACCCTAAGGATCATAGGTTCCTGTGGATCATAACTGCTTTCTGACGTCACCATGCGGATCACAACCGTCTTCCTTTGAATGATATCTCCTTTCCTAGTTTACCACACAAAAAAAAAAAGATTACAACTGTTCTACCTCTGTATGTGTATATGTGCGTGCGTGTGCGCGCGCTTTTGTGTGTGTGTGTGTGTGTGTGTGTGTGTGTGTGTGTGTGTGTGTGTGTGTGTGTGTGTGTGTGTGTGTGTGTGTGTGTGTGGTGTGTGCGCGCGCGCGCGCGCGCGTGCGTGTGTGTGTGTGTGTGTATCTATGCCGCCGAGGAGGCCGATCAAGAGACAAGCACTCACACGCCTCTGTCGGTGTGTTTGTGTGACTGTCACAGCAAGGTTGCGCCAGAAACACATTAACCGACTTCAGCCAATCTTTGTGTAGAAGGAGGAGGAGGAGGATGGAATGCGGCGGCAAGGACGAAAACGTTAACAAATTAAAAAAAAAAAAAAATCTGGTGCAGGTAGGTCCCGCAACCAGGACCTGGGTCATGATCCGGATCCACGATTTAGGTCAGCGTTGTACTACTCGACCTACTTGACCTATTAGTCCTCTTCGTTCCGATCGGAACACAGGGCCCGCCCTGCAGATCCCTCCATCTCGCTCTGTCTTGGGCTGTTCTCTTGGCTTCATACACCCCAGGTCATGTTGGTGAACTGGAGTTCTGCCTGTAAGGTTCTTCTCCAGGTGGTGGTGACTGGTCGTCCCCTCTCCCGCTTCCCCTGTGGGGTTCCAGTCCCAAGGCGTGGCGTGGGATGTGGGCCCGTCCTCCTCTGCGTGCCCTCCTTATTTATTTGTTTATAAATCTCTTTATCCATTCATTCTTTCATTCATATATTTATTTTATTTACTTTTTTATTTGTTCATTCATGAAATCAATTTATGTATTTGTTGACTTATTTAACTGTTTTTTTTTTGTTTTATTCATTTCTTTCTTTTTTTTCTCTCTCTCTCTCTATCTATTTATCTAGCTATTCGTTCGTTTCATTCATTCATTTACTTTTTTTTATTCATCTATTTGTCTTTCACTCATTTACGTTTTTGTTTGTCTATTCATCTATTTCTTATTTACTTGTTCTTTTGTTTGTTTATTGATTGATTGATTGGTTTACTGATTGACTGATTGTTTTATTGATTGGTTGATTGATTGGTTGGTTTATTGACTGATTGACTGGTTTATTGATTGATTGATTGATTTATAGTTTCCTTGGCTCTAGTTTCTCAATATGCTGGCTTCTACTGTCTGGCATCGGGGGCTGGGGGTCCTTTTTCATTAACACGAAGCCGATCACTCATTGCAGGCAAACATACTCCACGTGCCCCCCCTCCCCCCTCCCCCCCCCCCCCCACGTACACCACCACCACCCAAAAAAAAACAGTAAAAAGAGAAAGAACGAGAAAGGACACAGAACGAATGACGACACCATGTCCTTTTACTTATGCCAAGAACACGCGGTCACTATACTGATCCAATCAGAGGTGAAGCAAATCATTAAATTTTCTTCAGTGATTATAATCATCAGATGAATGGTGGATAGATGCACCGTAATCCTGGTTTCACGC
>JADBJO010000963.1:25000-42500 GCA_016801955.1 Conus betulinus | reverse complement strand
GGTAGTGCCGACTGAAGAGTTGCCAGCTGGCGTTTCCCGTGTCATCCAGTCAGCATCGTTTACTCGGTTTCCTGATTTCCTTCATTCTTTCCATTTTCCACGCAGGGTGCATGCTACGTGTAACGTGAAATCCTTACCGACGGCCAAACTGGCCTTCTCTTCCGAAAGTTGGTGACGATGAGATTTTACGCGCGCGTGCAAGATGTTATGCGTGCCCTCACACACAGAACCTCGGTTATAGTCTCATTGGAAGGACTCTTTGGGAAATGGACTCAGAACCAATCTTAACTTAGAGGGACCCCCCCCCCCCCCCCCCCCGTACCGAAACGGCCCATCGGAAATTCGAACCTAGGATCACCTAGATTCTGAGTCTGGCGCTCTACCAACTGGGCTGTTAAAAATGTTACTCTGGGTATTGGTATGGTTGACACGTACACAGATTGCAGGCACCGAAAGAATGAAAGAATGAAGGGACAACTGAGTGCCTGGTATTCGACTGAATGACACGGGGAACGACACAGTGTATAGCACTTAGCATGCAGCTCTTCGGTCGGCTCTGCACTGGTAGGCAGCCCGTTGTCTAAACAAGAGTATGCTTTGTTAAGCGCTTAAAGCTTGGTCTCTAATCGAGGATAGACGTTATACAAGTACTCTTAATAATAATAATAATAATATATTGATGATGATATAATAATAATAATAATAATGATAATGATGGTGGTGATGATAATGATGATGATGATGACAACAATAATAATGAAAATAACATTAATAATACTGGTAATAATAACAACAACAATAATGTCAGGTTTTATTATTCGTCCATTTTTTGTAAACGTTCTTACGATTGGAAAAAGAGTAAAAGCTTTGACGGGTAAAGTCTTCCGAACGGGGATTTTCTTTTCAATCTAAACCTAAGCCCTCCCACCAGGATAACAGCATGCCAAAGTGGGCAGCGACAATGTCTTTTTACATGACGGATCTCAGCGGGATTTGAGCTTAACCCACCTCCGACTGCCAATTCTCACTGGTCTGACCGTAGTGCCAGTCACCGTGGCACGGTCACTCCCTATGACCCCGGTATGGTTAGGAGTGGAAAGGGGGCCCAAGTGGCCAACAGGCCCGCTTAGAAAGTCAGAAGATCCCTAGTCGGTAGGTTCGCTTCTCGCATAGGGTGGTGTGTGTGTGTGTGTGTGTGTGTGTGTGTGTGTGTGTGTGTGTGTGTGTGTGTGTGTGTGTGTGTAGTTTTGTTGTACTCCCAGTTTTTATAGAACAGGGAGTACTTTACAATGGGAACGAAGAAATGCTGTGTGCATGTCTGTCTGTCTGTGTGTCTGTCCGTGGTCAAAATGTGTTCCACTCGCTCCAGAAAAAAAACTTCTGGGCCGATCTTTCTGAAAATTTGTATGTATGTTCATTAGGGGGTCACGGATGATGCCCGATGTTTTATCTTACCAGAATAGCCGTTATTAACGCCTATAACCGCCCAAACGGGTTTTTTTTTCTTCTTTATGAAATATCTCAGAAAGTATTTGTATTCAAGATAAACTGGGAGTACGTTTATATGCTTTGCATCTTGTTTGATTTGTTTGCATAGGTGGATGATTACGTTCACTGTATGTAGTCAGATTTCTTGTGTGGCGCACTTTGCGTCTGTATGTGGCGCACTTTGCGTCTGTGTGGGCGCACTTTGCGTCTGTGTGTGGCGCACTTTGCGTCTGTATGTGGCGCACTTTGCGTCTGTGTGTGGCGCACTTTGCGTCTGTGTGTGGCGCATTCTGCGTCTGTGTGTCGCGCTTTTTGCGTCTGTGTGTGGCACTCTTTGCGCGTCTGTGTGTGGCGCACTTAGCGTCTGTGTGTGGCGCACTTTGCCTCTGGGTGTGGCGCCCCCGCCGCGTTCTACAGAGGCAAAGAGAGCCACATACGATGTGGGACCACATAGAGTGAAAGGATTCGTCCATTCACATTATGTTTGCAATCCTTGTTGTTGTTGTTGTTCCTCTCATCTCTCTATGGACTTCCAGAAGCGACAGTGGTCTTTCCATGCGTGAAACGCAGCTTATTCGACGACCGTGATACAACCAACCAACAAAACAAGCATGGGGGGTAACTCTTGTTTTCCGCAAAAGAAAAAACAAATACACGCCCGTCACGCCAAAGGAATGACACCGAACCGCCCAGTAGACATGACAGCACAGAACACAGAAGAAAAAACGAGAAACGTTGTTATGTCCCTTCCCCATCTCATGTTTATTTTAGTAATACAACCAGACCCGTTTACTCTACAAAATGCTGTGGATGTATATTTTTCAACACAAGTCAGCGTATTTTCTACAAAGAGAGTGTACAAAATTCAAGATTCCTGCAAAATCGGGAGAGAAGCGTTCGTTTCGTTTTCATCCGCCATGACACTGGAGGGTTTTTCGGTTGTCGCCACCTGATCTGGCATCAACTAGGGTAAAAAAAAAAAAAAAAAGAAAGAAAAAAAAAAAAAAAAAAAAAAAGGTTCTTTCTCACACAAATTACTTCAACCCTGATTAACCAGCACGCGTTGGTACAAAACATGCTCTCTCTTCGTATTCTTTTTTCTTCTTCTTTTTTTTTTTTTCGTATTTTGTTGCTTTAAACAATTCAAGGCATCTTTTCGAAGGAGCAAACCCCTGCTATGGTTAAACTCCGCAAGTACAATGATCAGTTTTTATTATTATTTTTTTTTTTTTTTTGGGGGGGGGGGGGGGGTGTTCGGGGGGCATCTTTTGTCGTGTTTTTTCCCAAACGTGTGTACAAAATACGGCAAAATCTTATCTCTCTCTCTCTCTCTCTCTCTCTCTCACACACACACACACACACACACACACACACACACACACACACACACACACACACACTCCCCTCCCCATCTATCCTTACCTCCCCCCCCCTCCACCCCTCATCATCATACACACCGCTCTTCCCCGATGATCCCTACCATCCTGAGCAACCCACGGCAATAATGCAAGTGCCTATTTTTCGGATTAAAAAAAAAAGAGAAGAAAAGAAGAAGTTGGACGAAAACTCTTTAAGTTATCTGTACAGGCAAAACCAAGAAAAGGACAGGCCCCGTCACCTCGGCCATGGTGATGTGTACAGGGAGACCAAGGACAGGCCCCGCCACCTCGGCCATGGTGATGTGTACAGGGAGACCAAGGACAGGACAGGCCCCCGTCACCTCGGCCATGGTGATGTGTACAGGGAAACCAAGGAAAAGGACAGGCCCCGTCACCTCGGCCATGGTGATGTGTACAGGGAAACCAAGGAAAAGGACAGGCCCCGCCACCTCGGCCATGGTGTGATGTGTACAGGGAGACCAAGGAAAAGGACAGGCCCCGCCACCTCGGGCCATGGTGATGTGTACAGGGAAACCAAGGACAGGCTCCGTCACCTCGGCCATGGTGATGTGTACAGGGAAACCAAGGAAAAGGACAGGCCCCGCCACCTCGGCCATGGTGATGTGTACAGGGAAACCAAAGGACAGGACAGGCCCCGGCCATGCCACCTCGGCCATGGTGATGTGTACAGGGAGACCAAGGACAGGCTCCGTCACCTCGGCCATGGTGATGTGTACAGGGAAACCAAGGACAGGCTCCGTCACCTCGGCCATGGTGTGTGTACAGGGAAACCAAGGACAGGCCCCGTCACCTCGGCCATGGTGATGTGTACAGGGAAACCAAGGAAAAGGACAGGCCCCGCCACCTCGGCCATGGTGATGTGTACAGGGAAACCAAGGACAGGCCCCCGTCACCTCGGCCATGGTGATGTGTACAGGGAAACCAAGGAAAAGGACAGGCCCCGTCACCTCGGCCATGGTGATGTGTACAGGGAAACCAAGGAAAAGGACAGGCCCCGTCACCTCGGCCATGGTGATGTGTACAGGGAAACCAAGGAAAAGGACAGGCCCCGTCACCTCGGCCATGGTGATGTGTACAGGGAAACCAAGGAAAAGGACAGGCTCCGTCACCTCGGCCATGGTGATGTGTACAGGGAGACCAAGGAAAAGGACAGGCTCCGTCACCTCGGCCATGGTGATGTGTACAGGGAGACCAAGGACAGGCCCCGCCACCTCGGCCATGGTGATGTGTACAGGGGAACCAAGGACAGGCTCCGTCACCTCGGCCATGGCTCCTCGCGCGGGGATTGCAATCCCACTTCCACCACAAGTTTACCCACTGTTGTCATAACAAACTTGAACCCCACAAGTGAAACTGCAGTTTTGATGATAATAATGATGGTGGTGATCTGTAGTCATGACAAAAGGGAGCAATCAAATTAATAAAAAAATAACAACAAGAACAACAACAATAGCAACAAATCGCATCTTTCAACGGTTTTGTTTCCAGTTTTTCTTGGTTGATTTGTTTTGTTTTTTTGTTTGTCGTCGACTTCGTCGTTGTTGATTCACGATGCGATGTCGTTCTCATCAGCCAATGCATGCGCTGTATGCCCACCGTTCATTTCAATCAACCCCCCCCCTCCCCCACCCTCACCCCCTCCCAATCATTTCCCACACATCTTCATCCTCCCCTGCTCATATATACACACACAAGCAAGCAAGCAAACACACACACACACACACACCACACACACACACACACACACACACACACACACCCCCTACTATCCCTCCCCTTCCTTCCCTGCCCCACCCCACCCCCACATGCCTCACCCATCACATACACACACACACTCTCCCCCCCCCCCCCCCTAATGATCTCGCACACACTTTCTCTCCACCCCCTTCCTCCCCCTCCTGCCCCCCCCCCCCCCCCCCCCCCCCCCATGATCTCCCACACCCTTTCTCCACCCCTTCCCCCCCTTCCTGCCTGCCCTCCCCCCCCCAACCCTCACCCCTTCCTCTCCTCCTTCTCTTGCCTACCTGGAGCCGGACGGGAATGATGGTGTAAGAGGTAGCGCCTGGAGAAGATCTGTGCTGCCGCGGAGTACGTGAACTGATGGGCCACGCCGAAGGAAAACGGCATAGTGGGACAGTCTCCACCGTCCCCCCACCTCGCAGCGGGAGTCGTCGCCTCGGCGTTACAGCTTCACTCACGTCAACCCACCAACCAACTACCCAACCAATCGATCAGGAGCTGATCAAGTCTTTGAAGTTTTGCCCTTTTGTTTTCTCTCTCTCTCTCTCTCTTTTTTTTTTTTCCCAAGTCGATCAGCCGCGCTGTAGCTCCGATGAAGATGTGGATCATGTAATTATAGAAATGACCCTCCTTGTCTATCAACCTCAAACAATCAAATCAATTCTGGAACCAGTTCTTCGCACCCCCCCACCACGTGACACAGTGGGTGGACAAGACTGGGTCTTGCACGTGATACCAGTTGCTTAGTTTTGATTCGTTGTTTCGAACACGACTGACGAATCAGCTCCGGACAGGTGGAACCAGTGAACCGAGTCCTAGGGACGTTTACGAGTCCTCTCCACCAGTCAGTTACCGTCACGGTGCTGAACAACACTCTCTGTCTGGTCCTTTCAATTACCGTCACGGTGCTGAACACACTCTGTCTGGTCCTTTCAATTACCGTCACGGTGCTGAACACACTCTATCCGGTCCTTTCAATTACCGTCACGGTGCTGAACACACTCTATCTGGTCCTTTCAATTACCGTCACGGTGCTGAACAACACACTCTATCTGGTCCTTTCAATTACCGTCACGGTGCTGAACAACACACTCTATCTGGGTCCTTTCAATTACCGTCACGGTGCTGAACACACTCTCTATCTGGTCCTTTCAATTACCGTCACGGGTGCTGAACACACACTCTATCTGGTCCTTTCAATTACCGTCACGGTGCTGAACAACACACTCTATCTGGTCCTTTCAATTACCGTCACGGTGCTGAACAACACACTCTAACCGTTCGTTTCAATTACCGTCACGGTGCTGAACACACTCTATCTGGTCCTTCAGCCAGCCATCCGGTCAAATGCCCAACTCGGTCCTTGCGCGTCCTTCCCTCTTCATCCGCCTGGTTCAGTTCATCAGCCTTCTTGTGGGCTGGTTCAGGTGCGAAGTGAAGTCACTCAAAGCAGTCACAAAGGAGGATCTCGGTGCTGAAAGCCGGAGTGGGGGAGTCAGTCAGTCAGTCCGCCGACAGCTGGTGTTGTGCAGTAGGGTCATGGACATTATTACACTTTCCGTTCACAAATCAGAGACTGGTTTGACTCTTGGAGTATAACAGCAGTACCGTACGCGCGCGCGCGCGCGCGCGCGCGCGCGCGCACACACACACACACACACACACACACACACACACACAGACACACACACACACACATAGACACACACACATCAACCCCCCCCCCCCCCCCTACACACACACACACACACACACACACACACACACACATACACACATACCACTAATACAAAAAAAGTCCAATAACTTCTTGGCTCTGTTCTGGTTGTGTAAGTTTGGAGGGAAGGGGGGTCGGGGGTTGGGGGTTGGGGGTGGGTACGAGGGCTGGCGAGCAACAGGTTACCCTTTAATATCGCCCGTGCGCTGGGGACTTCTTATGGTAAGCGTGTTTTTTCTGTCCATATATTATTTGCTATATAAGACGAAAAAAAAACCCCAACGTAATAAGTAAATAAATGAATACAATAGTAGCTAATGCATGGTTGTATTTGGACAGCACTGCAAATCAAGACTTTTTATCTACAATTTTTTTTTAATGCAACTGAAGGTATTTTTTTCAACAAGCGTTTGTTCCTTAAAAGGTAAGGCTTCATCTGGAAAAAAAAAAGGTCCACTCGAAGTTATTATCGTTTTGATTTTGGAAAGGTGTGTTTTCCTAGGAAAAGTCTTTGAAGGGAGTCTTGACCGAAAGTAAATCTAGCATACACACAGTACAAACACGTAGAAAAAACAAGTCTTTGAAAGAAGCGAGTCTTTATACGACGGTTCAAATGGTGTACACGAGAAGGAACAAAACATTTAGAGAGAACAAACATTCAAAGGAAGGGATCTTTACCGGACGGCAATATACGCAAAGGCGGAGAGAAAATACAGAAAGAATAATTCCTTGAAGGAAGAGAGTCTCTACAGGACAATGAATCTGGTATACACAAACAGGAACAAATTTCATTACAAAAGAGAGAGAGAGAGAGAGAGAGAGAGAGAGAGAGAGAGAGAGAGAGAGAGAAGTATCTGAAGGAGGGGAAGTCTTCTTGGAAGAGAAATCTGGAATACATACAGGAAGAAAAAAAAATCAGGGAAAAAATGATTCAAGAGTTTTTCATGGGAAGAAAACTATCATATACACAAAGAACTCTGAAAGAAGAAGTATTTTGAAAGAAGTGTTATTGGAAGATTAATCTAGAATACACTAAGTAAAAAAAAAAAAATTCAGAGAGTTGTTTTAAAGGACGCGAGTTTTATACTGTGTCTGGTATACACAGAGAGAATAAATTTATTTCAGAAAAAAGTCTTTGAAGTGAGGGAGTGTTTCTAGGATAGCAAGTCTGGAACACTCAAAGAGGAAAATAATCAGAAAGAAGAAGTCTTTGAAGAGACAGGTCTTTTAATGAGAAGCCAGTCTGGTATACACAAACATTAAAAATCATAAAGAAAAAAAAATATTGAAGGGAGAAGTTTTTTTTTTTCTTTTTCTTTTTTTTTTTTTGATTGTGTATTTTGTTAGCTGAATTTCTTCTTTAAGTATACACGTCTGGTAAAACAGAGAGGAAAATACTCACAGAAAGAAAATGTCTTCAAAGCGATGGGTCTTAAATGTGAGTCAGTCTGGTATACACATAAAGATGGAGAAAAAATCAGAAAGAGAAAGGTCTTTACAGGGAGGAAGTCTTTACTGGGATTTTTTTCCCTCCATATTTGTGTATTATTTTTCCCTCCATATTTGTGTATTAAACAAGTCTGGTAGCACAAAGAGGAAAACAAATTCTCAGAAAGAAGATGTCATGCAAGAAGGGACAAAATAGTTACTGGGATGTACATCTAGCGTCCAGAGAAAGTAAGATATATACTGTGCACAAAAAGAAACGCATATTTTTTTTTCGCTGCAATGTTGACAGAAACATGCCCTGTATAGCAGGGAACTCGGTCCAGTGTGAATAGTCAGGCATAATGAATAGACATAACAGTAGACTGATGACTTATTTCTTCTGTGGTTGTAATATTTTGAATGCTAAATGACGCATGAAACGACTGAAATAAAAATATGCGTTTCTTTTTGTGCATAGTTATATTTTAAGAAAGATGAAGTCTTTGAGGAGAGGAAAAAAAGAGGGATTTTGTTTTGGTATAAGATAATTCATCTGAAATACATGAGAAGGAAAACAATGTTCAGAATGAAGACATCTTTGAAGAGAATTTATCTTCTTTGGGGCAGAGGGGTGGGAGAGGGAGAGGGAGGGGTTAACTCTAGCACAGATAAAGAGAGATAAAAAACGTCTGGTCCAGACTCGACAGTCTTTATAGGGAGGTAATCAGCAAGTACGACAGATAGCGACAAAAAACAAAAACAAAAAACACACCCCCCCAAAAAAAAATGTTGCAGAAAAATGTGGGTGACGGGATCAAAAGATCCTATATTGGAAGATAATCTGGAATGAAACAGAGAGAGACAAAAATGTTTCAGCAAATTAAGAAATCTCTGAACAGAGAACGTCTACGTCCGTAAATAATTATGGTATGGGGGAGACAGAACAGACAAAAATGTTTGAGCAAATCAAGAAGTCTCCGTCCTTTTTCTTTTTTTTCTTTTTTTTTTTTTTTTTTACAAAAAACACGGTATAGACAGAAAAATAAAAACGTTTAAGAAAGGATTCTTTTGAAGGGAGGGAGTTTCTTGTAGGGAGCAAGATTATGGTGTCAGCGAAGAGATCAGCACGTTTGAGCTGAAAGATTTTTTTGAAGAGAAAGGGCTTTCTCTGGGGTAGCTCTGTTTGAAGACAAAGTTTTGTTTGGGTGTAAATCTTGAACAGAGACAAAGACTAAAATGTTCTAGGACGAAAAAAAAACCTTTGAAGACAAGGAATTTAGAATGGACAGAGAAAAAATATATATGTTTCAGCAGAAACAATTTGAAAGCATCGAGAGATTCTTTACTGAAAGACATTGGAAGACCTCCAAGATACCGGGATCTCTGGCGTGAAAGAAAGACGCAACATGTTTCAGCGAATTAAGAAGTCTTTCATGGTAAATAAGTCTTTGTTGGCACATACGTCTGGAGTAGAACAAAGAGACAAAATGACGCTGCAAATCAAGTCTCTGAAGGCAAGAAGACTTCACTGGAAGGTAGTTCTAAACACTGGAAAAGCAATCCAGAAAAAGATTCCTTAACGAGAGCGAGCCTTCGTTGGTGCAAGAAAAACGGTTTCACCAACAAGGCATGATGACTCTTTACTGAAAGGCTTCTATTTATAATGTACATCGTTACGGTCCGGCCTTTTCATGGCTGTCAACCTCGCGCAGTAAGAAACGTCATATCCGGAAAAGGTCAGATGCTGTAAAACGGGTTACATCCCGGGAGGGGAACAAAAAAGCAAGAAACAACGATTCATGACCAGGACATCTTAACGAACATGGTATGATTGACTCTTTACTGAAAGGCTTCTATTTATAATGTGACATCGTTACGGTCATGGTACCTAAACCAGTGACATCTTAACGCAGTAAGAACCGTGACATCTTAACGGACATGGTCCGGAACCGGTTAGCGGACATGGTAAAAACCGGTGACATCTTAACGGACATAGTACCTAAACCAGTGACATCTTAACGAACACGGTACCTAAACCAGTGACATCTTAACGGACATGGTACCCAACCCAGTGACATCTTAACGGACACGGTACCTAAACCAGTGACATCTTAACGGACATGGTATTTAAACCAGTGACATCTTAACGAACATGGTACCCAAACCAGTGACATCTTAACGAACATGGTATTTAAACCAGTGACATCTTAACGGACATGGTACCTAACCAGTGACATCATAACGGACATGGTACCTAAACCGGTGACATCATAACGGACATGGTACCTAAACCGGTGACATCATAACCGACATGGTACCTAAACCAGTGACATCTTAACGGACATGGTACCTAAACCGGTGACAGCATAGCGGACATGGTACCTAAACCGGTGACACCATAACGGACATGGTACCTAAACCGGTGACATCATAACGGACATGGTACCTAAACTGGTGACATCGTAACGGCAGAGCAGATGAAAGGGTGTTGGAGGTGTCCACCCATCCATTTGATTGATCGCCACCACATCGAAACGAAATGCATAGAATAGATTTCAATGTAACGGGTAAAAATGACAATAAAAAGCTATACGACTAAACCTACACCGCAGAATAGACTTCAACGTGTCCACAATGTCCACTGTAGATAGTGTGTTAAAAAAAAATTCATGGCATGGTCGCCGTACTGCCACAGACACACACACACACACACACACACACACACACACACACACACACACACACACACACACACATTCAGGCACGTCCTAAATTGTAACCAGATGCAAGTACCATAGGCGTTCAAGAACGAAGTCTAGTAAACCGTCCATAAAGGCAAAAGAGCACTAGACGACCGTAAAGAAAGAAAGAAAACATGAATTACAAGCGGAGCTGAAGGGAGTGAAAGAAAAGAGGAAGTTACCTGCACAGAACTTCCGGAAGGCGGTGAAGCCATTTGTACTGAAACAACCACTGTATCCCCTAGAGGAATCACGGAAAGGTAAATCCCGTGTGTGTATGTATGTATGAGATGAGAGAGAGAGAGAGAGAGAGAGAGAGAGAGAGAGAGAGAGAGAGAGAGAGAGAGAGAGATGTTTGTGGGGGTGGGGTGGGGGTGTGTGTGTACATACATACATACATATGATATATATGTGTGTGTACACACACACACACACACACACACACACACACACACACATATATATATATATATATATATATATATATATATATATATATATATATATATATATATCAGACAGATGTCTTCGAAGTGAGGGAGCCCTTATTGATGTAAAGGTCGTTAAAGGCAGGTCGCACTGTGCAGTTACTTCATGGGCGTTGTGTGGGCCTCCTTGGTCATCTTCATGTTAGCTCCCCCCCCCCCCCCCCCCCCCCCTCCCCCCTGCATGTTGACAAAACCTCTCTCTACGTCCGTGTCCGTACCTCCCATCACTCAAACTGTAGCGGAATCTGTCTGTCTGTCTGTCTGTCTGTCTGTCTGTCTGTCTCTCTCTCTCTCTCTCTCTCTCTCTCTCTCTCTCTCTCTCTCTCTCTCTCTCTCTCTCGGAATATTGCTTTTTTTTGAGTTGATGAAAACACAACCACAGATAATGTCTTTAATATCATGACGTCTAAAAAAAAAACAAACTACATGTATCGGTACAAAATACAAACAAATGTATGGTCACACACACACACACACACACACACACACACACACACACACACACACACACACACACACACATAATCTTTCAAAGACAGTTGAAAATGTCTTTTCTGAGTAAGAACATACTGAAAAGATTTAAATTTAACCAGTCCATTTTTCAAAAATAGTCATGGGGACTCTTGTAAAACCACCCCCACTCCCGCCGCGAACACTTAATAAATTTAGACTGGAATCATTGATTTCTTCTATATTCTCATGACTACAGTTCTTGTTAATGTGATAAATCGTCATTTCACTCTGAAGAATAGTTTTAAAATACAGATAGGAAGCACTGTTTTGTTCTTGTGTTATAATTATGTAACTGAATCATTGATAATGATATTGTGTGTTTATGCTGGTAAAATGTTTCAACTGAAACTACTGTCTCTCACTTTACTGTTTCTCTATTTCATTGGTAATGCTTAATTTGTTTATTTAATATACTGAATTTATTTATTCTGTAACATATGCATCAATCTAAATACAAATGCTTCTTTTGTTTGTTTTATTTCATGTGTGAATTTATTTATTGACAACATCTGTATCTCTTTAAAAACAAAGAATATTTAAACTGCTCCATGAAAAAAAAAAAAAAATTCGGGAAATAAAAGTAACAAAGGAACTCCTCCACCACCCCACCCCCCCCTTCACCCTTCACTCCACCCCTCAAGAGTTCTTTTTTTTTTTTTTTTTAAATCTAAATAGCAATCATTACGATATCACGCTACTTCGAAAAACTATTTTACTAAAAACAAAAGCAATAGTCCTCCAAAGGGAAGAAAATAGTACACAAGATCACAATTTCACTCTTCTGATTTTCGGCCACGTGACCTTTTTCAAGAGGAAAAAAAAAATACAACTACGTAATGTCCATCTTTGGCAACTGGGCAGAACTCTGTCCAGTTGCCAAAGATGGAAATTACGTAGTTCTATTGTTTTTGTTTGTTTGTTTTTTTCTCTTGAAAAAGGCCACGTAGCCGAAAATTTGAAGAGTGGAATTGTAATCCTATGTATTTTATTAAAGTTACTACTGCTTATGTACATCATCACACAGTCTCTCTCTCTCTCTCTCTCTCTCTCTCTCTCTCTCTCTCTCTCTCTATATATATATATATATATATATATGAATATTACTAAAAAGAAAAAGCCTAGTATGATTTTAAAAGTGCTCGACCCCTTGGGGAGCAACATCTGTTAAATCAAGTATTATTCCTTTTCATTAGTACATTAGTACCCTTTTAATACTTGATTTTAACAATATATTACTCCTTTTATTAGTACTCCTTTTATTACTTGATTTTAACAATATATATATATATATATATATATATATATATATATGTGTGTGTGTGTGTGTGTGTGTGTGTGTGTCTGTGTGTGTGTGTGTGTGTGTGTGTCTATCTCTTTCTTACGATTCCTGCTCTTTCTACAGAGAGGAGAGAGAGAGAGAGAGAGAGAGAGAGAGAGAGAGAGAGAAGAGGGCGGGGGAAGAGAGAGAGAATGATGAGAGGGAGATGGACAGGCAGGCGGGCAGACAGACAGATGGACAGACGGAGATGAGAGGTTACGGCAAAGAGATCAGTAGTGAAGGGGCTACTACTAAGCAACATAAACCAATTAAACATATTGATAGTGCCATAATTCTAACATTCTTGATACAACAGTCTATTGAAAAAAAAAAAAAAATCAAACGATAGAAAATCGACAGCAAAATGAATGTCTTTTTCGAACATATAACGGGCTTACACAGACACTACACAGAAGTAGCAAATGTATTTTTCTCCACGGCATTTCTCGAATAGATATCTTCAACACTACACTTTAATTCCAGAATATCTTAAAAAGCTGGAAGTGATGGGTTGGGTCCTCTCATTCTACTGTGGTCAATGTGACTGTTTGCAACAAAGGTGAACAAAGAATTGTTTTAAAACAGTAATAAAACATCTCATCATCCGTTTTCAAACAACACTGACAACACCTTTCTGTCCGTCTTCCCTTGGACGCTATTTTGATTTATTCAGTAACAATGACAACAAGCATTCTTCTCTCTCTCTCTCTCTCTCTCTCTCTCTCTCTCCCCCCCCCCCCCCCCCCCCCCCCCCGCCCCAACCCCCCGCCCAATAAAAAAATGGCTGTCGGAATTTGCCTGCCTCTTTCCGTTTCTGTTCAACCATTCATTTAAAAAGGGACTCCTGGATTCTTCCTGTCTTTTGTATGTTTCTCGACAATGACAAAACCAATCGTTTGCGTCTCTCTCTGTTTCTCTACCTTGAACACTTACCTGTTTCTGAATTTTCAGCCGCCCGAAAAAGATGTCAAAGATCTAGAACGGAATCCTCCTGCGTCTCTCTCTCTCTCTCTCTCTCTCTCTCTCTCTCTCTCTCTCTCTCTCTCTCTCTCATTTCAAATGAAAATGAAAGAAAAGTCTCTCTCTCTCTTCTCTTCTGTGTCAACATTTCAAATGAAAATGAGAAGAAAAGTACTCATGGATTATTTTTCAGATTCTTGTTTTTTTTTTTCCGCAATCATTCAATGAAATTTGAAGAACAGAATCTCATTGTTTTGATTTCTTTCCACCCATTCAATGAAATTTGAAGAACAGAATCTCATTGTTTTGATTTCTTTCCACCCATTCAATGAAATTTGAAGAACAGAATCTCATTGTTTTGATTTCTTTCCACCCATTCAATGGAATTTGAAGAACTCATCTCATTGTGTTGATTTCTTTCCACCCATTCAATGAAATTTGAAGAACAGAATCTCATTGTGTTGATTTCTTTCCACCCATTCAATGAAATTTGAAGAACAGAATCTCATTGTTTTGATTTCTTTCCACCCATTCAATGAAATTTGAAGAACAGAATCTCATTGTGTTGATTTCTTTCCACCCATTCAATGAAATTTGAAGAACAGAATCTCATTGTTTTGATTTCTTTCCACCCATTCAAAATGAAAACAGATAACGTAACCTTCTTGATTCTCTCTCCACCCATTCAATGAAAACTAACGTAACCTTCTTTTTTTTTCAATCCATCATTCAACTGCAACAAAACCCCACATGAAAAACACTACTGCTCTCTTGCGTTTCAGTCTGTTTTCAGTCAGTCAGTGAAATGACCGAACAGAAGCTTCCTCCCAGTGTAATTCTTTTTCAACCATTCCATCAAAGTGACCGACGGAATCTTTCCGGCCTGCTCTGATTTTAATCCAAAGTAACGAAACGAGAACATTTCACCTCCAACCGTTTATCTGTTTTCCACCATTCGCCATTTCTCTGAGTTTCCCCAGTCTATTTAATACAGATGACGAACGTTCAAAACAGAACCTTTGCCACGCTTCGTTTATCTGTTTTCAACCATTCAAAATAAAGGACACAACAGTCTCCTAGCCGTCTCGCCATTTTCAACCATTCAACAGAAGTGACTCGTACTCCACCATTTCAGTTTTTTTGTGTGTGTTCATTTTCAACCATCCGATAAAACGTTCAAGCAGAATCTCATTTGTTTCCCTCCCTTGAATTTCAACCAATGAAGACGACGAACGGAATCTTCCCGAGTCCCGTTTCCTGTCTTGTCGATTATTCAATAACGCTGACATGCGCAATCGACCTGCCCTTCTCTGGTTTTCTATTTCCCAAGCAATCGATGCAAAATGAATCATTCTATTGACTTTCCCCCTTTCTTATTGTCAAACAACGAATGAAAATGACACGTGGAATATTTCTGTCTCTGTGTGTTAACTTCCAGCTATTCTGTTCAAAACGAATCGACGAAAACTTCCTTTTTACTGTTCTGCTAAGTGATGAAAACAATCGTTCTGACCTGGTAGGAATTACGAGTTTAATATTAACAATGACAATGATAAATGACCGTAATGATAATTATAATAATAACAATTATCATTATTATAGTTCTTCTACAAACAAGAACGGCTACTACTACCGATAACAATACTACTGATCATAATGATTTTTGCAAATAGTCATAGCACAAGTATTGCTTTATTCACAATATCATTATAACCGCAAAATTGTTTCGAAACAAAATAGTAAGCTTTTTTTTTTTTTTACTTTTTTACTTTTTTTTTTTTTTTTTTTTTTTTTTTTTGCATAACGCAACTAACACTTTCACAAATATAAACGTGTCTTAACCACATCATTAATACTACTACTATCATAAGAAGAATCTGACATCGACTTACCATTCCCCAAAGACTACGTGAACGTGTAAAGCAACAGCGCGCCTGACACTCACTGTCCGTTCATAAAACCTTAACGTGTACAACAGGTCCTGGTCTGAGAATTATACAGATTGAGAATTTTTTTTTAAAAAATTGATAAAAATTGTTAGGACAAAGAAGGAGGAGCAGCAATGCGAGGAGAGGGGAGGAGAGAGAGAGAGAGAGAGAGAGAGAGAGAGAGGGGGGGGGGGGGCGGAGGGGGGAAGGCGGCTGACAGAGAGAGAAGCGTGGCGCATTTCCCTCTAGGGGGCGTCTGTAACCTGACACGTGTCGCCAGAGTGGAAGCCTTGACTGGCGGAAAGGGTCGGGGGGAGGGCCATGCAATATTTTAATTGTGAAGATAATGATGATAATGATAGTGATGATAACGGATAATAGTAATGACAATGATAACGAAAATAACGATGATGATCATGATGATAACCAGCATAAACGGTGTGCGTGGTAATAACTATAAGAAAATAATGACAATGATAACCATAACGGTGCTCCACACGGAACGGGAGTCGGCCAACACTGTGTTCCCATGGTACACATCTCGCTTCAAATCTTCAAGATGCCTTAAACAAAGCAGAAAACAAACAAACAAACAAACAACACAAAACAAAAAACAAATGTGTTATAATAAAACAGTATGAATAAAAAAAAGTGAAAGTCCACAAAGGTGGGAATCGAACCTTGTCCACAAAGGTGGAGAAAGCAAGCGCTCTAGAACACGCACAGGCTACATATTGGCGACAGTCACACTATGGGTATTCTATAAAATTTTGAAGCGCAGAAATAAAATATGAAGGGATCTTTTTCTTAGCCCCCCCCCCCCCCCTTTTTTTTTTTTCTCTTTTTTGGTATTACTATCAGATACTAATATCCTCCTCCCTACCCCCTGAAAAAAAAGGTCCACACATAGGTCAACCCAACGACCTCACTGAGTTAAGGGCGAGTCGCCGGCCTCAGGCGGCACAACATTCACGTGTACACACACACACACACACACACACACACACACACACACACCACCTGTACGATCCAACGCGTGAGTCCATTCTGTCTTTCAAGCTTGTTCTCAGAGCAACTTCAGGACAACAACGTTCACCGATTATCTGTTGACTGATCCGCGTTTCATACTTCATTCCATCTATAATAAAACTTCAGGCTTTAACCCTTCGTCGATTGACCACGAAGGATACTGCTGACAAATGACTCCAGCGCTGTGGGCGACGGCGGACATGCGCACGACTCAACGACTGAAAACTGCCAAGTTGGCAGGCATGAATGGACCCCCCCCCCCCCCCCCCCCCCCCCCCCCCCCCCTTACCTCAGTCTCTCTGTCGACGCCGCATCGTTCGGCTGTGGGGGCAAATTTAAAAAAAAAAAAAAAAAGGAAGTACAGTCTGCAAACCTTCACACTCCGCCAATGTCAAAGGTCATGGGTGATAGGTCAGCCCACAACACTTCCAGTTTTGAGACTACCTTTGATTCCTACCGACGGCCGCTCTTCGTTGTTGATGTAGTTCGCTTCACTTCTCGTTCCTCATCGTGAAGTCCTGAACGGTGTGTCTGGCTTGCCTGTAGGAGACCCAACAGGTCCAAACGCGTCGTGTTTTGTCTTGTGATTCGTTTGTCTCTCTTTCGACCGGCGGAATAGTATTATCATAATTTTAAAAAAAAATTTGGGGGGATGATATTTCAGGATAAAGTCACTGGAAAAACGACCGTGAAACTAAGTAGGTAATCTGACCGGCTTCAAGTTTTAGTTTGAAGTTCAAACCGTTCACA
>JADBJO010000963.1:10000-17500 GCA_016801955.1 Conus betulinus | reverse complement strand
GTACCAAAGAACTGACCGCCAGGTAGATAAGCAAGCGCGCACACACACACACACAACACACAAACACACACAACACACACACACACACACACACAACACACAACACACACATACATTTACATACATACATACACGCGCGAGTGCGTGCACACACGCACGCATTCACGTACGAACACACGTATACAAAGCGCGCGCACGCACGCACGCATCCACAAACACACGCACGCACACACACTCTCTCTCTCTCTCTATCTACTCTCTACACACACACAACAACACACACACACTACAATACACTTCATTAAACTACACTACACTACACTACACTACGCTACACTACCACTACACTACACACACACACACACGCACGCGCGCACGCACGCACGCGCACGCGCGCGCGCGCACAACACACACACCACACACACACACACACACACACACACACACACACCACTACACACACACACACACACACTAACACACACACACACACACCACACACACACCTGACACACCTGAAGGCGACAAGATCCAGCAGCTTGCAGAAGACAAACAGGAAGAATGGAGGAGACTGAAAGGGGCGGGGCAAGACCAGTCCACACAGGAACCAATGGCTGGTACGCACCTCGCTGCCTGTCAGTTCACCTCGCTCTCTCTCTCTCTCTCTCTCTTCTCTCCTCTCTTCTCTCTCTCTTCGCGGCGTCTCTCTCTCTCTCTCTGACCTCTCTCTCTCTCTGCTGACTCTCTCTCTCTCTCTGCGACTCTCTCTCTCTCTCTCTCTCTCTCTCCTCTCTCTCTCTCTGCGAAACTCTCATCTCTCTCTCGTCTCTCTGCTCTCTCTCTCTCTCTCTCTCTTTATGTGTCTCTCACGTGACGCAGGAATCGACAATAGACACCCGGAAGGGAGAGAACACGGAGGAGGAGTCAGCACTGCCTGGGAGTGGACCGAACTAGGGGAATTACGAATCGACGTCACTGTTACACTCGTCATAAAAAACAGAAAACTGAGAAACTGACACGGACAGAGAGGAGAGAGAGAGAGAGAGAGAGAGAGAGAGAGAGAGAGAGAGAGAGAGAGAGAGTGAATGGGGTGGGAGTGCGAGGGAAGAGGGGATAGCGGAGGCGGCGGGGATGAGGGGTGGGGGGGGGGGTGTGTTGGGGGGGGGGGAGGGGGGGGGAGGTGGAGGAGGTGGGAGAGACAGGAGGATCAGGGAGGAGGGAAATGAGGAGGTGACGGGACGGGGGGGACGGGGCGGGGGGGACGGGGGGGGGGGGGGGGGGGGGGGAGGGGTGAAGGGTGAGAAGAGGAGGTGGGGGGGGGGGGGGGGGGGAAGAGACAGACTACGAACAAGAATGTTAAATCTGTCACACGCCATAGCCTTTTGACGAAAGGGGACACACACACACACACACACACACACACACACACACACACACACACACACATATCCAGAAACAGGATGCGCCTCGTGTGACGACGACTGATTATTACAACGACAGACAACGATAGAAAAAAAACAAAAAAAGGAAAAACCTAAACATCACTTGCCCACAGACCAAGTAACAGAATGGACCCAACACACGTGACATACGGCATGTCGTGACAATCCACATCGTGACATTTTCGATCGCTTTATCATCAAAGATTGTTGTTTAGAATGGAAGAAGTCATTTTCATTTTGCTTGATCAGGGAAGGCAAATTCAGCTCGATGCTGCTATCAAGGTTACTACGATAGTTGTGATGTCAGTATAAAACTTTTTCTTAATTCACATAAATGGATTCACTCTTCTGTCGACATAATGATTACGACAAAGCCGCCCATGTCTACTCATTTTCCTTTCTAAAAACTGTACCTAGGGCGGTGCGAAAGAACGAACGACGAAACGACCGAACGAACTGTATTTTTCCAGTGATAAGCAAAGTGTACATGCTTTTTTTCCCACCCAGCCCTGGGGAAACAAAAAAGAAAGAAGAAAAAAAAACAAACAAACAAACAAACAACAACAAAAAAACAATGGGGAACGGTGCAAGTCATTATAGCAACAACAGGGCAAAAATGGCGAATACGCTAATCGGTAATTAGACTATGAAAAAGTAGACTGATACTACAAACGCAGATAACAGAATCTTGTATGCATGCACAAGTGTGCGTGCACACGTGCACACACACACACACACACCACACACACACACACACACACACACACGCACAACGCGCGCGCACGCGCACACACACACACACCACACACCACACACACGCACACGAGATGGGGGTGGGTGGCTTTTGTCTACTGACAAAAAGAGAAAAAGAACGAAAGAAACAGAAAATAAAGGAAAAAAAAAAGAGAGAGAGAAACAGAAATAAGGATTAAAAAAAAAAAAGGAAAAAACAAAATTAAGAAGAAGAAGAAGAAGAAAAGAGGAAAAGGCTAACATATATATTTGTCAGATTAAAAGCAAGCTAAAAAAAAAAAAAAAAAACGCTTAAAACATCAACAGGTCTGTTTCTTGCATGTGCATATATATATATATATATATATATATATATATATATATATATATATATATATATATATATATTATATATATAATATAATTACTACAACATACATTATAAACCTATGCACTCATGCATAGAAATAGCGTTGTTTCAAATGATTATGCAGAGAGAGAGAGAGAGCGAGAGAGAGACAGACAGGGGACAGACAGACAGACAGACAGAGACAGAGAAAGAGGCAGACAGACAGACAGACAGACACAGACAGACAGGCAGACAGAGAAATAACAATCAGAATTCTATCCCCAAGGTAAAAACCCAAAGCCCTATATAAAAGGGTGTGGACATAACATCAGCTGTTTTCTTTTTTATGGAAAACACAGACCTAATAATGTATCAAGGCGTTTTAAAGGACAGGTTACTTGTTGTTGCATAAAAACAGGATCAAACATCATTCCGCACAACCTGCCCATCAACGTTCAGGACAGACAATTTGTCTTCGTTAATGCCCTGTATAAAATTACAGAGAGAGAGAGAGAGAGGGAGAGAGAGAGAGAGAGAGAGAGAGAGAGAGAGAGAGGACAGAGAGAGACAGAGACAGAGAGAGAGACAGAGAGAGAGAGAGAGAGAGAGAGACACACACACACAGAGGGGGGGGGGGGGGGGGGGGGGAGTGAGAGAGATAGAGTGACAGACAGACAGACCAGACAGACATAGGACTGATGACTTATTCACATACAGAGGGAGAGAGGAATGAAAGTGCTTCATTCACCAAACAGGCCAGTGCCCCTCACGAAGGTTGCAAGAACTACGTAACTGCTGTGCATAATAAACCGTACATACGAATAGCAAGACCATAAGCACTTCGTTATTACAATCGTAGCAAATCAAACTTGTCTCGTATGACAGATTTCTTGCAACGTTTTTCTTTTTTTTTTTTTTTTTTTTTTTTTTTTAATTTTGAGAAGCCAGAAGTAGACATGACAGAAATAGACGAGGATACTTGAATGACTATTTTGGTCTTAATGCTGTATTCTTCAAGGGTTAAAAGTACAACGACTTTTTTTGTTTGTTTGTTTGTTTGTTTAAACGCAACACGTCTACATTCGTGTTGTAACGTTGTGGAGGTCACATCCATCTCCGTGTACTTACTGGTACGATGATGGCGCCCGTGCAATTTCAGACATTCCAGAACTGAAATTTTGTCCTTTGTAAAAAAAAAAATCAGATGTTCGTCTGAAAAAAAAAAAAAATCTGATGTTCGCCTGAAAGAAAATCAGACGTTCGTCTGAACCCATTGTAAGACAAAGTGCAGTGCTACGTTACACGGCGAGCATACAGGCCTGTGTGTGTGTGTGACTGCTCCTTCCCCCCTGTCCCGCCCCCCACACCGTGAACCCGGACGGACAGGTCACTGGCCCTTCGGCCGTTAGATGGGGAACTGCCACCTTTTGAACTTTCTTTTCAAACATGAAAGCCCTACTCTTGTCATCCCATGCTATCAGCCAGTCGATGTCTTTCAATTTACCCACAAAAAAGGGTCGGTTTTTAAACTCCTTGACGTATCTGTACGTCACCCGAACTAAACTAATTCAATTTGCAATAGACATCAGCCTGAAATTTTTTTTTCTTCTCTTTTTGGTGTATTGTATCTAAGTTGAGTAACATTACGTAAGGTTTGAGTGGTGGTCTAGAGTCACTCGTCGTTAAATTTCATTCAGTACCAAATACAGCGTTAGACATAATTTTTTTTATACAAAGGACCCATCTATTAGCTTGTCTGTGTACAAAGTCACTGAGCGTTCGATGTTGTCGCAATTGCTAGAAATCTCTTGACAGCAAGTAGGTGTACTGTTAGTGCTGTTTCACAATGACAGGATTGATCGTCTTGACCTCGTGGTTCTGCACCATACTGAGAGAGAGAGAGAGAGAGAGAGAGAGAGAGAGAGAGGAGAGAGAGAGAGAGAGAGAGAGAGAGAGAGACAGACAGACAGACAGACAGAGAGTAGGACTCAGTTGGTTTATTCACATACAGGCCATGTCTCTTCACACGAAGGTCCCAAGAAAAGACATAACTGCAGTGTCTTCACAGTACAGAAGAATAGCGAGACCATAAACACTTCTATATTGTGAGATCTCATCGGATCAAATCCGCAACGCCTCGCATGAACAAGCTGACCAATTTCTTACAACGCTTTTTTTTTCAGAAGCCAGGAGTACACGTAACAGAAACCGGCTACGTTATTGAATACCTGTGCTGGTCTTACTACTGTATTCTTCGACAAAGCAAAGTACGTCATTAAAAAAAAAAAAAAAAAAAAAAAAAAAAAGCAAACTGTCTACATTCCTGTTTTAACGTCGAGGGAGGTCAGAACCGTTCCAATGTACTTGCTGTAACGGTGATGGCGTCCATGCAATTTCAGACATTCCTGAACTGAAATTTTGTCCTTTAGCGCCTTGGCTTAACCTAAGGCTGTGTCAGGCTAACTGACATAGGCTAGAACACCAAGCCTACATCAAATGGTTTGTTATGCTCTGCACAGTTGTGCGCGGGGACTGTCTTCAGTCGTGACAAGCTCCTAGCATAACATTATCAGTCTCCAAAATCCCCCGAAGTCGGAGTGTGGCTGCCCGTGTGGCGGGGTAATCAGAAACGGTCATACACGTAATGTTCTCACCCCCCAACTGATGCATTTGTACCATAGTGTTCAAGCGCTTCGGCTGTTTGGATGGTCCCTGAAGTCTTAGCCAGGGTACGACGACGACGACAACACAACAACAACAACAACAACAACAACTGTCCTTTAAAAAAAAATCAGACGTTCGTCTGAACCCATTGTAAGACAAAGTGCAGTGCTACGTTACACGGCGGGCATACAGGCCTGTGTGTTGTGACTGCTCCTTCCCCCCTGTCCCCGCCCCCACACACCGTGAACCTCGGACAGGTCACTGGCCCTTCGGCCGTTAGATGGGGAGATGGGGAAACGGTCACCTTTTCAAATGACTTTCTTTTTTCAGCATGAAAGTCCCACTTCCGTCACCTCATACCCTCAGCCAGTCGATGTCCTTCATTCCGAACAAAAAATAATCTCTCTTTGACGACTTGACGTATCCGTGCGTAACCTGAATAAAACTGATCAAGTTTACAAAAGACATCAGTTTGAAACTTCATTTCTTTTTTTTTTTTTTTTGTTGGGGAGGGCAGGGGAACATGCAAAGGAAATCCTGGGATTGTAAATCCAGTACAAACAGAGACGATAAAGAAAAAAAAAATGGGGGGGGGGGGGGGGGGGGGGGGGCTAACTAGCAATTAACGAAAGGAAGTTTTTTTTTTTGTTGTTCGCAAGGTCTTAATGGTAAGGCAAATTTTGTACTATATTTCTATTACACAAAAGACACAATGGAGATGCTAATGGGGAGGTTGATCTCATACTTTGACATTGCACGAAGACAGAAATATTCCAGGAAAACAATGGAAATCCCTGTACAAACTGGTTATTGAGGACGTAAATCAAGCGTAGATAAAGGGGGGGGGGGGGGGGGGGGAGGGGGAGACAAAAACAACAGGAAAAGACGTTTTTAAAAGAAGGAATTTTTGTTGTTGTAAATCATGAAGCGTTCTTATTGAGGGCTAAATTCGGTGTGCACGTGAAATGCCGTGAGGGTAGTGAACAGCCGGTTTATCGTGTTTCCGTGTTATGGCCTCATGGATGGTGAAGCCCAACCCCCATCCTTCCGCCGCCGTAAACCTTCCCTGGCCTGAATCACGGCCCCCCTGCACTGTACTGCTGTTTGGACCGGCACGCTTTTCAGGCTGTAGTAACAGCACGACATCAATCAGACCCTGTATAGATAAAGAATACAACGTAGTACAGAAACACCAGTCTTAAAAAAAGGAAGATGCTTTATCCGAAACGGTCTTTTAGCAGAAGGTGTCCACACTGCTCTCTCTCTCTCTCTCCTCTCTCTCCTCTCTCTCTCTCTCTCATCTGTGTGTGTGTGTGTGTGTGGTGTGTGTGTGTGTGTGTGTGTGTGTGTGTGTGTGTGTGTGCGTGTGTGTGTGTGTGTGCGCGCGCGCGCGCGCGCGTGTGTATGTATGAATAAACTCTAAGATTTCAGTATGTGTGTGTCACAGAAAAGTCCTGTAGGTCTCAATTTGCATACGAATATTACTCAGAACATGATGAGCATGCTTCTTTTTTTCCTCAACGGGGTCGCCATTAGTGTCGCGTTGGAACAAGCTCTATTTATTTTTGGTGCCTGTGTATGTTTAAAAATGTGTTGCAGGCCCGCATAACCCTATAGTGCCATTGAATTCTTGAACGAAAACGAAACTGAAAAGAAGACATAAAAAAATACGTGAATATATCAACGCGTATACACAATCACGCAAAAGCAACCGATTAGGAGAAACAGAATGTATGACAGTAGTTAAAAGATGAGGAGAACTATGTTCGTGTCCATAGTGTTCCAAAACTTTTCATAGCTGAACTTTAAGACTGGCTGCGATCCATCACTTAACACACCGGGAATGGACCGATAAAAGAGTTTTATATGAGAGACACATCTGACACGCTGTATCAATACAGGAAGCCAGACGCACTGATGTCGTTTGGAGACCTGAAGCTAAAAAATAGAAGAAGAAGAAGAAGAAGAAGAAGAAAGAAGAAAGAAAAATGAACACTTGAACGGCGATCGTAATATATATATTTTTTTCTACGGATGTATAGGTCTGGAATTTGCGATCGTTGGTTATGGGTTAGGACAGAAAGAAGAACGAAAAGGAGAAAAAACACGTCATCGAATGTTCACGAGTCTAGATGCAGAGCTACCTAAATACCTAAGATGGAAATAGTGCGACACTCATTTTCGGCTGTTCCAAACTGAACCAGCCGTTAGTTGTGATAAGTAGATGGCGAAGTAAGACTCTCTCTCTCGTTTGTTTCTTCACCCGAGCTCGACAAATCCACCAACTAGTTCGCGCAGATAGATGTTATGGAA
>JADBJO010000963.1:0-5000 GCA_016801955.1 Conus betulinus | reverse complement strand
GATTCATCCCTTAAAAAAAAAAAAAAAAAAAAAAAAAAAAAAAAAAAAAAAAAAAAAAGAAGTAAAAGTCGATTCGGTACTGAGCGAACGACAACTGCGTGCGCCGCGATTACCATAGCGCGGCTTGACGTGGGTTACGTCCCTTCGAAGGTACCACAGCGTTCTGCAAAAATAATTAATGGCGCCGCCAGATTTCAGTTCCACCCACATGATTGTTTTCCTATTCTAGCCTAATCTCTCTCTCTCTCTATCTCTATCTCTCTCTCTCTCTCTCTCTCTCTCTCCTCTCTCTCTCTACCAAATCCTCCAACTTTTACTTACTCCCCCCCCCCCCCCCCTTTTTTTTTTTTTTGGTCATTCTTTCCACCCACGTTTTTATACCTATTCCCATTTTGTGAACGTTGCCTCCTTTCTGCTTTCTACATATTTTCCCTCGTCTTTCCCCTCATTTCTATTTCTTTTTCTTTTTTTTTTTCGAAACGTTTCCCTTTCCTTATTTTAATTTCTCTACCTTGCATTTAAAAACAAACATGTTCCATAGCTTTCCGTTTACTTTCCGTACTTGTTTTTATGTACTTTTTCAACTTTTACATACTTTTCTTTACTTTCCCTAACTTTCCAGCTTCTTCAATATTTTCGTACTTTCCACCTTGCTTTCTATTTCTGATTCTGTTTTTCTACCCACTTTTAAGCTTGTTTTCTACTTTCTACAGACTTTCCGAATTATGTCACACTTTCTTCTTACTGTCCATACTTTTCCTTTGCTTTCCACCTGCTTTCTATACCTTTCCCCACTGTCTGGCCACTTGACCTACTTGTTTCCTACTTTCCACCGTTTTCGGGCATGTCTCTGTTATCTACAAACTTTCCACCGTTTTCCGGGCATGTTTCTGTTAGCTACAAACTTTCTACCGCTTTCCCGGGCATGTTTGTCTGTTATCTACAAACTTTCTGCCGTTTTCCTGGGCATGTTTCTACGATCTACAAACTTTCTACCGTTTTCGTTTTACTATCTACATGCTTCCCACATTTGCATACTTTTTCTACTATCTACATGCTTCCTACACATTTGCTGTTTCCACTTTTTCTCCGATTGTTTTTACTTTTCGACTGCCTGTTCCTACTCTTTCTGCTTACTGTCCAAACTTGTTCCTACTTTCCACTTTCTCTGTGCCGACATATGAAACTTGTTCCTACTTTCGACTTACTTTTCAAACCTGTTCCTACTTTCTACTTACTTTCCAAACCTGTTCCCACTTTTCTACTTACTTTCGAAACTTACTTTCGAAACTTGTTCCTACTTTTCTACTTACTTTCCAAACTTGTTCCTACTTTCTACTTACTTTCCCTGCTATCTTGTTCCTACCGTGTGACGAATTTCCAAACTTATTCCTACCGTCCATCTACTTTCCCTTAATGTTCCTGCTTTCTACTTATTTTCCAAACGTGTTCCTACTTTCTACTTACTTTCACACTTGCTCCTACTTTTTTCTTGCTTTCACTGCTGGCCCCCACTTTTTACTTACTTTCCAAACTTGTTCCTACTTTCTACTTACTTTCCAATTGTGTTCCTACTTTCTACTTACTTTCACTGCTTCTCCCCACTACTTCTACTTACTTTCCCAAACATGTTCCTACTTTCTACTTACTTTCCAAACATGTTCCTTCTTTCTACTTACGTCACTGGTTCTCTCCTAAATACGTTCCTACTTTCTATTTATTTTCACTCCTCCCCCACTTTCTACTTACTTTCCAAACGTGTTCCTACTTTCTTCTTACTTTTCAAAGGTGTTCCCTACTTTTCTACTTAATTTCCAAAAGTGTTCCCCCTTTCTACTACTTACTTTCCAAACGTGTTCCTACTTTCTGTTTATTTTCCGAACGTGCTCGTACTGTCTATTTCACTTTCCCTCCCTTACCTTTCCTTTCTGTCGACCTATTTCCCCTGACTGTTCCTTCTTCTCAGTTGCCTCCCCTATCTTTTCCGTCTTTCCATTTCCCCTAAGTATCTGCTATTCCTACCTTTACTTATTTCTCGCTCTCACTTTTTTACGGGTTTTTTGTTGTTGTTGTTTGTTGTTGTTGTTGTTGTTGTTGTTGTTGTTGTTGTTGTTGTTTTCTTCTGCACACTGCTTATAATTTCTTAGTTTCTACCCGACTTTCTGTACATGAACCTTTTCCTTCTTTGTCTCTGCCTTTCTCTCCACCATTGCCCTTCTGTTCTCTACTATTCTTTACCGTTCTTTTACCGCCCTCATCTTCTATTTACCGCTCTCCACTTTGTATTTACATTTTTTTCTCCCCCTGTTTTCAACCTCTTCTTACCTCTCTCTCTCTCTCTCTCTCTCTCCTCTCTCTCTCTCTCTCTCTCTCTAAACCTCTTTTCATTGTTGTCTACTTTTGCCTCGCTCTCTATACCCTTCTCTAGCCTTTACCTCGCTCGCTTTTTTCTGTTGTCATTTCCCTGCCTCTCGTTACCATTCTCATCCCTTCTCTAGCGTTCTGTACTGTTCTCTCTCTCTCTCTCTCTCTCTCTCTCTCTCTCTCTCTCTCTCTCTCTCTCTCTCTCTCTTTACTATTCTCTCTATCTTTCTCTTCCTCTCTTTCCCTTTCAAGACTTTTCTTTCCTCTCGTTACCATTCTCATCCCTTCTCTAGCATTCTCTCTCCTCTCTCTCCCTGTCTCTGTCCTCTCTATCCCGCCTCTCTCTCTCTCTCTCTCTCTTTACTATTCTCTCTATCTTTCTCTTCCTCTCTTTCCCTTTCAAGACTTTTCTTTTCCGCGTGGCTATTTTTTTCTTGGCCTCTCTTTTTACTGTTCTGTGATTCATCCACCTGTTTCTACTGTTCTCTACTTTTCCTGCCTCTACAGTTCTCTACTGTTTCTTTACACTTTCATTTTCTTCTCTTTTTGCACTTCCTCTCACCGTTCTTTTCCCCTTTCCTCTCTTTCCAATTCGCTGGGTTTTTTTTTTTTTTTTAACCCCTCTTTTATTGCGTTTTTTTTTTTTTCTCTCGTCTAACGCTCTCCATCACCGTTCTCCTCTCTCTCTCTCTCTCTCTCTTCCTCTCCCTCTCCTCTCTCTCTCTCTCCTCCTCCTCCCTCCTCTCTCCCTCTCTCTCTCTCTCTGTCCCTACCTCTCTCCATTTTTTTTCTTCACCTCTCCGTTCCATTTTTTTTTCCCTCTATCCCCACCCCACGTCCCTCCATTTACCTCTAGCCACCTTCCCCTCCACCCCCTCCTCCGCCGTTTTTGCCACTCCCTACCTTTCTCTCTGCCTGTCTTTCCTGTTTCTACATCCTCGCAAGAGCTCCTTACCCATCTCTGCTGTGTGTGTGTGTCCTGTCTCTCTCGCATCTGTGTGGTGTGGTTGTGGTGTGTGTGTGTGTGTGTGTGTGTGTGTGTGTGTGTGTGGTGTGCGTGCGTACGTGCGTGTGTGTAGTGTGTGCGTTGTGCGTAACGTACGTGTGTGTGTGTGTGTGCGTACGTGCGTGTGGTGTGTGTGTGGTGTGTGTGTGTGTGTGGGTGGGTGTGTGTGGTGTGTGAGTGTGTGTGTGTGTGCGTGTGTGAGTGTGTTTGTGTGCGTGTGTGCATGTGTGTGTGTGTGTGTGTGTGTGCGTGGTGTGTGTGCGTGCGTACGTGCGCGCGCGCGCGCGCGCGCGCTGCGCGCGCGCGTGTGTGTGTGTGTGTGTAATGTGTGTTGTGTGGTATGTGTGTGTGTGATTGGGTGTGTGTGCGTGTGTGAGTGTGTTGTGTGTGTGTGTGTGTGTGTGTTTGTGTGTGTGGTGTGTGTGTGTGTGTGGTGTGTGCTTCGCGCGCGCGAGTGTGTGTTTGTGCGGGTTTGTATGTGTGTGTTGTGTGTTGTGGTGTGTGGTGTTTGTGTGTGTGTGTGTGTGTGTGTGGTGTGGTGTAGTGGGCAAGCGTGCTCGTGCGTGCGTGGCGTACGTGTGTGTTGGTGTGGCGTGGCGTGGAGTGTGGTGTGTTGTGTGGTGTGTGTTTGTGCGCGCGGCGTGTGCTGCCGTGAGTGCGTGCGTGTGGTGCGGGGTGTGTATGTGTGTGTGTGTGTGTGTGTGTGTGTGTGTGTGTGTGTGTGTGTGTGTGTGTGTGAGTTGCAGGCAGACCCGACAGGAACACACACAAACACACACACCACACACGACACCACACACACCACACCACACACACACAAAACAGGAGAGGAGCGAGAGATCAAGAGGGGAGAGAAAAAAGAGCGAGATGGAGAGAGAGGGGGAAACAAGGAGAGAAAGACAGAGAAACCGAGAAACCGCGAGAGAGAGAGAGAAGGATGGGAGAGAGAGATAGTGAGAGAGAATACGAATAACGTATCATCGAATTGCAAATGCGAACACTTAAATTCAGATAACCGGTCACGACCATCTGAAGGTGTGACCGCTCGACACCTGCAAGAATAAAAGAAGGATTCTAACGGAAAGAAATGAACAAGCAAAGTACAGCCAGCGACAAAGAGAGGAGCGCGAAGGGGGGCGGGGGGGCAGAGGAAAGAGAGAATATAGAGCGAGAGAGAGAGCGGAGGAGAGGGGAAGATGAGAGAGAGAGAGAAAGCGCAGATAGAGACACAAAGAGAGAGAAAGAGAGAGCGATAGAGAGAGAGAGAGAGAGAGACGCGACGAGAGAGAGAACGAACGAGACAACCCAAACACACACACACACACATCACACACACAACACACAACAACAGAACACAAAACACGAATACCTGACACGCCCGGAACGATCTTCTTGCTTTATTCCATCTAACACCGGAGCAACATTCTTCACGCATTAAAACAAAAGACAAATGGCCAGGTCCTTCTTTCTTTCGCCCGTTTGCCCGTACCGAACGTTCGTTTGAAAACCACAGAAACACACTGCAACGGGATTTTCGTTTGATATTCTATAATAGATCAGCGACCTCTGCCTCCATAAATCCACTGGTGGCTGGTGTGGCCTTTTCCCACATTAAAGATCCCAACAACTG
>JADBJO010000962.1:517767-520903 GCA_016801955.1 Conus betulinus | reverse complement strand
TGGCCTTATACACTAAATTTCTATTTACAGGAACAATGTTTTCCACGATTAAATAGTCTACTTTATGTCTTTCGAGCCATAATTTTTAATTGCCTGAATATAAAAACAGGGGGACATAGAGCCAGGGAACACAGACCCCCCTGGGGGAAAACATAGATATGGGGAAACAGAGACTAGGGAAAAACATAGGTATGGGGAAACAGAGACTCAGGGAAAAAACAGAGACTTGGGGAAACAGAGACTATGGGGAAACACACTAGATATGGGGAAACAGAGACTTGGGGAAACATAGATATGGGGAAAACAGAGACTTGGAGAAACATAGATATGGGAAACAGAGACTTGGGGAAAACATAGATATGGGGAAACAGAGACTTTGGGAAACATAGATATGGGGAAACAGAGACTTGGGGAAACATAGATATGGGGAAACACAGACACTGGGAAAACATAGATATGGGGAAACAAAGATTTGGGGAAACATAGATATTGGGAAACTGACACTTGGGGAAACATTAGACTGGTGGGGAAACATACAGCTTGGGAAACATGGACATTCTCCTTCCACAGAAAACCAACGTCAACACTGAAATGGAATAAAACAGACATTATAGTTTGCACTCCTGTTTGAGAAGCCTACAGTGTTTCCTTTTCTTAGCAGTAATAGCTCTTGTGAAAAAACAAAAAACAAAAAAAACAAAAAAAAACCCAGAGACTGTACATGTTCTACAACTTGAGAAAGTAAAACCTTTGGAAAAAAGCACTACACCATGTTGCAGCACCATTGTGAGTAGCTTACAGCATTTTCATTAGTTCAGTAATAGCATTTTGTGAATGGTTTTAGCACACTAATCGAGTTCGGCTAATAGGGTGTCCATGGTTCAGAAAGATGGAGTACCAAAATGAAATAAAATAAAACAAATAAAAACACTAACAATCTGCAGTCCTAAGGAGACAGCCTCCACTGTGTTCATGCCTTCAATAGTAGTACCTTTAATGGATGGAAAAAGACTATGTAAGCAGTTTACTTGGCACTAACATACCAATGTGGGTCAGCACGCACCTACAGTGCGACTGTGAATGCCTTCTAGATCTAGCGACTACACTTCTGCATGGCTTTCCCCGCAACAAACAGTCACTCTGCAAATCGATGTCTCTGACCCCATTTTCTATTACAACCTGCCAGTGAAGTCTTTCTTAGTTAGACGGCTTCCGCATCCTGGTTTTCAGGCACAACCAAGGCTTTCTCATTTTGAGGGAGCAAAGCCCAATGTAGATAGTGCTCTTTCACATGGGTCCATGGCACAAGCCCCAACTTGTGATCAAGGGGATCAGCAACATGTGCTTAGCACTGCTCGGGAGGTAACTCGCCTTACTACGCCTTCGAAAGCTCAGCCACAAAGTTCTACATGGCAGGAGGCCACAAATCACAGTCTGCAATATGCTGTGAGGTCAAGCCTGAGGACTATGGACCAGGGCCTCCGTTTAACTGTGCAGCCGAGAAGATGGGAATGCACAACAGGACCATTCCAGAGTTCCTTCCCATCTGGATGGATAATAGATGACACATGAGGACAGTTTGACTATCATCTAGTGTGGGTAGCTTACAGTGTCTGTCACTAGTTCAAGAATAGTACCTATGATGAAAACAGATTATACAGTATGCATACCAATGCAGACACCTAAAGTGTGGTTAGTGCTTCAATAGCAGGTTTCTTACTGAAATACCAAAGTGGGTAGTTAGGCCCCTTGTGTGTGTTCATTCCTTCCATATGTGATACTTTCTCTCAAAAAGTGATTTCAATCAATGTGAGAAACTTTACAGAATGTTATTTAGTTACACAGTAGTAATTTACTTTTGAAGGGGTGCACTTGAATCGAGCGACTGTTTCAGCTTGCCATTGGCAGTGATCGCTTCCTTTGTTTTCTTCACTGGTCAGAGTCAGGGTCAGACTCCCGGTTGTCGTCTTGGGGTCATCAGGGAGCACCTGGGACTCCAGAGCAGCCAGTACGTGACTTCAGCTTTCCACCATGGCCAGCAAGAACTGTCCTGTGGCAGAAGAGATCAGGCGGGGCAGTACTTTGTGAAAGTTACTTCTGTCAGGACAGGTCACCTTTGAGTCTTCCAGGTCTAATTTGGCAGGATTTTCTTTCAGCCAGGAAGGCGTCTTCTTCTGTTGAATTTCCAAGTTCAGCTTTTGGCGCTGGCCTCCACGGACATTTGGAGGTCATCAAATGTGGCCTTGACTTCATCTTTCATGGCCTTGAAACTTGGGCCTGGGCATCAGATACTTGGATATCCAGTGACTGATCTGAACACAAAGCAGCAAAATAGAATATTCATATTTTCAATTTGATATTCATAACATGAACAAAAACACAGTAAAACTGCATCTGAACACAACTGTAGTTTTTCTAACCAATAATATTAACTTTAAGTCAGTCTTTTCTATGCTTTCAGCTTATTCTATGTTAACAATAACTGGTCAGGTCTGTATGTACATACATTACTGCATTTCATTGCAAATATAGTCATACCCACAAGACCTTAGACAAATGACTTGTAACTTTTTTGTTCTTTTTAAAAAAAAAAAAAAAAAAGGAGGGGCTTAGCAAAGTGTTCTCTTCTAATGATTTTCTGCAAAGAAGTAAACTCTTTAATAGACACCCCCCCTTAGTTCCATGAGAAAATTACCTTCTATAATGGGGAACTAACTCTGTCCTTAATACCATTCCATAAGTTTAAGGCATACAGAATTGTGCCTCTTCCCTTACCCGGATGTTCTGGAAACATGGCTTTCCATCGCCTGAATTTGGCAAATTGATCATGGCAATTTGGTTCTGGATCATGATGGTTTATCTTTATGATCATGGATTTCATCTTCTGAACTATCATCGTTAAGTTTATCCTTTTGCGTCAAACAGATTGTGTAGATTTATATTCTGAACCATGGCCTTCGGCAGGTAATGGTAAACGCAGACTTTTTTGACCTGCCTTGCGGGAGCACTTTTAACAAAGTTGTTATCTGCCACAAGCAAGCAAACGAGCACCCCTCACTAATTACAGTACTTTAGATATTCTACAGAGCACAACATAACAGAGAAACTGCAACGCAATTTATTTTATGTTTGTGTT
>JADBJO010000962.1:480267-512767 GCA_016801955.1 Conus betulinus | reverse complement strand
AAAAGAACAGAAAAGAACAACATGAGACAAAAGAGATCAACTATGTAATTACAATTAACTTGTATATTGTAGAAAATAAATTGGATACTGATTTATAACATCCACAGAAATAAACAAAATGTTGTCTGTTCTTTACTTCAAAGAGACAAAAACTTACCAAATTCAAATATCAGATTTAAGAAGGAAGTTCACATTTTTTCAGATCTACATCTGGATATGAACTATCAGATAGGACCAATACTGGACATCTGTATTACTGACAAACTCAAGACATTCTGTTCATCACACATCAAGGATTTCATACGCTTTTACAGATCTTCATATGGCTCTGGAGGTGGTGTTTTCTTTGGTTTGTTTTTGTTTTTTCTTACTTCCCTTCTCCACCAGACCAAAAAACACCATCATCAAACACAGTCATAAACAACACAATCTCCACTTGATCTCTTCACATGACAATGATATCAACAACACGATCTCTCAACCTGACACAACATCATAAACAATGAGGAACAACATGATCTCCACTTGACACAATGATATCAATAAGTATAAACAATATGATCTCCACCTGACAACAGCATAAAGAACAACAACTATGAACAACATAATCTCCATCTGACAAAAACATGAACAACAACACTGATGGACAACATGATATCCACCTGACACAATAATATCAACAACAAACAACAATGATGTACATCTATAAAATGTGCATACTTCTTCAAATTGGAAACAAAACCATATTGCCTAAGTTTATAGATTTTAGGAAATGGTACCATTATGTGTTTTGTTTCAAACTGAAGATGTGATATCACCCCAGTATAACAAAAAAATATAAATAAGGAGAAGATACTATCCCTCATTCTACTGCAAATGTAGTTTATTTTCTCAGTTTCTGGGTCAAAGAACAGATCTAGTGAGTCAAACATTTGATTTGAAGTTCACACCACAACCAGGATCAGCATATCAACTGTCTGCATCACAGGTGCATAATTTCAGTCTGTGAAACAATTTCATGTGCACGACTTTATCAAATTCCGTTTTGAGATCAAAATACGCTGTATCAATAAGAGTACTATCCATTTGTCTTCGTCAAACAGTATATCATTGTTTGTCATTACTATTCCACTTCTCTTTCATACATTGTCATTTTCAGGCTAACTTCAATCTGGGGAGTAATGTTTTGTGCATTATTTCCATCTCTTTTGTGTCTGAAAAGGATATGTTTGTCAAAATTCACATGTCTGTTCAGTACTTTGTATTGAAATAAGCATTACTTTGAACCTTTTATTTGGGTTTTGTGTGTGTGTGTGTGTTTTTTGTGTTCAGTAACCCTGCAGTCTGTTTCAATCACCTTCTTTGTCATCATCAATGAATCATTTATTGTTCTTAATAACTGGGTTTGTAAAAGATCTGCTGACTTGATCCCAAATGGCAACTTGATAATAATTTATTGCAAAGTAAATGTACACGTAACACATCTCTAACCAGACTTTCACAAGCTTTTTACATAGCACTCATATAAAAACTATAGTTCTCCGTCTATTTCTATAACCTTTTTCTAAAAAAACAAACAAACAAAAAAAGTATTGGCTTGGTTTCTGCTTGTTTGTTACAGTCAGGAAATGTCCTTCTCTGATTGATTTATCAAACATAATCTTTAAAGGAAATGTCAGGCAATCTTTTATTTTAATTCTTTTAAAAGCCAAGGACGAATGCGACCTGGAACAGCAGACTTACAAAGTAATGCATAGTTTTTGCTGATTTATCTTTTATGTCCTTTTCAACAAAGCTTCAGAGTGGAAAATCATTTCATCCGTTTCTTCCAGCAGTGAAAACTAATCTCTGACCTCGGCCTTTTCTATGTCTAACTACTGTGCCATCGTCTTTTAGATTTCATAAACGAATGACAATGGATAGACTAACTATCACTGTGATATTTTATTGCCAAGATTTTCTCTACATTATGATACAAGCCTTCATGTTAATATTTTCATGATTATTTACATCAATAAGGTTCTTGGTGAACCGAAAGTAGAACTTCCGTGAACGAAGACGTGGAGATTCCGCCACCACAAAGAAGAGTTTAATTCTTTCAAAATCAAACATTCAAGAACAACCTTCACGGAATTAAGTGAAATGATTGATTCGTATATTGCTGAAACTGTCAGAGCGATCACAACTGCAATCGACACTATGCTAACAGACTTACCCCAAATTCTGCCTTCACACGTCATATGATGATATGTAGAGTGTCCTCCCCTGCCTTGAACTCGATTGAATGTATGACGTCATACTGTCTGGAAACTCTCAAATAGCTGAGACAGCATTCTTCGTCAAGTCCTATTATCATTCTCTCTCTCTCTCTCTCTCTCTCTCTCTCTCTCTCTCTCTCTCTCTCTCTCAAAAAGTATTATATTTGCTTATCTGTTACCCTTGGAAATAAAGATTATGATCATCATCTTCATCACCACCATCACATCATCTCTCTCTCTCTCTCTCTCTCTCTCTCTCTCTCTCTCTCATGTAAGAACTGAAGAAGTAGACAATCACCGCTTGTTCTAGGCATAAGACATCAACCTTTTATGGACTGCCCACAACAAAACGTGCAAAACAATACCCAGACAAATATATCAATTATGCAGGACTAAGTACTTATCTTTAAAACTTCCATGCCAAGTAACCATTCATGAATCCATTCTTACTCTCTTCAATCAATTCGTGTTTTACACTACTTGACTCAGCAAAGTCAATAAAACCTTTCGTTAACATGAACAAACGTGGCCTTAAAGTGATTTTCGAGCCTTACAGAGTCTGATTATATTCAATTTAGTTGGAGTTCTTTATCTAAGGGACAAGTTTGTCAACAATAAAGGTATGTTCATGCAAAAAAAAAAAACAAAAAAAAAATGCATCTGGATCAGCCCCACAAACCATTCAATCCAAACGTAGCATGAATTCTATACATTCCACAAAAATCCATTCCAATCTAGATCTATTTAAAACTAGTCTTTGTTATTCTGGTCGTCTCTGAAACTCGCTTCTCCTAAGCTGAAGTTCCATCAAAGCTCAGAAACTTACAAGGGCAAATTGTTTACATACTTTGCACACTCACACTAGTTATGTAGATATACAATATACTTGATATTACCCATGCCTTTCCACTTGTATGTTATCACTGTATCATCAGCAACACAAACCAAAATAAACTACTTCTATCATTGATTGGACACGCTATGTCAGTGCATGCGAATGTCAGTATGTGAAGGATCTATGATACAGGCCTATTCATGCTGTGTTGTCAGAGACTCTCGGTCACACACCGCCGACAAACAACCACTTTAAATATTTTTTAAGTCCCCTCTTTTAATCAATAACTGAACCGTTTACACTTAAAATTCTTTCTACTCCTACACCAAAAAATAATGAAACATACTGTTTTAAGTGCGCCAACAGATCTTAACAGACTAGAAAAAAGTTTTTTTTTTTTTGAAGCTTGCACCCACAGTGCTACACACATAAAAACGATTGTTTTCATAAACAAAGTTTTCTGGCCCTCAGAGACCTGTAACAATTCTTCACCAATGGACAGTCTCTGCAACGTCTCGTCGACTTACACAACCAACATAAACCTCAAGCTGTGCAAATGCCCTATTCAACAAAAAGACCATATCCCTATTCTAATGGGTGGAGGAGGGGGGGGGGGGGGGGGGGGGGGATTCTTCTGGTGGTTTCTCTTTACTATGCCCAGCCGTGGTCTTCAACTTAAGTTACATTTACACCTACTGTGTCTTTGACAAAAATCTCGAGGCATGCGTTCCTGCAGAGCCTCGTCGCAGCTTGGGCGCCGTCGACCGGTCTTTCTCAGCAGATGACAAATCTCCCCGAGCTCTCTGTTCACTGCTCAGCATGCACGCATGCTGCAAGGGTTTTCTTCACAGGTGAGCACAGGCACCAGGCTAAAATTCTTCCTCTGTGTGTGTGTGTGTGTGTGTGTTGGGGTGGAGGGGGGGGATGGGGGTGGATAAGATGGATAATGGTATTTTTTCTTTGTCATTTCTCCCCCCCCCCCCCTCTCTCTCTCTCTCACGCACACACACACACACACACACACACACACACACACAAAAGGAGGAGTCATATGACGTGAGTAAATGTGGATGTTTATGTTTTGGTGATAAGATATCGTGTTTAAATATGCTGTTTTATTACTCATCCCCTTCAAATGGGGCTGTAGTCTTCTCTTGAATAAATTATCGTTGAAATGTTCGTTCTCTCTCTCTATCTCACTAAGGGTCGGATGTAAAAAAATAAAGCATATAGTTGCTTATCTGTTACTCTTGGAAATAAAGATTCTCTCTCTCTCTCTCTCTCTCTCTCTCTCTCTCTCTCTCTCACACACACACACACACACACACACACACACATTAAACGTCCTTCTATCATATCAGAAAGTTTGATGACCGAAGTAACCACAAATATTATCTTGAACGTCTTCAGGCCTCTATTGCGACACTTTGTGCAGAAGTGCGACAATTTGTGCCGAGAGGACTTGCACAAAGTGTCGCACTTTGGAACATGCGACAGTTTGTGCCGAGAAAGCCCCGTATTGTGCTAGGGACATAATGTGCTCGACCCACAAATTTTGTCACCCATGCGATACATGTGGTTGCAATTCAAATATTTTCCAATTACAAGTAGGCTAACATACCCCCCCCCCCCCCCCCCCCCCCACACACACACTCTTCTCCTCTGTCCTTATGCTACGAATGTGTTCAGCTTTAAAGAACCAGAGTCCCCTAGTGAGCCATGCCAAAAGCATAGGTCACTGGGAACTCTGGCGCTTTAAGAGTGGCATCATTGTACCAGATACTTCTTGCACAGGCACGGCAATTGTGTTAACTGCAGTACCTGTTGTTTCATTAACCCATACTCACACTCGTATACAATACACGTAGTATACAGACTTCACAAAAAGTTAAGGACCAGTCAGAAAATCAGTATAGTTTTCTTCGCGGGGAGCATGGTCAAACGGTGATGAATTTCATTGGACCAGCAGCTTATGTAGCCAGGTGGATTAGCACTGGTCATAGCCAGACAATTATTCATGCACGTGCATATGCATTTTTTGCACTGTAAAACGTGCCGACTAGTGTTCACGGATCATTAAAATTAATTAGTCAATTTGGCCCAAAACCGCCATTTTTTTAACATACAGTTTGCATGCCGTGCATGATGCACGTGCGACTAAAACAACTGTTGACGCAAGTTCTGGCGTCTTGCTAACACGGTAAAGGTGTTGTGTATAAGAAAATGTCGTATGCATATGTTTAGTGAATATTTTAAAACGGTACCCAGTTTTAAGGCAGTCCTTAACTTTTTGTGAAATCTGTACATACAGAGTACATAGTTCTATTTCTGGCATGCTACTTGCTGTATATATATATATATATATATATATATATATATATATATATGTCATCGTGCACGTGCGTGTATGTGTTGGGTTGTGTCTGGGTGTGTGCTCGTTGAGAAGGGGGGGGGGGGGGGGGGGGGGGGGGCATATCCACGAATTCTTAGCGATCTAATGCGCTTCATACCAATGGTTTACAATTTGAAGTTCCGAGTGTAACCCCACCCCCACTCCCAACCCCATCCCTACACAAACTAACTGATGGCACCCCTGAGTTGTCTTCTTCCATAGGTATTTGAGATTCTTTGGGGGAAAAAATCCAGTGGCAGAAATGGGGGCCGGAATAGCTCAGATGGTAGAGTGCCAGACTCGTAATCTTGATGATCCAGGGGTTGCAGGTTCCAATCTCTGCTGGAATGTTTTGGTACAGGAGAATTTTTTCCTCGGAGTTAACACTGGTTCCGACCGAGGTTCCATGTGTGAACACACACACACATCTTGCACACATGTGAAATCTCATCACCAAGGCCAGTTTGGCCATTGGTATGGATGACACGTTACACATAGCATGCACTCCGCGTGAAAATTTGAAAGAATGAGGAAAGGGAAATTGAGTGAACGATATTGACTGGATGACATGGGAAACAACTGAATGAAGTGCCGGCAGGCAGCTCTTCATTCAGCACTACCCAGGTAGGCAGCCCATTGCATACACTAGAGTATGGATTGTCAGCGCCTAGAGCCTTTGGCAAGGCGCTCTATAAATGCTATGTTATTATCATTAAACATTTAATACGATGTAACAGAGACTAAAAGGATCGGCTGATAGAGACAAGCGTTAGCATGTGCATGGCCAACGCAGTGTGGGATACTGTTTCTTATCATGGGAAAAAATTATTAGACTTCCCATTGCCTGTGGACACAAGATCGCAGATAGAATTAATTTTGTGTTAGTGCCATTGCACACCTTTCAGACATTCGACCCGTTCCCCACAGATGTGACATAGCTCTTTTGTCATCAAATGATGCAACAGAAGTTAGAAGCAATGGATGTTTTCAATGCTGTAATGACACGAGACAGTTCACCATGAAAACCATTGTCAAAGAGTGGGCCATCATATGAAACATGGACAGTCCATTAATGCTGCTGAGAAAAATTAATGGTCCTCGTTCTTAACACAAGAGAACCTGGTCTTCTTCTTCTTTCTGATGGTGTGACTGGAATCCGAAAAGACCTCAGATAGATATCGCATGCGCCACTGTCAGCTCTGATCATAGAATAGAAATCTGGAGAGGCAGGAAATCTTGTTATGTCTGTGTCAGTTTAATGAATAGGAATGTGAAGAGAGGCAGGGAGACATTGCTATGTGCCTGTGTCAGCTTTGAGGATAGGAACGTGAAGAGAGACAGGGAGACATTGCTATGTGCTGTGTCAGCTCAGAAATAGAATGTGAAGAGAGGCAGGGAGACATTGCTATGTGCCTGTGTCAGCTCAGAGAAATAGAATGTGAAGAAAGGCAGGGAGACACTGCTATATGCCTGTGTCAGTCAGGAGAATAGGAATGTGAAGAGAGGCAGGGAGACATTGCTATGTGCCTGTGTCAGCTTTGAGGATAGGAACGTGAAGAGAGGCAGGGAGACATTGCTATGTGCCTGTGTCAGCTTGGAGAATAGGAATGTGAAGAGAGGCAGGGAGACATTGCTATGTGCCTGTGTCAGCTTGGAGAATAGGAATGTGAAGAGAGGCAGGGAGACATTACTAGATATCGGTATCATCTTAAGGTATGGGAATAAATTTTCCTTTGATTGGTAAGTGCCCTGGTCTATTCTGTTTGTGGGCCTTATCTGCCTGTGTACTAGGTGAATGGATGGTGCTAGCGGCATTAATGTGGAGTGATGGATATGAATTTGTTCCACCATGAGAGAAAAAGCTCTCTCCCTTCTCATTTCCATGGATGAAAAAATGATCTTCCTTGTTTGTTATTGTTTCACCATGGGGGTAAAAGACCTCTTCCTTCTTTGTTAGTGTTTCACCATGGGAGACGAATTTCTCTTCCTTCTTTGTTATTGTTTCACCATGGGAGATGAATTTCTCTTCTTTGTTTGTTACTGTTTCACCATGGGAGACAAACACCTCTTCCTTGTTTATTGTAATCGTTTTACCAAGGAAGAGAACGTCTCTTCTTTTTCTGTAAAGACACATCACGACATGGAGTCAGGACCTACTGATTAGTAGTCAGGCTAAACAATGCACACCTTCTCCGTTCCCCAAATACTGCACACATCATGGCAGGGAGACAGAGGACCTACTGGACAGAAGTCAGAATGAACAACACACATCACGTTCATCCCCAAATACTGCACACATCATGGCATGGAGACAGAGGACCTACTGAACAGAAGTCTGGCTAAACAATACACACCTTGTTCATCCCCAAATACTGCACACATCATGGCCTGGAGACAGAGGACCCACTGGACAGAAGTCAGGCTCAACAATACACACCTTGTCTGTTCCCCTGATACTGCTACATCATGGCACAGAGTCATGGGACCTACTGGGTAGGAAAGAGGATGAACAGAACACTCAGGTACTGCACAACTAAACCAAGCAAATCATTCAGCTGACAACAGACCACCTTACCTTGCCTTGTCCACCTTGCCTTGTGCATCTTACCTTGTCCACCTTGCCTTGTCCACCTCGCCTTGCCCACCTTGCCTTGTGCATCTTACCTTGTCCACCTTACCTTGTCCATCTTACCTTGTCCACCTTACCTTGTCCACCTTACCTTGTCCACCTTACCTTGTCCATCTTACCTTGTCCACCTTGCCTTGTCCATCTTACCTTGTCCACCTTGCCTTGTCCATCTTACCTTGTCCACCTTGCCTTGTCCATCTTACTTTGTCCACCTTGCCTTGTCCACCTCGCCTTGTCCACCTTGCCTTGTCCATCTTACCTTGTCCACCTTGCCTTGTCCATCTTACCTTGTCCACCTTGCCTTGTCCACCTCGCCTTGTCCATCTTACCTTGTCCACCTCGCCTTGTCCACCTCGCCTTGTCCATCTTACCTTGTCCACCTTGCCTTGTCCACCTTACCTTGTCCATCTTACCTTGTCCATCTTACTTTGTCCATCTTACCTTGTCCATCTTACCTTGTCCATCTTACCTTGTCCATCTTACTTTGTCCACCTTACTTTGTCCACCTTACCTTGTCCATCTTACCTTGTCCATCTTACTTTGTCCATCTTACCTTGTCCATCTTACCTTGTCCATCTTACCTTGTCCATCTTACTTTGTCCACCTTACTTTGTCCATCTTACCTTGTCCACCTTACCTTGTCCACCTTACTTTGTCCATCTTACCTTGTCCACCTTACCTTGTCCATCTTACCTTGTCCATCTTACTTTGTCCACCTTACTTTGTCCATCTTACCTTGTCCATCTTACCTTGTCCACCTTACTTTGTCCACCTTACCTTGTCCACCTTACCTTGTCCACCTTACTTTGTCCATCTTACCTTGTCCATCTTACTTTGTCCACCTTACTTTGTCCACCTTACCTTGTCCACCTTACTTTGTCCCATCTTACCTTGTCCACCTTACCTTGTCCATCTTACCTTGTCCACCTTACTTTGTCCACCTTACCTTGTCCACCTTACTTTGTCCACCTTACCATGTCCACCTTACCTTGTCCACCTTACTTTGTCCATCTTACCTTGTCCACCTTACCTTGTCCATCTTACCTTGTCCACCTTACTTTGTCCACCTTACCTTGTCCACCTTACTTTGTCCACCTTACTTTGTCCACCTTACCTTGTCCACCTTACTTTGTCCATCTTACCTTGTCCATCTTACCTTGTCCACCTTACCTTGTCCACCTTACTTTGTCCACCTTACCTTGTCCACCTTACCTTGTCCACCTTACTTTGTCCACCTTACCTTGTCCACCTTACCTTGTCCACCTTACTTTGTCCACCTTACTTTGTCCACCTTACCTTGTCCACCTTACTTTGTCCACCTTACCTTTGTCCACCTTACCTTGTCCACCTTACTTTGTCCACCTTACTTTGTCCATCTTACCTTGTCCATCTTACCTTGTCCACCTTACTTTGTCCACCTTGCCTTGTCCACCTTACCTTGCACAGGTCACTCCATCCAGTGTCCAACAATCCTAACCTCAGCTTCTTGTGTGCCATGAATGCTGTAACACATGCCTCATTTTGCTCTGAATTCTTCTGCTCCCCCCACCCCCTTCTCTGCCCACCCCCAAGTTTCCTTTGGCCTTCACTTTGAAGTTTTCTGTCATTTTCTGTGCTATGAATGTGTGTGTTCCATGTATCTAAAGAAGATTTTTTATTATCCTTAACATGTTCTATCATCCTTTTTGGTACAGGAGGGCACGAATCAGAATTAAATATGAAAACCACATAGATCAGAAATGAAACAATGAAAACGACGCAGATCAGAAATGAAACAATGAAAACCACACAGATCAGAAATGAAACAATGAAAACCACACAGATCAGAAATGAAACAATGAAAACCACATAGATCAGAAATGAAACAATGAAAACCACATAGATCAAAAATGAAACAATGAAAACCACACAGATCAGAAATGGAACAATGAAAACCACACAGATCAGAAATGAAACAATGAAAACCACACAGATCAGAAATGAAACAATGAAAACCACAAACACCTGATGTGAAAACATGGAAACCTCACACATGCGCAAATATCTGCAGATTATTATCATTTTTTATTTTCTATATTGTGTACACCAATTGAAGTAAAACCAAAGAGAAATCTGTAAACTAAAACTTGACAAACCTGAAGCGGGATGTGAGCAGTATTTTGCAGAATGGACAAGGTATGCATTCTTTCTTAAACATGCAAAATGTGTGTGCCACATACACCCGCAGCCACACATGGCACAGGCATCTCTCTGTTGTACAAGCACACACACACACACAAACGCATGAGAGCAGCTCAAACACATTCAGTTGCACCATTCACCTCGTATAGGACAAGGTGTGTGTTCTGATCCCAAAGATGATCACACACACACACACACACACACACACACACACACACACACACACACAGAGTTCACCTGGTAGAGAACAAGGTGTATGGCCAGACCCCAAGGATGGCTGTCCACATTTCCGATGTCCTCCCTCCCCTCCCCTCCCCCCCCCCCCCCTTTCCTTTAGCATGTCTCTCACCAGTTCCAAACACCATGATGCATCTTCACATACAATGAAAGGGATTGTTCCCAATTCTACTGAGGAAAATCCTGCATCTGGTTTGTTTTACCTTGTTTATCCACCTCACATCATCCTTTTCTATTTCCTTTATTTTGAGGCATCAGTTCATCTTTTTGAGGAGTGCTGTGTTCATACTCAGGCATCTGTGTAGGTGCGCACACATGCACACACACACACACACACACACCACTGTTTGGCAAAAGAGTTGGTATGCAAATTTGGAGGAACACACACACACACACACACACACACACACACACACACACACACACACGACGACACTTAGGAATGTATTTTAAAATCCAGGCACTGAATGTTTTGTTTAAATAAAAACTGGAATGAAGATAACAAACTTGGTTTAGTATAGAAAAGAACATGGACACAAAGTATAAACACAGTATCTTCAACACTCTTCTGTATGTATTTCAAAATCCAGGCACAGAAGGTTTTGTTTATATATAATCATAAAACTGGCATGAAGATAAAAAAAGAGCTTTTGTCTAGTATAGAAAAGAACATGGACAAAAACTGTAAACATGGTATCTTCAACAGTCCTCCGTATGTATTTCAAAATCCAGGCATTGACAGTTTTGTTTACATAAAAAACTGGAATGAAGATAAATTTTTTTTTTTTTTTAACTTCGTCTAGTTGTAGAGAAGGACATGGACAAAAACTGTAAATACAGTATCTTCAACAGTCTTCTAGATTTATTTCAAAACCCATGAACTGAAAGTTTTGTTTACATGAAAAACTGGAAACAAGATACAAAATACTTGGCCTAGAGTTAGAAAAGGAAATGGACACAAGCTATAAACACGGTATCTTCAACAGTCTTCTGTATGTATTTCAAAATTCAGGCACTGAAAGTTTTATTTATATAAAAATAAATGGAATGATGATAAAAAAAAACCCATACTTAGTCTAATAGTAGAAAAGGACAGGAACAAAGACTGTAAACACGATATCTTCAACAGTCTACTGTGGGAAAGACTGCAACAGGCACATGCAAGCAACAGCTGTTCTGCTCTATGAAGAGATAGGTTAGCTACAACCTCCTGTCAGCACATGTAAATCATTTCAACATAAAAAAGTAAGCAAATAGAGAAATCTATTAAAAACAAAATAGACATAAGTCATTTCAAAATAACAAAAATAAATAAATTGACAAATGTGTTAAAACACACAAACAAAAACCAGAACAACAAAACAAACATCAACTCCCAGTGTTAGAATGCATCTTCTTGCTTATTAAGGTTATGAGGTAAACTTACCCATGTTTACACCAGAAATCTTTTGGTTACTGGAGAAAAAAAAAGGAAAATGAAGAAATTGGAATCGCTTCCAAATCAATAAGGTAAACAAAATTTGCATTTCACATCTGTTTTTTCTATGATATCAAGCTTTATCACTAGGCACAAAAAAAACACCACCCCCCACCCTTTCAACCCTGACACACTGACCGGCTGTGCCACTTTGGCAGTCTGGCTAGTTTTTTGCTGTTCAGTTGGAAGGTAATGGCTGCTTTACTTAAGAACTGTCACAACTCTGGATTGACACTTCAAAAAGGGCGCTTAGCAACGGAAATATGATCCTGATATAACATGTTGCATTTTCGTTGTGTTTGAATTATGCAGTGACATATGGTTCCCTGATTACAAAAACATACCAAGAACAATGCAGCAATAAACACCTTGTATGTAATGTTCACAACAAGCATATTCACATTTATAACAAACACTGCAGTAACTCACACTGTGTATGCTATATTCATGATACGTGTGCACACACTGGCATGGAAGAAATGCCAGGAACACAGCAGTGGCCACAGTAAAGTTGCTGTGTTCATCACGGTTTCAGTGTCAATGGGGTCATCACCCATCATACCTCACAAGACCCTGCGAGGGCCGTAACCACATACAGAAAGAAAAAAACATGTCCATTTGTACATCTCCAATAAAAACGTCCCATCTTTCACAAAAAAAACATATGCAGCAGAACTGTTTACTAGCATTTAAAACAGCTTTTCCATTGACATCCTAAAGATCGATAAGACTCTGCCACGCTGAGGGTAACTATTCCATTAGTCATCTCCAAATTAAAAGTTTATAATGAAAACAATCCTAAAAAATAATAACAATGATAGTAATAATCACAGTAAGAATAACGACAATGAATATAAAAACACACACAATGTGGCATTCCCTCATCAGCAAAGGCCTGATTCACCAATTAAACAACAAAGTCACAGTGACAGTAAAAGTACCAACTGAAATACACCTGGGGTGCACCTCCCTTCTCCTTCCACACACCCCCCCCCCCCATCTCTCAGTCATTCAAAAACACACACACACACAGACACAGGATTTCTCTCTTTCTCTCACTCTCACACACACATGCAGACACACACCCAAACACACACAATGAGTAACACACACACACACACACACACACACACACACACACACACACACACACACACACACATACATGCAGACACGCACACTCACACACACTTGAACACACACACACTTGAACACACACACACACACACACATACACAGACACGCACATGCAGACACACACACTCACACACACAGACACACAAAGAGACACACACACACACACACAGACACACACACACACACACACACACACACACACATGCAGCCACACCCACACCTACACCCACACACTCACACACACATGGCAGGCAGAAAAAATCGTCAGACGGCAGTAAAGAAAGACAAAAAATGAAAAAGACAAAGTCAGAGAGAGTCATGGATAAGAGGAAATCATCAGCAGAGACCTTCTTGAAGGTGGGGCAAGTATTTGGACTGAAAGAGCTCACAGCATCCCCATGGGGGCAACACACCATCACAGATATTTACATCACCTTACAGAGTACAATCATTTAGATTTCTGATTATGCACAACAAATGAACCAATCTAAAAAGAAAAAAAAAATATGATTTCCCTTCTTTTATGTTTTTTTTTTATTCCCCCATCCTAACCAAGTGTCCAGGCAGCTGCAGTCTGATGACTTCACTACATGACTCTGAAATGATGGAAGTAGAGCTTGACATCACCACGATAAAGGTGATGACTTCACTACATGACACTGAAATGATGGAAGTAGAGCTTGACGTCACCGGGATAAAGGTGATGACTTCACTACATGACACTGAAATGATGGAAGCAGAGCTTGACGTCACCAGGATAAAGGTGATGACTTCACTACATGACACTGAAACGATGGAAGTAGAACTTGACGTCACCACGATAAAGGTGATGACTTCACTACATGACACATGACACTGAACGATGGAAGTAGAGCTTGACGTCACCACGATAAAGGTGATGACTTCACTACATGACACTGAAATGATGGAAGTAGAGCTTGACATCACCACGATAAAGGTGATGACTTCACTACATGACACTGAAACGATGGAAGTAGAGCTTGACGTCACCAGGATAAAGTTCAAAAGTCAGGCTTGCCACATACAGTGGAACTTCTCCAGTTCAACCAGCTCACTCCTTGATCAGCCTTCCCACCTTCCCTGATACACCTCCTTCACTACCGTGACCAGAATTAAAAGAAGACCTACTCTGCTGCTTCAGAGTGTACATTAACTCTGTATCATGACTGCTTCTCTGACCAAGCTTAGTCACATCCAGTCTTGGTCTTATGTGACTTTTGCACATAATGTCAACCATCATCAAACAGCAAAAAAAATGGAGCGAAAGTAGTAGTGTCACAATGATCCAGGCCGAATGACTGAGTATCAATCTAAAAAAAGAAAGAAAAAACAGCTAGGAGTTAAGTCCCCTGCAGCACTTTTTTGCCTTCCATCATGAAGACTATTCAGCAAGATGTGGTCATCATCACATTAAAGAATAATGCTGAGCTGAGAGAAGGGAATCAAAGTACAAGATGCAGGAAAGGTGAAATGTAATTCTGGTTGGTTGGATACAAAATAAATATCACTAAAGCATAAAAATCAAGCGTAAAGAATCCATCTTTCTTTCTTTCTGCATACGCAGGCTGATACTCCTGTGGACACTCCCTGTATAGGCAGGCAAGTATTGATCCCATCTACCCAACTAAGGGAGAGGAGTTTTGTGTGTATGACCGTTTTTTATCCTGCCATTAAGGCAGCCATACTCCGACTTCGGGGAAAGAGTGCATGCTATATTGTGTCACCCATACCAATGGCCAAACTGGCCTTCTCTTCCAAAAGTTGGTGATGTGATTTTACATGTGTGCAAGATGTTATGTGTGCGGTCACACACAGAACCTCGGTTTATAGGCTCATTCGAAGGACTGTTTGGGAAACGGAATCAAAACCAATGTTAACTCAGAAAACAAAATCCCCCTGCACCGAAATGGCCCGGCAGAGATTCAAACCCACAACCCCAGGATCACCAAGATTATGAGTCCGGCGCTCTACCACCCAAGCTATTCCGCCCCCCCAAGAATCAATCTGACTCGGACCAGAGTGGAGGAAGAGGAGACTGTACCCAATTTGAAAACAGGCAAATAAGGGCATTGATGACACAGTTTGGGAGTGGTTTTATGAAGCACCCCTTTCAGTCGATATCATTGATTCGCTCTCTGCTAGCCATCTGTCTGTTGAGCGCCAATGAATAGATGAAGACATATAGAGTGAGGCTGGGGATTCTAAACTAGGGTTTTGCCATTTTGTGGGTGTGGGCAAAAACTTTCTTTGTAATGTGTTCATCTCTGGTTTCTATGTTGCTGTCTTTCTGTTCTGGTTACCACTTTTCCAGTTCACCACCTTAAGAATCCAGTTTTGGGAGTTGGGTTGGGTGCTGGTTCTAAGCTACTTTCATTTGGACTGCACCAACAATTTTGTTTCTTTATTTCTTATTAACCTGTTGAGACCATCACTGCTATAAGGTCATGTCACTTCCAATCAAAATCATCCACACATTCTCTCTTTGACTTTCTGGTGGTCAGAGAAAAGGAGGATGGTGATGTACAATATCAGTCTTCAATATGGCCCATGGACATTCCTCATATGTCAGAACACACTGAAGAAAAAAATCACGAAAAAAAAGAAAACCCACACAAAATGTCAATATATGTCAAAGGTGAAAATCAAAATTATGTTTATCACATCATTTACAACTTCTTTGCATAAATGACTAAGTTTATCTTGTGTGAAGATTCACTTCACCTGTCCTGTCTAATCTTCACTTGCACACTGCAGATCATATCTGTTGTCTACTCCCATACAGTAAAGGTTTTGATCCACCACAGTCCCATTTAACATATACCCATCCAGATTTCAGATCTGATGGAATATCAGTGACAGTACCTAGACCTGGAGGTGAACCATCCTGGAAGGCAAAACAAAAACATCAAGATTGTCAGTAAGAATCAGTCTCTCAAAAAGTAAACAATTGTTTCATAGACAAAAAAAAAAAACAAACAAACAAAACAAAAGAAAACAAAAAAACAACAGCAAAAAATTGAGAAGGTGAAGGAGCATTGGAAAGAAGTTTCACAACAAGAGGATGATAACAGGCACACCATTCACGGCAGAGTATCTCCAAATTACATTGCTTCTCTGCTATCTCAAAGTCTAACGTAAATACAATACAAAAAAAAAAAAAAAAATCTGCTGACTCAAAACAACAAAATTACAGTAGACGCTCTCTATAAAGAGTTCGACAATATTATAGTTTTGGTCAAAATTTTCTGCTTCAGTTTCATCAAGGAAGTGTCACTGTGTGTGGGCTAGTCCATATACACTACTCATATCTGCTAAGTTTCAAGACTACACAGTGCATGATTTAAAGCTGATGGACAGATGAATTAATGACAAAGATGACAGAATTTACATAGAGGATCTCTTGCCTACAACTTAGCAGGTATCTGACCTATGAATTATCCTAACGTACTGGTCAGACTTTAAGTGACCTACCTAATATTGGCTGTGCCATTATTATCGATGTATTTGTGTGTGTACATGTGTGTGCACGGGTCTGTGGGCATGGGCCCATGTGTGTTTGCAGGTGTATGCGGCGCAAGAGTGCAAGTGCATATGGTGTGTGTGTATTTGTGTGTATGTGTGTGTGTGTATTTTTGTGTATGTGTGTGTGTGTGTGTGTGTGTGTGTGTGTGTGTGTGTGTGTGTGTGTGTGTGTGTGTGTGCAATACGATGACTCCCATCTTTCGACAAATTTGAGAAAATAAGTGAGTGCTCGTTCTTCGTTTTCAGCATCCTGAATGTTGTTTATCTTGCCTGAAGAAGACCTATGAAATTAAAACACATGTTTTGTCATGTAATTTTGTTTTCCATCTTAACAGGTGGATTTACTTTAAAATCCTTTTAAAATGTGTCTTTCTGAGTTGGACAATTGCAAGGCTTAATCCTCATGTCTTACACTGCTCCAAATCACTTCTTTCAATCCATCAGTTGCATTCGAAACATACCTCTAATCCACAAATCCAGTCTCTTCCCCGTCTGACACGATCGCCACATTTCATGACAGCAGCATACTCTGGTCCTTCAATAGGGGGTGGTTTTCTTCCTGTTAAAAACAACACCAATCTCTACAGAAATTGCTCCCACGCTCAATGAGAAACGAAGCAATACTGTTATCCACAGAATGTCAAGTTCTGCTTTGACACTAGGTTTCATTTTTCTACCAAAACTTTCAACACACACACACATATGCATGAGCCACACACACGCCCGTGCGCGCAAAACACACACACACACACACACACACACACACACACTATCATAGCACTGATGATCGAGAGAAGAACACCTGAAGATGAATGCACACACACACACACACACACACACACACACACACACACACAAATGCACTCTCTCTCTCTCTCTCTCTCTCTCTCTGTCAAACCTACTGATGATAAGAATCAAGAACATCTAAAGGTGAGGCCAAAGCTGATCTGTCAATCTCCTAGGATAACCTAGAACTATACATATTTCACCTGTTTTCCTAGGTTCACCTTTTTGTACAGGCTAAATTCCTGAACTCTCTGAATACCTTCTGTGTGTATACCCTGGTTAACCTGGATATAGAATGACCTGAACTGTCTGAACACCTTCTGTGTGTATACCCAGGTCAACCTAGGTAGAGAATGAACTGAACTGTCTGAGCACCTTCTGTGTGTATACCCAGGTCAACCTAGGTATAGAATGACCTGAACTTTCTGAACAGCCTCTATAGGTATACTCAGGTCAACCTAGATACAGACTTACCTGTATAGTCTGAACATCTGCTGTGTGTGTACTCTGGTCAACTTGCGTACAGGTTTACCTGGATTGTCCAAACACTGTATCTATACCTAGGTCAGCCAAGGTACAGATCGAGCTGAACTGTCTGAACATTTTCTCTGTGTGTCACTCAGGACAACGAGGTATAGATTGACCTCCTGAACTGGCTGAACACTTTCTGTGTGTATACCTAAGTCAGCCTAGTTACCGGCTGACCTGAACTGTATCTGAAAGCCTGTGTGTATGCTCCGTTCAATTTAGATACAAACTGGCCTGAACTCCGTGAATACTTTTATATTTATATATATATATATATATATATATATATATACACTGAAAATATTTGCAAAAAGATCATCACTCAAGCAAAAAAGAATACTGGGAATATGTTTTGCAACTCAGAGACTACAGAATCAAAGGATTTGAACAAGGTTTGGAAAAAAAGTAAAAGAGATGAAAAATTGTTACAGGACACAGTCATTTCCTGTTAAATCCTCCACTGTGTTCGGTCTGCAGCTGCATGGCGTATAACACTCCATGTTTTCCAGCCTATGCCGTTTCTCTCCTTCTCCACCATTCGCGCCGCCATGTTGTTTTTCGGTCGGCCTCTTTTCCTTCTTCCCTCTGGTGTCCAACCAAGGGCCACAGCACAGTCGTCGTTCCTCTCCTTCCTCATTATGTGCCCAATCCAGTTCCACCTCTCCGTCTCCTCACCTCCTCGCTGATCTTTCCTGCTTCTGCCATCTCAAAACTGTCTTATTGGAGACATGTTGTTGCCATCGGATCTTGAAAATCCTCCTTAGACACACTGGTCTGGAAGGTGTCAAGCTTTTCTTCCTCTCCTTTAGTCAGTTTCCAAGTCTCGCATCCGTAGAGTAGGACGGACAAGACAAGGCTCTTGAAAAGGGAAACTTTAGTCTTTCTGCCTATGTCGCTGGCTTGCCAGATGTTTGATAGCCGCTTCATCTGTGCGCTGGCCAAGGCTACTCTCTTCTTGACATCAGCTGTGCCTCCACCGTCCTTTGTCACGTTTGCACCCAGATATGTGAAAGCTCTCTACCTCCTCTACTTCACTTTCTCCAACTTTCAGCTTATCGTCACTCCTGCTGTTGGCTTTCATGGCTTTGCACTTCTTGGCATTTCAGCTTCAGTCCAACTTTGGCTGCATTGTCTTCAGGTTTTGCTGTTTTGTCTGAAGGTGGTTCATTGTTGAGGATAGGAGGGCGAGGTCATCCGCGAAGTCCAGGTCCTCCAACATGGTGGTTGTGAAGTTCCATCGGATCCCGGTTCTCTCACCCTCTATGGTTTTCCGCATGACCCAGTCAATCATTAGCAGGAATAGGAATCCTGACATGCAGCAACCCTGCTTCACCAGGTCATCACTGGGAACCAGTCTGTTGTTTCATTTTCAACAATTACGGAGCACTGGAAGTCCTCATAAAGGGTCTTGACCATCCAGATCAGTTTCTGTGGGACTCCATACTGACGCATGATGATCCAAAGGCTGTCACGGTGTATGGAGTCAAAGGCCTTTTCGAAGTCGACAAAGTGGATGTACAGCATAGCACTCCATTCGTTGATTTGTTCCAGAATATTACTGATGATGAGTATCTGGTTGACAGTTCCTCTGCCTGTCTTGAAGCCGGCTTGTTCTTCCCTGAGTGAAGAATCCACTCCTGTTTGTATCCTGCTGATAAGGATCCTGCTGAGCACCTCGCTGGCCAGTGGCAGCAAGGTAACTCCCCGCCAGTTGCCACACTCCTGAAGGTTACCTTTTTTCAGAATTTTGCAAATTAGTCCTTTTGTCCACTGTGTAGGAATTGTCTCTTTCTCCCAAATGAGGTCAAAGGTCCGTTTGTTCTTGGCTGGTTTGCTCAATGTCTGCTTTGAGCATTTCTGCTGAAATTTGGTCTGCTCTAGGTGCTTTTCCGTCTCTGAGGGCTTTCAGTACTGTTTTAATCTCCTGAATATTTGGTGCTTCCACTGAGATGTCAAGCTCTTCTGTTTCTTCCTCTTCTTCTTCTGGTGGTTCCTCCGGTGCATTTCTGTTCAGCACTTCCTGGAAATGCTCTTTCCACCTCCCTAGCCTGGCATCTTTGTTCTTTAACAGTTGTTCTGCAAGCCTGAATTCAGAGGCTAAGCTTTTTAGAAACAACCGAGGAAGAAAAAGATATGTATTCAGACCCTAGCCCAATTCAAAAACACTATTTAAATTCTCCTTTACAAATTACAGAACTGGAAGAAGCATTAGCTTCTATTTCTTCTTCAATTTCAGTAGTTGGTCTAGATGGCGTTTCTTACCAGATGCTCTGTCACATGCCTCTTCTTGGATAGATCTACTACATTCTTATTCCAAAAATGTTGGGATATTGGCGCTATTCCTAAAATCTGGAAGAGTTCAGTAGTTGTACCAGTTCTAAAAGCGGGCAAAATTAGGTCTTCGGTTAACAGCTATATATCAATTTCGCTTACTTCTCCTGTTGGAAAAATTATGGAAAAAATTATACTCAAATGGATCACATTTTATTGTGAAAAAATGACATCATTCCAGTTCAGCAGGCTGGCTTTAGGAAAGGGAGATGCACTTCAGATCATTTAGTTAAGCTTACTACTCAGGTCAAACATAAACTTTCACGAAGATAAAGTACACTACTACGTTAAAAAAGCATATGATAGTGTTTGGCATGCCAGATTATTGTTCAAATTAAAGGAGATAGGAATTTGTGGCAAATTGTATGGATATATTAAAGCCTTTTTGAAGGATAGACACATGTGTACAAAATTGGCAATACCTACTCATTGTTCAGAAGTGTAGATATGGGGATTCCACAAGGCTCAATCATTGCTCCAATTTTATTCTGCATTTATCTTTATGATCTTCCAAAAGCTTTGTCTAAGATCACACATGTGGTTCAATATGCTGATGATATTGCAGTATGGATAAACACCAGTTTAAGGAAAAATTTGAATAAGAGGATTAGCAGTCATGTGCAGATAATTTATCAACAGGAGCTAAACAATTTATCAAATTAAATAATTGAAAATGGTTTAAAATTGCCAGGTGAAAAAACATGTTTGCTGCTATTTAATAATGGTGAAAATCATTCCATATTACCTATTTTGAAATTAGAGGATAATATCTTGAAATATCAAAATTGTGTAAAATTTTTAGGAGTCTTTTTGACAATAAAACTTAGTTCAAAAAAGCATATAGAACATTTATTAACCAAGGCAAGAAAAAGATTAAACTTTTTAAAAATAATCAACTAGCAGCCTAGGGGGAAGACATGAAAGCTTTATTGCATTTGTCTACTTCTTTGGTTCGATCCAAATTAAAGTATGGCCAAGAAGTATATTATGCTGCTCCAAATATCTGTTCAAAAAGCTACAAAGTTTGGATAGCAAAGCAGTGAAACTGGCCTTAGGGGTACCTGTTAATGCAAATACTATCAAAAGTTATCAAGATGCAGAGGTTTCACCTTTTCGAGAACAACGGCTCTTAGACGTATCAAAATATATGATTAGAAGTCTGTCAGTTAAGAACTCAGTTACAGCAGAACTACTGATGGTTTGAACAAAGATTATCCCAAACGAGCTAGAAATATTTTCTATTTACAACCAATTGGAAATTACGCATATAAGCTTATGTCTGATTGTAACATTGATTTATCAACAGTTTCTGAAGATCCCATCACGCCTAAGATTCCCCCTGGGAGCATTTGTGTGAAAATTTTTATTATAATTACACAAGTGTTTCTAAAACTGAAAATGTTAATCTCTTGGTTAGTGAGGTCAGAGTTCATCTTGACAATTTTTATAGCAATCACCTGAAAAATTACACTGATGGCTCAGTCCTAGATAACACTGGTGGTGGTGGTTCTGGTTTTGTCATTCCTAGCCTAAATGTGAAAAAGAATTATCATCTTGGCAAAGGGTTTTCCATATTTACAGCAGAATTATATGCAATGTTGATGGCTACATTTTGCTACATTTATGATGCTCCCATGCCTTGTAATATTCTCATATGTGTTGATTCAAAATCTGTCTTGTGAACTCAAGAACATTGGGATGGTAAGGCTCAGAAAAATTTACTTTTTGATATTCATCACCTCATACACTGTATAGAGATTCATGGAATATGTATTGACTTTTGCTGGGTTCCCTCTCACAGTGGGTTGAAATGGTACAAAGCAGCAGATATACTTGCTAAAGCTGGAGCTAAACATTGCCTCGATTGTAATTTATTATCTTCACTGAAAACATCTTTGTCAGAAATTTTGCTAAAGTTAGAAATTGTGTTTATAACAGAAATTGTGGAGAAAATCTCAAATGTGTAAATACTTGTCCTCGTCACATTTCCAGGTTAGTAACAAAATTCAAGTTAAATGCATGGAACACAAAATATTCTTGCCATTGTTTTGTACTTGTGGTAAGCCTATTTCAGTGCATCATTTGCTGATAGAATGTTCTGTCTTAACTCCAATTTATAAGGAAAATTCTATTGATATCAATGTCCAAGATATCAGTCATATATTGTCCAGCCCTTCTATCATAAACATTGCTACTATTGTTGCACAATCTAAAAATTGCCAAGTTGCTTTGATGCGTGTTTATTTTTACCACTAATTCAAAAAGTTATTGTTGTTATTTTTTATATTTTTATCTCTGAGGTTAAGCTTTGTTAGTTAGAGATGACGTTTTAAATTATTTTTCGTCTAATATCATCAATGGTGAACAGACATTAAATAAACCACTGAACTGAACTGAACTGACTCTGTGAATACCTTTCGTATGTACACCCAGATCAACCTAGGTACAGACCAACCTCCTTAACTATCTGAACATCTTCTGTGTATATACCCTGGTCACCTGGGGACACACCCTTCTGATCTATCGGAGCACCTCCCGCATCTGTATCCAGGCTGAAATACAGGCATGTGAAAGAATCCAGTCTCAGGGACAGCATTTGACGGATGATGAATATTTTGAAATACTTGATGATCAAGTTGATCAATAAACATTAATATCAAGATAGCCGTCAGTGTTCCCCATGGCCCCAAATTTTTTAGGGTCTCTATGACCCTCAACTTAAAATTTCTGGGGGTCATTGGCAAATTTTTAAAGAGTCAAAATTTTAAATGAATCGAATACTTTTAAAACAGACATAAATTCACAAAAATATCGCACATATGCGCACACACATCGTATATACACTCACACACACATACAAACACACTCCATAAATACACACAATACAAATACACAAATCAAATACACACAGATGATATGAATCCACACATGATGTAAATTCAATTACTCTTTTCCATTTGAACATATCAGATCAACATACATGACAAAAATAAGCCTACAACTTGGGGAAGAGCAAAACATGGTAAAAAAAAAGTGTAAGCACAGACACACAGTATACATTCAGAGAGTCTGCATAGTTATGGGAATCACAAAATATCACTAACCCCACAAAAAATATAAGAAGTGAACAAATGGAAGAAACTGTCTGAGCTTCCTTTTCCAGAATAGCCACTTCTGTGACAGTTTTTGCGAGACAGATCTGTTGCTGTGTTAGCTCATTATACCCTGCCCAGTGACTGGTTCATTCAAGTCTGGGACGTTTTTTTTCCTCATGCAGAATTTGTCCATTGACTTTGTTGTGAGATCCTCACCAGCCTTTTCTGACAAGATAAGCATCTTGTTGTTGGAGCACTTGACTGACAATCTGTTTCTCTTGCTGTCCATGATCATATTTTGCACAGAAAATGCCCTATCACAGTAAACAGATGTGAGAGGGATGACCAGAGAAATGTTGCCATGATGGCAAAGTCAGGAAACTGATCACTCTTCTCCTTGATCTTTGTGCACATCTGCTGAAGGTTGAGTTCTCATTCAACTTAAGAAAATCATGCCAGAATGAAATTCACACCAGTCAAACTCTTCTAGCCATCTGGTGTTAAACTTTCATTTGACACTTTTCCATGCCTGGTCAACTTCCTCAGATTGTTTGTCATAGTCTCCACCACTTGAACTGGGACTTGCGATCGCTGTCTGTGTGTCTGCTGCGTTTGATCGAGTGTCTGCATTTGTCGAATCACAAGACTCTGGGGCAGTTTCAGTTATCATACTGTCTGAGCTACTCGCAGAGCGAGTTTGCTAAGTTTTCAGCCACTGTAGAAGTGACATGTTTCCACTCACATGTATGATGGCTTCTCCGTTTTCTTCTGCCAAATCCCGAAATTGGGACGGACAAAGTCGGACAAAATATACCAGATGAGGGGAAAGAATGAGGCTGGCGAGGCGTGCACCATCAATCTGTCTCAAAGCCAAGTGGAGAAAGACCCTGGGTGTCCATACAGACAACAAACTTTCCTTCAAAGAACATGTGGCACAGGCAACATCCAAAGCAAATTGAATTGTCAGTATAATTAGACGATCTTTCGACCACTTGACAAAAGAGACCTTTATGCAGCTGTTCAAGTCACTTGTAAGACCAGTCCTGGAGTATGGACACTCGGTTTGGGCAACCTCACCACAAGACTTTGTGTGCTGAGGTGGAGGATGTCCAACGCAGAGCAACAAAGCTTCTTTCATCGCTTAAGGATAAACTCTACCCAGAATGATTGGCCATACTACAGCTTCCCAGTCTTGAACATCGACGGGCTCAAGGTGACATGATAGATTTGTACAAATATGTTCATGGTATATACAGGGTGAAGAACCCTCAGTTTCAGTTGTTTGACAGCAGAGAAACAAGGGGCGACAGTCTGAAGTTTAGTCAAAGCTACAAGTCAGAAGTACCTTTTTTGCTGTGAGAGTTATAAACTCTTGGAATAGTCTCCCAGTTTACATAGTTACAGCACCAACATTGAACACTTTCAAGTCCAGACTGGATGCCCATTGGAATAGCCTTCCTTCAACCTTCAATCCAGTATGCTATGAACAGGTGGTGGTAGTGCCAGTACTATTAGAAGCCCCACACATGCAAGTTCATAGACGTAGACTTACATCTACTAATCTCGAAGGTGAACAGGCTTCCACTGAGGCTTCAAACACCTCAAGCTCAAGTTCAAGTTCAAGTTCAATGAATGCCGCATGGAATCCATAGGTGATGACAAACTGAGCGCATGCACATTAGGTCTTTCTAAACAATTCGTGTTCTGGTAAGGGACATAATTCGACTTTGAAACAAGAACTGTCGTCTGTTGGTAGTAGTAGTAGTTGCTCAGCTTCGACTATGTTTGACATTTTGAAGACAGATATCGTCACAGAAATATTGTTCTTCACTATGACGTAAAAGGTGAAAAATGTGTGCATCAAATTTCAAATCTGTACATCATTTATGCACATATGTGCGTAATGGGGAGCACTGCCGAGTCAAGGAAAAAGTCATCACTGTAGTACAACAAGAACAAAATAATGCAAAGAACAGCTTTGACATGACTAGAAGAAAACATTCTTTTTAGTATGACTGGATTTATGAAGAAATTCTTAGTAGAAGAAAAAACACTCTTTTCGCCCACTCAAAACAAGATATCAAGCTTCTGGAAATGGCATGAAATTATTTCCCTCCTTGGTTTCAACAGGCTGAACAAAACATCAGATGAAGGAATTTAGTCTCTTATTGGTGGGTTTGGATTTGTGTGTGTGTGTGTGTGTGTGTGTGTGTGTGTGTGTGTGTGTGTGTGTGTGTGTGTGTGTGTGTGTGTGCGTTCGTGCATGCGTGCGTGCGTGCATGCATGTGTGTGTGGGTGCGTGTCTGCTTATTTATTTTGAGGTCTTTTGTTTTCTTTTCTTTTTTTTTAGTTTTCCTGTTCCGAAAAAAGTTTTGGGTCAGCTGAACAAATTTCCATAACCACAATCAGTTTTTTTTTAAAGCCTTACACACACAAAAAAGTTGGTCAGAAGAAAATATTCCCTTTATTACAACAGATATTCATTACAACCATCTTTGCACAAAATCTCTCACTCTGAATTTTGAGATTTTGACTCACGTAGATTTGTCATAAAGGATCTTTGAACAGGGAATACAGCTCTTGACAGCCAGACTGAGATTTTGGCGACAGTACTCACCCACAACCAGACACTTGGCATCAGCAGGTCCTGGACACCAAACACTGACATACAGCAATCTTGTAACAGCCAGATTGTCTTTTCCTCTCGACTGGCGACAGTACTCAACACACCAAAGAGACACTTGGCATCAGCAGGCTTGTCCTGTCAACCAACAGCACCAAACATTTTGCACTTGGATAGAGATGCGCCTCGGACAGTACCCCCCCCCCCTCCCCCCCCCAGCAGCAGGCGTGTCCTGCCCACCCACCAACATGCCCCTGACAACTTTGTAAACCAGTTCATTCCATATTGGTCTTTTCCTCTCTACTCTTCTCCTCATATCGCCTTTTTCCCTCGCTCAGGGATCGCTGTGCACTTGTGCACTTGAGAGAAGGGAGCAGCAAACAGTAAATAAAAGCAAGTAGCACAACTTTTACGTCCTGTAGATCTGCTTCTATACACATGAATGAGAGAGAAGAGGGCATGAGGGATAATGTTGCTCATAGCCCAGCAAAATGACAGGAAAACAATGGAAAATACACAAATTTGATGTGCAGTCAACTCTTATGTTTCATTTACCTTTCCGACAATGACTTTAAATTATATCATGAACATGGGCTTGAAGCCCTTGATTCATAGACGAGTACACTGGAAGAGGGAGGCTCAACTGATTTGGTTTATATGGACTATCAGAAGGCCTTTGACTCTGTCCCACACAGGAGGCTTGTATAGAAACTGTCTGCAAGTGGAGTTAAAGGTAAAGTCCTAGGCTGGGTAACAGATTTTCTCAGTAACAGGAGACAAAAAAAATCATCATCAACGGAGCCAGTTCATCAGAAGGCAGTGTGACAAGTGGTATTCCGCAAGGATCTGTGCTTGGGTCACTGCTGTTTGTGATTTACATAAATGATTTGCCTAGAGGGTTGAGGACTACTGCTAAGATGTTTGCAGATGATATGAAACTTTATGTAAGAAGCGATACTGAGAACGGTCTGACAGATCTCCAAGACGACTTGAACAGATTACAAGAATAGTCCAACAAATGGTTATTGCATTTTCACCCAGACAAATGTTGTGTTTTGAAGCTTGGTCTGAGTAATGAAAATAAGTATTTCATGGGGAAAGAGTCAGATGGCAACAAAACATGAGTGAAACTAAAAGAAACTGAAAAGGAAAAAGATTTAGGTGTCGTAGTGGATAATAAACTCTTGTTCAAAAGAACAGGTTGCTCAGACTACATCAAGGGCCAACAGAATAGTTGGACTTATATGCTGATCTTTTGATCATCTGCCCAAAAGAACTTTTGTACTTTTGTTCAAGAGCATGGTCAGGCCACTGTTAGAATATGGTCACAGTGTCTGGCAACCGCATTCCAAAGGTTTATGTAGTGACAGTGAGGATGTACAACATCATACAACAAAAACACTGAGCCATCTCAAAGACAAACTGTACCCTGAGAGATTGAAAATTCTGAAGCTTCCATGTCTTGATTACCGCCGTCTTCGGGGTGATATGATTGAAACCTATAGGTACCTCAATGGAATGTACAACACCCAGAAACCTATGTTTGAAAAGGACACGAAAAGCCAGTTATGAGGAAATTCAATGAAGCTGAAGAAGAGTAGAAGCAAATTAGCAGTTAGAGTGAACTTTTTCTCAAACAGGATCAATAATATTTGGAACAATCTCCCAGAGTCAGTGGTTTCTGCACCATCAGTGGATGCTTTCAAGAGAAGACTTGATGAACACTGGAAGAATTTACCATCATTGCATAACCTTACTTGCCAAGAATAATTGAAAAACTGAGCTTGCACGCAATGCTAAAAATCAAACTTAGAATTAGATAGATGAATAGGTTCTTTAAAAGTAGAGCCTCAATCGCTCTTAATACTATACTATAGTTACTATACTATACTATACTATACTATACTATACTATACTATACTATACTATACTATACTATACTATACGATATGCAATCCTCCCTGATAATTTGGTCAACCCTGACCTCTTAGTATTTCTCCACATCTGCAGGTTGTAGTTTTACAGCCATAAAATTATATCATACTTATTTGGGGGTTATTGTTACCATTGATTTTTTTTTTTTTAATACATCTTTCACTTTCAAATTTCTGTTGGTCCTCATACCCAACTTATCAATACTGAAGGATTGTATTTTGCTTCTACTTTCATCATTAAAAGCACAGAAATAGGTTTTAAGTTTGTCAAAAACAGTTAAAAGCAACAGAGGCAGTTTAGAATGTCAGATTTATTGGGTCTGTCTTAAAATATTCCTCCAAAGAACACCACAGATTTTGCTTCTAAAATACCAATATACTGAAATCAACCTGTCAAAAATTTGTCAATCAAATCCATCTTACAGACATTGATTTAGTGCTTTCATTTTACATATGGTCTATATTCACAACTCAAAAACCGTACCATTTTATGGGTTTAAGATTTTGGTTCTTAAATCGATAATCATTTCCTTTTTCTTTTTCTTCGATGTGAATGTGAGTCATGCTGTAGTCTTTTGGCTGTTTCAGGTTCACATAAATCAAATGTGACTGAGATAATTTAATGTTTTTTTTTCATCAAAAAGAGCAATCTCTCCTGGTGGGGAGTGGGTGGGTGGGGGCTGCATTACCTTCCACAGACCATTAGGTCCTCTGTAAATATCAGTAAATACATTTTTTTCCCCAAGAATGTTTTTTTTTTTTCTCCCTGGTTGAATATTTGACTATAGATTTGATCAACAATTTTACTGACCCTCATCCCCCCCCCCCCCCCCCCCCCCCTCCATCTTATCCCTATGATGATAAATTAGCTACTTTCTCTTATAACCATTAATTTTTTGCTTGCAGACCGATCATTTTCCACTGATAAATTAGCTACTTTCTCTTATAGCCATTAATTTTTATTTTCAGACCACTGTTTTTTCCACTGATAAATTAGCTACTTTCTCTTATAGCCATTGATTTTTATTTACAGACCGATTATTTTCCTCTTAAACTACTGGTATTTTGATGGGATGCTGTTACTGGATACAATTAATCAGTCCTTGATTCATTTGTCCAGCACACTTGTGCCATTCATTTGTCCAGCACACTTGTGCCATGACTAACTGAATTCACTATCTCAATATCGGTGTCTTCTTTGTTTTCTTTGTTTTTCAATAAAAAAAAAAATGACATGGGTGACTTGGTGCTTGCATTGTTGTAATGGGTGGAGAGGTTTGGGTGTTGATGGGCCAATGGCTGTTTTCAGGTTTGTTTCTTTTAATATGTTTTATACCCAGTCAAAAGCAAACAGACAGAGGAATATAAAACAGGGGGATGTAGAGCCAGGGACACAGACCTGGGGAAACGTAGATATGGGAAACAGATACTTGGGGAAACATAGATATGGGTAAACCGAGACTTGGAGAAACATAGATATGGGGAAACAGAGACTTGGGGAAACATAGATATGGGGAAACAGAGACTTGGGAAACAGAGATATGATATGGGGAACAGAGACTTGGGGAAACATAGATATGGAGAAACAGAGACTTGGAGAAACATAGATATGGGGAAACAGAGACTTGGAGAAACATAGACATGGGTAAACAAAGACTTGGGAAACATAGATATGGGGAAACAGAGACTTGGGGAAACATAGATATGGAGAAGCAGAGACTTGGAGAAATATAGATATGGGGAAACAGAGACTTGGGGAAACAGAGACTTGGGGAAACATAGATATGGGGAAACAGAGACTTGGGGAACATACAGCTGGTGAAACATGGATATTCTCCTTCCATAGAAACCAACGTCAACACTTGACATGAAATAAACAGATACAGTTTGCACTCCAATTTGAGAAACATACAGCGTTTCCTTTTCTTTAACAGTAATAGCTTTTGCGAAAAAAAACAACAGATTCTGTATATGTTCTACAACTTGAAAAACATGGAGATTTCATTGCTTCAATAGTAAAACCTTTGGGGAAAACAACAACAAAAAAACAACCAAAAAAAAAACAAACAAAAAAAAACTACACGTTGCACACCATTGTGAGTAGCTTACAGCATTTTCATTGATTCAGTAGTAGTAGTATTTTGTGAAAAAAAGGTATCGTTTGCACACCAATCGAATGGCTTGTGTGTCCATGGTTTTAGAAGTAGTATCAAATGAAATAAAATAAAACAAGTAAACACTACAATCTGCAGTGATAAGTGGACAGCCTCCACTGTGTTCATGCTTCAATAGTAGTACCTTAAATGGAAAAAAAACTATGTAATGCAGTTTGAATACCAATGTGGGTAGCATACAGTGTGTTGACTGCTTCAACAATAGTACCTCTACTGGAAAAAGATGACACAGTTTGAATACAATGTGGGTAGCCTACATTGTGTTGACTGCTTCAACAATAGTATCTCTACTGGAAAAAATGACACAGTTTGAATACAATGTGGGTAGCCTACAGTGTATTGACTGCTTCAACAATAGTACCTCTACTGGAAAAAGATGACACAGTCTGAATACAATGTGGGTAGCCTACAGTGTGTGTTGACTGCTTTAAGAATAGTACCACTCTGTCATGGCAAACAAACAGTGGAACATGTCCTGAGTTCATGCAAAGCAGCACTAGCCCACAGAAGGTACACACACAGGCACAACCAAGTGCTCAAGGAGATCACACATGGGCTTACCACTGCAAGAGGAAGCCCTACGCCTTCAAAAGCTCCAGCAATGAAGTCTACATGGCAGGAGGCCACAAATCACAGTCTGCAACAGCTGTGAGGTCAAGAGCAGGAACCAGGGTTTACTGGCGCAGGTGAGGACTGGGAATGCACAACAGGACCTTCCAGAATGGAGGCTCTCCCTTGAGTTCCTTCCTACTGATGGAAAAAGATGGCACAGTATGAATACCAATGTGGGCAGCTTACAGTGTGTTCACCAGTCCAAGAATAACACCTTTGATGAAAACAGATAATACAGTATGAATACCAATGTGGGTAGCTTACAGTGTGTTCACCAGTCCAAGAATAGCACCTTTGATGAAACAGATAATACAGTATGAATACCAATGTGGGTAGCTTACAGTGTGTTCACCAGTCCAAGAACAGCACCTTTGATCAAAACAGATAATACAGTATGAATACCAATGTGGGTAGCTTACAGTGTGTTTCACAGTCCAAGAATAGTACCTTTGATGAAAACAGATAATACAGTATGAATACCAATGTGGGTAGCTTACAGTGTTCACTAGTCCAAGAATAGCACCTTTGATGAAAACAGATAATACAGTATGAATACCAATGTGGGTAGCTTACAGTGTGTTCACTAGTCCAAGAATAGCACCTTTGATGAAAACAGATAATACAGTATGAATACCAATGTGGGTAGCTTACAGTGTATACACTAGTCCAAGAATAGCACCTTTGATGAAACAGATAATACAGTATGAATACCAATGTGAGTAGCTTACAGTGTGTTCACCAGTCCAAGAATAGCACTTTTGATGAAAACAGATAATACAGTATGAATACCAATGCAGACATTTAAAGTGTGCTCTGAGCTTCGATAGCAGTATTGTTACTGAAAGAAGAAAATACAGTTTTGAATACCAATGTGGGTACCTTACAGCGTGTTCACTGCTCCAAGAATCGTACCTTTGATTAATACAGATTATACAGTATGAATACCAATACAGATACCTAAAGTCTGTTCAGAGCTGAAATACCAACGTGGGTAGCTAAGAGTGTGTTGACTCCTTCATCAGAGATACCTTCTCTCAAAAAGCTGATTTAGAGTCTCACTATCAATGTGAGAATCTTACAGAATATTAAAAGTTACAGTAGTAATTTACCTTTTGAAAGGCACTTGAATCTGTCAGCTTGCCATTGGCAGTGATCACTTTCTTTGTTTTCTTCACTGTGTCAGAGTTCAGGGTCAGACTCCCAGTTGTCGTCTTGGGATCGTCAGGGAGCACCTGGGACTCCAGAGCAGCCAGACGTGACTTCAGCTTTCCCACCATGGCCAGCAGAGAAACTGTCCGTGGCAGAGGAGATCAGACGTTGGGCAGTACTTCTGTGAGCTGACAGGTCACCTTGAGGTCTTCCAGGTCTAATCTGGAGGATTTTCTTTCGGCCAGGAAGGCGTCTTCTCTCTGTTGAATTTCCAAGTTCAGCTTTTGGCGCTGGGCTTCCACTGACATTTGGAGGTCATCAAATGTGGCCTTGACTTCATCTTTCATGGCCTTGAACTTGGCCTGGGCATCGGACATTTGGATATCCAGCTGACTGATCTGAACACAAAGCAGCAAAATAAAAAATATTTACAGTTTCAATTTAATATTTACAGCATGTACAAAAACACAGTAAAACTGCATCTCAACACAACTGTATTTTTTTTCTAACCTATAACATTAACTTTAAATCAGTCTGTTCTATGCTTTCAGCTTATTCCATGTAACAATAACTGGTCAG
>JADBJO010000962.1:460267-475267 GCA_016801955.1 Conus betulinus | reverse complement strand
TTTTCTTCTGCCCCCCCCCCCCCCTTCCTCCCCCCCCCCCCCTCCTCCCCCCCCTTTTTTTCCTACTTCCCTTTCTCCATCTGATCCCCACCTAAAAATGATGAACAACATGATCTCCACCTGACCAACAACCTAAAATGATGAACAACATGATCTCCATCTGACACACAACACCTAAAAAATGATGAACAACATGATCTCCACTTGACCCAACAACCTAAAAATGATGAACAACATGATCTCTATCTGACACAACAACCTATAAATGATGAACAACATGATCTCCACCTGACCCAACAACCTAAAATGATGAACAACATGATCTCCATCTGACACACAACCTATAAAATGATGAACAACATGATCTCCACCTGACCCAACAACCTAAAATGATGAACAACATGATCTCCATCTGACACAACAAACTAAAAATGATGAACAACATATCTCCATCTGACACAAACATATCATCAAAAAATGATCAACAATTATCATGGACAATACTGTATCCACCTAAAAACACCATCATCAAAAACAGTCATAAAAAAAACACAATCTCCTGTTGACAGAACAACAACAATGATTAACAACATGATCTCCACACGACAATAATACCAACAACACGATCTGTCAACCCACACAACATCATAAACAACAATGAGGAACAACATGATCTCCATTTGACACAATGACATCAATAAATATAAACAATATGATCTCCACCTGACAACAACATCAACAACTACAACTGTGAACAACATAATCTCCATCTGACAAAAAACAACAACAACAACATGATGAACAACATGATATCCACCTGACACAACAATATCAACAACAATGACATACATTTATAAATGTGCATACTTCTTTAAATTGGAAACAAAACCATGTTGTCTCAGTTAATAAAAGTTTTTAGCAAACGGTACCATTATGTGTGTTGTTTCGAACTGAATAAAATGTGATATCATCCCAGTATTAGACCTGTTCCACACAACAACAACAAAATAATAAGGGAGAGATACTGCCCCTCGTTCTGTTGGAAAGAGAGTTAATTTTCTCAATTTCTGGGTCAAGCAAATACAGTGAGTAAAATAACGAAATATTTGATTTGAAGTACATGCCACAATAAAGATCAGGATATCAACTGCCTGCATTACAGGTGCACTCTTTCAGTTTATGCAACAATTTCATTTGCCAGAGGTAGGTAGGTAGGAGTGGTCGCACATAAACATGTGACACATCTGTATGTGACGCATCTGTAACCAGACTTTCACAAACTTTTAATATAGCACTGATGTAAGACTATAGTTCTGGGTCTATTTCTACACGTTTTTATTTCCGTTTTTCCCCACAAGAAAAAAAAAAAAAAAGTACTGGCTCGGTTTCTGCTTGTTTGTTACAGTCAAGAAACTTCCTTCTCTGATTGATTTATCAAACCATAATCTTTAAAGGCAATGTCAGACAATCTTTTATTTTAATTCTTTTAAAAGCCATGGGCGAGACTTCCTAAGTAATGTATAGTTTGCTGATTTATTATTTATGTCCTTTTCAACAAAACTGCAGAGTGGTAATCATTTCATCCATTTCTTTCCAGTGGTGTAAACGAATCTGACCTCAGTATGTCTAACTACTGTGCCATTGTCTTTTTGATTTCATAAACGAATTGACAATGGATAGACTAACTACCACTGTGATATTTTATTGCCACGATTTTCTCTACATTATGATACAAGCCTTCATGTTACGATATTTTCATGATTATAAACATCAATAAGGTTCTTGGTGAACCGAAAGTAGAACTTCCGTGAACCAAGACGTGGAGATTCCGCCATGACAAAGAAGAGTTTAATTCTTTCAAAATCAAACATTCAAGAACAAACTTCACAGAATTAAATGAAATGATTGATTCGTATATAGCTGAAACTGTCAGGGCGATCACAACTGCAATCGACACTGTGCTAACAATACAGACTTACCTCACCCCAAAGTTTCTCCCTTCACAGTCATATGATGATATGTAGAGTGTCCTCCCCTGGTTTGAACTCGATTGAGTTCAGGTTCTTCTTCTTCTTCCTTCACAGCGACCACAATCAACTTGATGATTATTCTGTCACTTGTGCATGGGGTCCGAGCAGAAGAGAGAGGGAGAGAGAGAAAGAAAAAAAAAAAAAAAAAAAAAAAAAAAAAACTGAGCATGGCTTTTTAATGGAAATTGGAGGCCCTTGACACAAAAGTGTCCGATGGTCTTGGCCTCTACAACGACCTGGGGCAGCTTGTTCCAGCCCTTAATGGTACGAGGAAGGAACGCCTGCTGTCTGTACTGCGTTCTGCACTGCGGAATGGCAAACTGCTGATCGTGACCGCGGCGTCGGGGGCGGAGGTGCAGGGCACAGGCTGGCTTTGATGCCTTCTGTGCTGACCAGATCGTTATGTATTTTGTACAGCATGGATAGGCGTGCTGTACGTCGTCTGTCCTGGAGGCTGGGCCACTTCAGTTCTTCAAGCATGGCGGAGGGGCTGGAGGTGTTGTGGTAGCGCCTCATCACGAAACGGGCTGCCCTGCGCTGCACTGCTTCAAGCTTACTGATGTTCTGCTCTGTGTGTGGATCCCAGATGCTGCTGGCGTACTCCAGGATGGGTCGCACAAAGGACTTGTAGGCCATTTCCTTGATCTTCCTGGAGCTAACTTTGATGTTACGACGCAGAAAGCCTAGGGTCTTGTTGGCTTTGTTGCACAGGTGGTTGATGTGCATGTCCCAGCTGAGATTGCTGCAGATGGTGACGCCTAGATACTTGGCGCTGGTGACGGTCTCCAGGATATGGCCGTGCAGACAGAAATCAAAGCGGAGGGGGTTCCTGCCGCGGGTCACAGGCAGAGTTGTGCACTTTCCAGGATGAAAGGCCATGTCTGACCTCTTCTCCCACAGCAGCAAGTTGGTTGAGGTCTTGTTGTAGATGGGCCTGGGCTGTTGGAGAAGTGACCATGTTATTATAAACCGCCGTGTCATCCGCAAACAAGCGTGACCTCGTAGACAGGGCATCGGGAAGTTCATTTATATAGATCAAGAACAGACAAGGCCCCAAAACTGAGCCTTGTGGGACTCCCGGACCTGACTGGGACGAAGTCAGAATGCTCTCTGCTGATGACCACCGCCTGCTTTCTGTCTCTCAGGATGTCGGCTACCCAGGTGTTGATCTCTCCTCAAACACCATAGTAGTTGAGCTTGTGAGTCAGGAGGCTATGGTTGACCTTATCGAAGGCCTTGGCAAAGTCCAACACCAAGATGTCGTCGGTCTGCTTCCCGCTCTCCATGTTCTCAAACAGCTCGTTGGTGAAGTCAAGGAGTTGGGTCTCGCAAGATCTTCTCATGCGGAAGCCATGCTGTTGATTACAGGAGATGCCGTGGTGTTCGAGATGGTTCATGATGGTGCTGGTCAAAATGTGCTCCAGCACTTTACAGCATACACTCGTCAGAGAGACTGGTCTGTAGTTTGCCGGGTACATACTGCTCTCCTTTCTTGAACACTGGCGTAACATGGGGAGTTTTCCAATCAGCTGGTAGGGGTGCCAGTATTGACTGAAGACTGGAAGATGATGGTAAGAGCTGGTGCCAGTTCGTTTGCCAGCTCCTTCAGGATCCTAGGGCTGATGTTGTCGGGTCCCGGTGCTTTTTCAGGTTTCAGGTTGCTGATGAGCTTCTTCACCCCATGGATGTTGATATCAACCTTGTCTAGGGTTGGAAAGTCTCTGAGTGGAAGTTTACATTTTTCCTGGAATTCCTCCTGTTAGTAGGTCTGGCCGCTGCCGAATACAGACTGGAACTGGCAGTTCAAGATGCCTGCCTGTGCTTTTGGGTCAGACACCAACCTGCCTTCTTCCTTCAGCGGCGCGACACCGGCGTTGGACGACTTCAGGTGTTTTATGTACGACCAAAAGCGCTTGTTCTTGGCTGCTTGCTTAGAGTCTGCTTCATCGAAGGTGTCATCGAGATAGGACCAGTATGCTCGTCGTAGTTGGCGCTGGACCTCTCTTCGGAGTTGCTTGTGCTGCTGTTTCAGGTCTTCTGTCCCTCGCTTGAGCATCTTCTTGAGATGCGGTCTCGTCTGTCGATGAGTCGGCGTAGGGCTGGGGTGATCCAGGGCTGGCTTTCCTTGACATGGACCTGCTTATGGGGGATGAACTGCTTGACAACTGCATGAAGAGTGTCTCTGAAATAAACCCACAGCTCTTCTATAGTAGCAGTGTCCTTCATCTCTTCCAAGGTGTTGGTGAGGTCGGTCATAGACATCCGGAGACCCTCCCAGTCTGCCTTATTATACAATGGAATGGAGCGCGGTGCCTGTTTCCTCTTCTGGATATAAACCACCCCCCACAGTAGACTGCCGCATGGTCAGACAGCCCAGGGAGGACTTCCACTCGTGGAATCAGCTGTGGGTTGTTGGTGATGATTAAAGTCCAGGATGTTTCCCTCTCTGGTAGGTTCTACCACCAGTTGCTCAAGGCTATAGTGGTTCAGCATGCTAATGAAGTTGCGGCGCAGTCTAGGGTATACAGGCTTGGGTTTAAGGGCCATCAGTTTCCAATCCAGGTTTATAGGGACAATTTCTTTTGCAAGTATAGCCAGAACTGGATTTACATGTCCCTTCTATGTGTTATCTGGTCTTTTTACGCTCAGGTCTTTAACTCGCTCAAGTCTTTATTTATCATAGTCAAAATGAATAGTCTTCAATAATACACTATCATCGATAGAGCTTTTGAAATGGTTAGTATTTTGTGCACGTTTAATGTTAGGGGTTTATTTATTCCAAAGATTTGTTACTCTGTTACTGAAAGAAAATTTTCCTTAGGTTAGTGCGACAATATTTATGATAAATTTTATCCACACTATTTCTGGTAGTATCAACTCTTGATGCAGTAAAAAAAAATTGAAATAGGAAAGGAATATGAAGAGAGACAGGGAGACATTGCTACGTGCCTGTGTCAGCTCGGAGAATATGTAAGAGGAGAGAGACATTGCTATGTGCCTGTGTCTGTTCGGAAAAATAGAATGTGAAGAGAAGCAGGGAAACATTGCTATGTGCCTGTGTCAGATCAGAAATAGAATGTGAAGGGAGGCAGAGAGACATTGCTATGTGCATGTGTCAGTTTGGAAATAGAATGTGAAGAGAGGCAGGGAGACATTGCTATGTGCCTGTGTCAGCTTGGAAACAGAATGCAAAGAGGCAGGGAGACATTGCTGTGTGCCTGTGTCAGTTTGGAGAAAAGGAATGTGAAGAGAGGCATGGAGATATTGCTATGTGCCTGTGTCGGCTCAGAAATAGTATGTGAAGAGAGGCAGTGAGACATTGCTATGTGCCTGTGTCAGCTCAGAAATAGAATGTGAAGAGAGGCAGGGAGACATTGCTATGTGCCTGTGTCAGCTTGGAGAATAGGAATGTGAAGAGAAGCAGGAAGACATTGCTATGTGCCTGTGTCAGCTCAGAAATAGAATGTGAAGAGAGGCAGGAAGACATTGCTATGTGCCTGTGTCAGCTGAGAAATAGAATGTGAAGAGAGGCAGGAAGACATTGCTATGTGCCTGTGTCAGCTCAGAAATAGAATGTGAAGAGAGAGGCAGGAAGACATTGCTATGTGCCTGTGTCAGCTTGGAGAATAGGAATGTGAAGAGAGGCAGGGAGACATTGCTACGTGCCTGTGTCAGTTCGGAAATAGAATGTGAAGAGGCAGGGAGAAGTTGCCATGTGCCTGTGTCAGCTTTGAGGAAAGGAATGTGAAGAGAGGCAGGGAGACATTGCTATGTGCCTGTGTCAGCTCGGAGAATAGGTAAGAGGAGAGAGACAGAGACATTACTCTATGTCAGAATCATCTCAGGGTGTGGGAATAAATTCGGAATTTCCTTTGATTGGTAAATGCCCTGGTTTGTTTTGTGGGCCTCCTGTCTGCCAGTGTACTATGTGAATGGATGGTGCCTGCGGCATTAATGTGGACTGATGGATACGAGGTTGTTCCACCATCAGAGAAAAAGCTCTCTCCCCTCGTTTCTTATCTCTACTTTCCACCATGGATGAAAAAGTTATCTTCCTTGTTTCATATTGCTTTACCACAGGAGAAAAAAAAATGTTCTCGTTCATTATTCTTTCACTCTAACAGAAAAATGTTACTCCCTTTGTTTGTATTGTAACTTTTCGTATAACAGAAACAAATTCTCTCCCTTATTTCGTTTTCCACATGGGAGAAAAAGACCTCTTCCTTGTTTGTTAGTGTTTCACCATGAGACACAACATTCTCTTCCTTGTTTGCTCTTGTTTCACACACGGGAGACAAAATTCTCTTCCTTGTTTTGATATTGTTTCACCATGGGTGACAAAATTCTCTTCCCCGTTTGCTATTGTCTCACCATGGGAGAAAAAGACCTCATCTTTATTCGTTATTATTTTACTAAGGAATAAAAGGTCTCTTCCTTTTCTGTTAATTAATACTATCCAGAAATCCATACCTCTCAAACTAGGGCAAAATGTCAATATGCACTTAATAAAGTATTTTCCCCCAGATTCCTGTAGGCTTAGAGAATCTTCTTGGTGCCTTCTGCCTGAAAATCATCTGCAGAATCTATAAACAAATTGAGTGAGTGAGAAGTGTCTGATCAAGCGCGCGTATAGTAATCTCACATCCTGAATGCAACACACACACACACACACACACACACACACACACACACACACACACACACACACAAAATGCATCTGCCACATACATCCACACATGGCACACACACACACACACACACACACACGCGTGCGCATGCTTATCTATGTCGCGTGGGCAAACGCACACACAGAGTTCACCTGGTACAGAACAAGTTGTATGGTCAGACCCCAAAGATGGCTGTCCACATCTTCATTATCCCCCCCCCCCCCCCCACCCCTTCAGCATGTCTGTCACCAGTTCCAAACACCATGGTTCATCTTCAGATACAACAAAAGGGATTGTTCCCAGTTTTATTGAGGAAAATCCAGCTTCTGGTTTGTTTACCTTATTTATCTATTGCACATAATCCTTTTTCTGAGGACTTCTGTTCTTTAGACTCAAGCATTTGTGTAGGTGCGCACATGCATGCACACCACTGTTTTGACAAGACAGTTGGTATGCACATTTGAGACAGAGCAACACACATGGACACACAGAGACATACACACACACCATTGCTTTCACAAACAGAGAGGTCTACAAAGAGAGAGAGGGGAGAGAGAGAACAGAGAGAGACAGAGACAGAGAGAGAGAGACAGAGAGACAGACAGACAGACAGAGAGACAGAGAGAGGAGAGACAGACAGAGGGAGGAAGACCCCTCATAAACACAATGTCCTTAAATCTTACTGGGATCAATCGAAAATGCAGTCACACCAGAGACATTCCACACTGCCTCGGTTATATTCATATTTTTTCAGAATAATTAAACAAGTTACCTGTATGGTGTTCTTTCATCATTGTCACAAGGCTCCAGGTGGATTACAATGGTTGACCTCTTACAATGATCAGAGCAAAAACACATTCAGCAACAATTCCAAGAGAAAGTACTCACATTTATAAAAAGATATGCCAACTGGACAGACAAAAGAAACAAAAACTAGAATGAAGATAAAAAAGTACTTGGTCTTGTTGAAAAAAAGAACATGGACAAAAACTGTAAACACAGTGTCTTCAACAGTCTTCTGTGTGTATTTCAAAATCCAGGCACTGAAAGTTTTTGCTTACATGATAAACCGGGATGAAGATGAAAATAAAACAAACAAACAAAAAAATCCTTTGTCTAGTTGTAGAAAAGGACATGGACAGTTTGTTTACATGTGAAACTGGAATGGAGATAAGGAAAACAAACAAAAAAACTTCAGTCTAGTTGTAGAGAAGTAAAGTTGCTGTGTTCATCACAGTTTCAGTGTCAATGGGGTCATCACCCACCATACCTCACAAGGCCCTGTGAGGGCCGTAACCACATACAAAAAGAACAAAACATGACCATTTGTACATCTCCAATAAAAACATCCCGCCTTTCACAAAAACAACATACAGAACAGAACTGTTTACTACCATTTTAAACAGCTTTTCCGTTGACATCCTAAAGATCGATAAGACTCTGCCACGCTGAGGGTAACTATTCCATTAGTCATCTCTAAACTAAAAGTTTATAATGATAACGATCCTAAATATGATAATAATGATAGTTATAGTAATAATCACAATAAGAATAACAACAATGAATATAATGGTGTCATAAAAACACACAGTGTGGCATTCCCTCATCAGCAAAGGCCTGATTCACCAATTTAAACAACAAACTTGTAGCTGCTCCCGTCAGAAGACAGTCATGGGGAGAACGCGGGGCTCAAAAAGCTTCAAGAAAACTTCCAATGTGTGCAGTAAGATGCCAGTTACAGCTGTGTCTCGGGACAAGTCTGCTGCAGCCTCAGATTTGTGTCAAAACGACAATGAAAATGTGAACCAGGGTGAACGCTCCCAAGGTAACGGTAACGCCAGTGGCCGCACGCTCGTGTGTTCCGAGTGTTCTATGTCGATTCCTTGGTCAAGAACTCTCATCTACCGGACTATATGTTGTGTGTCTTCATTCGTTCCACCGAAAAATACATGTGTCAGGTATGTGCCTCCAAATTTATGACCCCTCAGCTTCTTTCGGAGATCGAGAAGGAAAAAAAATGAAAAAATGGGGGCAAGAAAATGCAAACCAGCGAGATGATACGGCAGATATTCGTAATGTCGGTAATCGTGGTCAAGATCAAAACGATCAGACAGAGGTCCCCGATGTACGTACTATTTGTATAAAAGATGTTCCTGCTGAAGACTTTTCTAATGCAGATTTGTTTCTTCAAAAAATGAATACATCTATGTTAGATCTAAAATCTTCCATCACTGACGGGATCAACAAGCTGCGTTTCTATCATACGGCTGAAAGACAATAAAGACACAGATACAAAGAACAGTGAAACTCAGACAGAATCTGCAAAACCAACAGATGAAACAAAAACACCGATTTCTGACAAAAAAAAAACATATATAAACTAAGTTTTTCTGATGTTGTCAAGAAAGAAATCTGCCCAACAACATACAGTGGACGACCACAGTGACGCAAAAAAACAAATGACGTAAAACAGGCTGCAAAAAAGATATCACGTCACGAGAAAGATCCTGGTCTCAAGTGTCGAACCCAAGTCGATTCTGTCCAAAGAACAAAAAGTACAGAAAACGCCCAACAAAATTAATAAAAGAGTCCCTCCAAAAACCTTACCACCACTCAGCTGTAAACAACAGTTTATTTCTACAAGCAAACAATTCGGAGAGATATGAAACTGGCAGCAACTCCGACCTCCCCAAAGTTTTGATCGTCTCGGATTCTGTGTTAAAATGGCATATGTGAAGAGAGACTAGGTTTGGGGTATGGCTTGCACGTTATAAAACGTCAGAAGTGCTACACAATAAAGGAATGTAAGAATACTCTGTTGGACAATACAGTGGATTATACAGACGCCATTGTACTCCATGTAGGTGTGAACGATCTCAAAAACACAAAAGACACACAGGAAACATCAAAAAAAAACTTGTCAAGCTCGTTCAAAGTCTGAGAAAGAAATATCCTCAATGCTTATCATCATCAGCCGGGTCGCTCCTACCAGACTTTCAGATCTAAACACACAAAACGTGAAATATTCAACGCCCATGTACTGTCTAGTCTTCATGGTGATAAGAACATATCGTTTGTATCTCATGAAAATGTCAGCAACAAGGCCCAGTACATGCGGGACAACATCCACCCTTCAAAACGAGGTTTGAGTGTCTTTGCTGGGAACCTGGGTCGTCATCTTCACCACCTGTTTTGGTCCAAACCAAGACGACCTGCACGACCTGTCCCCAGCAGACCCTACAGGGACGATGGACCCCGTCCACGGCGACAGTACCGGCACCACTACAGCTACATGGCTCCGGTGCCACCCGCCACGGCGTGACTTCTTCCGCTGGTTTCCATGACTGTCTTTCTGTCAACTGTGTCAATGCTTTGATTGCATTTAACATCGTCATCTTTGTTATATCTTTTTGTCCCCAGTTAAACTGATTCCCCCCCCCCGAAGTCCATGATTTTGCGGACTCCTCTAGTTGAATAGTTTCGTTTCCACCCATTTGCATTCATCTGTTTATTTTACTTTTTTTTTTTTTTTTTTTCTTAAAAGCATTAGTAATTTTTGTTACTGTTTTTGACCTTTTATGGCTAAAGAGCCCAAAATAGACATTTTGCAGTGGAACTGTCGCTCGGTGGCAACTAACATCTCCCACCTTCAAGAGCACATTGCAGATAATTCATTCTCCCGTTTTAATTCTGCAGTCACTAAATGTGTCTAGATATAAACTACCACGACTGGCAAACTTTTTCTATCCCCCAGTGTGTCAACAGACTGCTAAAGGCGAAAAAAGTGTCTACAGCCATCTACATACACGAACATTTGTCTTTGAACATCTTACCGCCTCATAACATCGCCGGTTCCAGAAAATGCTGCAAATATTCACTCATGCGCAGTGTGTGTAAGATTCGATAAGTCGTTAACACTAAACATAGTCTCTGTATACCTCCCAAAAGGAGTATTTGACTGTAACACTGACTGGTTACGTACTATAGACATGCAAAATCAGAAGTGGTTGATCGCCGGCGATTTCAACGAACATGCTCCCTTCTGGGACAGTTCCTGCTCTAAAGTTAGTTCAAATCGCCTGGTAGAAAATATTCTTGATTCTGGCCTGTACCTTCTAAATGATGGGCGAGTCACTAGACTGCCAGATGTTCCTAACCATAGACCCTCAGCAATTGATCTTTCTTTCATCTCCCCATCTTTAGCTCTTAGTTGTTCCTGGCAGGTTGATAAAGACACTTTGGGAAGTGACCACCTCCCTATTACTATATCCCTCAGAGGTTTTACAGTTGCACAAGACAACACCGTTGATAAAATTCCAAAATATAATTACAAACGAGCTGACTGGGAGAAATTCAAATCTATTTTAATGTCTTTAATGTAACAACTCTTGAAAACCAGGATGTTGAAACTATGTACACACATTTTTTTCTGAATCGGTCTTGTACGCTGCAACCAATCCATTCCAAAAACTAACCAGAAAAAGAAGATCAGTCCATAGCGGAAATGTGTGGTGGACGGAATCCTGCAAACGCGCTGTCGATGAAAAGAAACTAAAATACAAAGAATATGTTAAAGACAAGCCGAAAAACAACGTCACTATGAAACGGGCCAAATAATATGAGCAGCAGAGTCATTGAAAAAGCTAAACGGGACCACTGGTCGTCCTTTTGTCTCACCGAAGTCTCTGATCATCACGACGTTAAAAAGTTTGGGACAAAGGTCCATGAAATGAAACAGGGAGTGAATCTTCCAAGTTATCCAGTTACTTTAGAAAATGAACAATTTCCAACTGCTGCTCAAAAAGCCGAAGCATTCGCAGATCTATTTGCAAAGAATAGTTCCACAAATAGCCTTTCTGATAAATGCAAAGCTATGAGGGAAAACTCAAAGAATAACGATATGTACTGATCCAGAAGAGAAAAAAAATGACCATTATCTAAACGCGGATATCACTCTACAGGAATTAAGAAATGCAATAATATCATTACCAACAAAAAAAAAAATCAGTTGGTCTGGATGCACTTTCGAATGAAATGTTAAAACACCTGCCAGAAAATTTTGTATCGTTTCTTCATAACATCATAACAAAATGCTGGCAAGATGGAAGTATCCCTTCTGTTTGGAAAGAATCTGTAGTCGTACCGATCTTAAAGCAGGGCAAACCTAGATCCAACATAAATAGTTACCGTCCGATTGCCCTCACCTCTCACACGTGTAAGTTAATGGAAAGAATTGTTTTAAGTAGGCTTGTCTATCACTGTGAGAAACGTGGTATAATTCCGGCTACACAAGCAGGCTTTAGAAAAGGCAGATCAACAATAGACCATCTGGTAAAATTGACGACTCATGTAAAACAACAATTTGCACGAAGAAAAAATGTCCTCGCCACTTTCTTTGATGTCAGAAAAGCGTATGATGATCATGTTTGGCATGAGAGACTTTTATATAAACTGAAAACCATTGGTCTTTCTGGTCACGTATATAACTACATCAAAGCATTTTTGAGCAATAGAAGTATAGAAATAAAGATACAAAATGTTTATTCCAGCAAGAGAGATTTACAAATGGGGATTCCTCAGGGATCGTCATCGCTCCGCTACTTTTTAATATTCTGATATGCGATCTCCCAAAGCATTTATCTGAAAACTGCTCCTTGGTGCAATATGCTGACGATATTTGCATGTGGATGAACGTAACTTTAAAGAAGAAAACTTCAGTCAGGTCTATAAATTCATTAAAAAAAACATATCAGCGAGACCTAGATAATATAACAATATTCATGTTTGAAAACGGCCTTAGTTTATCGGCAGAAAAAACCCACATGATGTTATTTGATGCTGGTGGAAGCATTTGCAATATTCCTACTTTTAAGGTAGATAACAATGTATTGAATTATGTCACCGATGAAATTTTAGGAGTAAATATTACCTCTAAAAATTAACTTGGAACAACCATATTGAATATATTATCAACGAAGCCAGCAAATCTCTTAATCTTCTTAAAGTAATCAGTAAACAAAATTTGGGGCGCAGATACACAAACTTTAGTACACCTTTCGACATCTCTAGTAAGATCAAAATTATCATACGCACAAGAAGTGTTCTTCAGCGCACCAAACTATTTACTTAAAAAGTTGCAAAGCATAGACTGCAAGGCTTTTAGACTCGCACTAGGTGTCCCATTTCATGCCAGTGCATCAGGAACGTATTACGAAGCCGGAGTTCTGCCCCTTGGCGACTATAGAAACTTGGCCTGTGCTAAATTCATCCTACGTAGCTCAGCTGTTCAGAACTCAAGCAAAGATGAATTAGCTTTACGATCAGATTTCCATTTCCCGAAGCGAGCTAGATCTATTAAATCTAGTACAACTATAATGACATATTCCTCAAAATTATTGAAAGACGCTGAGATTGATCCCAAGAATATTGCCGATCGTTTTCCTGTATCCCCGATTCCAAATTGGGAATTGCACACCGCATGTTTTGATTATAAATATACTGATCTACAAAAAAATGTTAACAATAATATATTGTCCGTTCTTGCTAAATCTCATATCGATAGTAATTATCACATCATCTTAAAGTTTTCACCGATGGATCACTGTTAAATGAAAAAGCTGGAAGTGGTTTTGTTATTCTACCCTTAAAGTTGAAAAATCGTTTCATCTCGGGAAGGGGTATTCTATCTTCACGGCTGAGCTAGTGGCAATTCTAATGGCGCTTAACTTTCTTGTTGATACTCCACTTACTATCAACAAAACACTTTTCTGTGTGGATTCTAAATCTGTCCTACAAGGCTTGAATCTATTGCTGTAAAAATCGAGGTGAGGTGATTTTAGAAAATAAAACATCTTGTCAGTTTTCTTATATCAAGAGGTACAACAGTTGATTTTTGCTGGATCCCGTCTCACTGTGGGATTTCTGGTAATGAGTGGGCTGACCGGGCTGCCAGAAAAGGAGCACGAAAGTCCGATGAATCATAGAAATCGACATTCCTCTGTGTTTATACGAAGGATATGGTCTCTTAAAAAAGACGTGTACTGAAAAGGTTTATGAAGCCTACAAAAACTTGGTTCTTATTAAAATACATCTACCTCACTCCAATTTGCTCTGCTGTGACAAATCCCAGTCAGCTAGTTTTTCTCCTTGCAATGCAGCTAAAAGTGGAAAGATTACCTATCAATTGGCCAACACAAACGTACTTAAGAAAAAACCGAAAACTTGAATCTCTGTTTTTATAGGCTTAAGCTAAACGCTTTTCGTACAAAATTTTTCGCAAAAATTTAAATTGCATCTGCGGAGCAGTTGAAAGTTTCACAACACAGCATCTTCTTTTCCACTGCGCATATTTCAAAAATGAAAATCCTGACTGTCTGCGACTTGATGGCACGTGTATTTTCCAGAACTTACCAGGTCTTGTTTCTTTTGTTAATTCCTTGATGATTAGCCCAATGGGCTCTTTTTGTAACAAGTGTTCGTACAGCCACACCTATACCCACACACTCAAACACACATGGCAGGCAGAAAAATCAGCAGACGGCAGTAAAGAAAGACAGAAAATGAAAATGACAAAATCAGAGAGAGTCACAGAAGAGAGGAAATCATCAGCAGAGACCTTCTTGAAGGTGGGCAAGTATTTGTACTGAGAGAGCTCACATCATCCCCATGGGGGCAACACACCATCACAAATATTTATATCACCTTACAGAGTACAATCATTCAGATTTCTGATTATGCACAACAAATAAACCATCTAAAAAAAAAAAAAAAAATTGATTTCCCTTCTTTTATGTTTTTTTTTTCGATCCTCCATCCTAACCAAGGGTCCAGGCAGCTGCAGTCTGATGACTTCACTACATGACACTGAAATGATGGAAGTAGAGCTTATCGTCACCAGGATAAAGGTGATGACTTCACTGCATGACACTGAAATGATGGAAGTAGAGCTTGACATCACCAGGATAAAGGTGATGACTTCACTACATGACACTGAAATGATGGAAGTAGAGCTTGACGTCTCCAGGATAAAGGTCAAAAGTCAGGCTTGCCACATACAGTGGAACTTCTCCAGTTCAACCAGCTCACTCCTTGATCAGCCTTCCCACCTTCCCTGATACGCCTCCTTCCCTACCGTGACCAGAATTAAAAGAAGACCTACTCTGCTGCTTCAGTGTGTACATTAACTCTGTATCATGACTGCTTCTCTAACCAAGCTTAGTCACATCCAGTCTTGGTCTTAGGTGACTTTTGCACATAATGTCAGCCATCAAACAGCAGAAAAAATGGAGCAAAAGTAGTGTCAC
>JADBJO010000962.1:445267-455267 GCA_016801955.1 Conus betulinus | reverse complement strand
ACACACACACACACACACACACATGCACATTCCATCAAACCAATGATGATAAGAATCAAGATCATCTGAAGGTGAGGCCAAAGCTGATCTGTCAATCTCCTAGGACAACCAGAACTGTACGTATTTCATCTGTTTTCCTGGGTCCACCTTTTGGAACAGGTTGACCTCCTGAACTCTCTGAACACCCTCTGTGTGTATATCTTGGTCAACCTTTAGGTAAACACTGACATCCTGCATTGCATTGCCTGAACACCTGTGCACTTATCCAAGTCATCCTGGTTACAGACTAACTTGATCTGTCCTGTCTTTATACCTTTTGTTTTTATATTCAGGTCAAACTAGGTACAGACTGACCCCTTGAGCTGTTTAATCACCTTCTGTGTGTATATCCTAGTCAACCTAGGTAAAGATTGATCTGAACACCTTCTACATGTATACTCAGGTCAATCTAGATACAGACTTACCTGAATAGTCTGAACACCTCCTGTGTGTATACTTTGGTCAACTTGCGTACAGGTTTACCTGGATTGTCCAAACACTGTGTCTATATCCAGGTCAACCAAGGTACAGATTGAGCTGAACTGCCTAAACACTTTCTGTGTGTATAACTCAGAACAACTGAGTTATAGACTGACCTCCTGAACTGACTGAACACCTTCTGTGTGTATACCCAAGTCAGCCTAGTTACTGGCTGACCTCCTGAACTGTTATCTGAAAGCCTGTGTGTATGCTCAGTTCAGTTTAGGTACACACTGACCTGAACTATCTGAATACATTCTGTATGTACACCCAGGTCAACCAAGGTACAGACCGACCACCTTAACTGTCTGAACACCTTCTGCATATATACCCCTGGTCACCTAGGACACCTTCTGATCTATCTGAGCACCTCCCACATGTGTGTGCCAGGCTGAATACAGGCATGTGAAAGAGTCCAGTCTCAGGGACAGCATTTGATGGATGATGAATATTATTTGAAATACTTGATGATTAATGCACATTAATATGGCCAAGTCAAGGAAAAATAACCACTGCAGTACAAGAAGAACAAATCATGCAAAGAACAGTTTTGACATAACTAGAAGAAAACATTCTTTTTAGTAATGCCTGGATTTATGAAGAAATCTTAGACGAAGGGCAAAAACACTCTTTTTGCCGCTCAAAACAAGATACCAAGCTTTTAGAGATGACATGAAAATTTATTTCCCTCCTTGGGTTTCAACAGGTTGAATGAAAGATCAGATGGCAAGGAATTTAGTCTGTGACTGGTGGGCTCGGATGTGTGTGTGTGTGTGTGTGTGTGTGTGTGTGTGTGTGTGTGTGTGTGTGTGTGTGTGCGTGTGTGTGTGTGTGTGTGTGTGCACATGTGTGCGTGCAGTTGTGCGTGTCTGTTTATTTATTTTGAGTTGGGTTTTTGTTTTTTTTTTCGTTTTTTTCCTGTTCCGAAAAAAGTTTGAGTCAGCTAAACAAAATTTCCGTAACCACAATCATTTTCTTTTAAGCCTTACATACACACAAAAAAGTTTGTCAGGAGAAAATACTGACTTAATTACAACAGATATTCACTACAGCCATCTTTGCACAACATTTCTCACTCTGAATTTTGAGATTTTGACTCATATAGATTGTCATAAAGGATGAGGGACAGAAACAGGGACAGACAGCAATCTTGACAGCCAGACAGCCAGAGAGAGGAGACTGGTGACGGTACTCACCACACCAAAGACACTTGGCATCAGCAGGTTTGTCCCTGTCAACAGCCCACCAAACATGTCACTGACAGCAACAGCAATTTGTAAACAGTTTATTCCATATTCTGTCTTTTCCTCTCTCTCTCATATCTCTTTTTCTCTCTCCATCACAATATCAGCCTGTGTGCTTGAAATGAGGTTGGGAGCAGCAAAGAGTAATAAAAAACAAGTAACACAACTCTTACATCCTGTAGATCTGCTTCTGTACACAAGAATGAGAGAGAGGGAGTGAGGGATAACGTTGCTCATAGCCCAGCAAATGACTGGAAAAATAATGGAAAATACATAAAGATGATGTGCAGTCAACCCTTATGTTTCATTCACCTTTCCGACAATGGCTTTAAATTATATAGAGCCAGGGGAACACAGACCTGGGAAACATAGATATGGGGAAACAGAGACTTGGGGAAACATAGATATGGGAAAACAGAGACTTGGGAAAACATAGATATGGGGAAACAGAGACTTGGGAAACACTGATATGGGGAAACAGAGACTTGGGGAAACATAGATTGGGAAACAGAGACTTGGGGAAACATAGATATGGGGAACAGAGACTTGGGGAAACATAGATATATGGGAGACCTGGGGAAACACTGATATGGGGAAACAGAGACTTGGGGGAAACACTGATATGGGGAAACAGAGACTTGGGGAAACATAGATATGGGGAAACAGAGAGACTTGGGGAAACGTAGATATGGGGAAACAAAGACTTGGGGAAACATAGATATGGGTAAACAGAGACTTGGGGAAACATAGATATGGGGAACAGAGACATAGGGAACATAGATATGGGGAAACAGAGACTTGGGGAAATGTAGATATGGGGAAACAGATACTTGGGGAATTACAGCTGGGGAAACATGGACATTTTCCTTCCACAGACACCAACGTCAACACTTGAAATGAACAAACAGACATCATAGTTTGCACTCCAATTTGAGAATCTTTTTTTTTTTTTTTTTTTTTTTTTTTTTTTTCTGTCCCAACCTCTGCACCACCTCAGAGGCAGTGCATCCATGCCGCTCATTCCGACACCCCGTCCACAGCCACAGCCCGGCTGGCCCCGCCGCAGCCCCGGCACTGGCAACCCACTGGGAGCAGTCATTGTCAAGCCGTCAAGAGGCAACCCACTGGAGGAGACACTGCACTGCTGCGAGTCACTTCGGTGGTGTACAGTGGCGCCTGTTCTGATCTAACATACGCAGGACACCACCTACTAAGCCCCCTACTGACGACAATAATTTGCTTAGTCGCGGAGCCGGCATGAGTGAACTCTCCCTCCGGAGGGCGCCACCACGTCCGTCCAACGACAGCCCCCATGGACTCGCCGATACCGGTGACCCCGACGGAACCAAACAAGGCCACAGACGTGGAGAAGACATCGAAACTGAGGTCACCATGAGAGCAGGGCATGAAGGGCCACAGAACTTGAGACATTTTTTTTTTTTAATGCTGATCGATGAGAATGAGGATGATGAAGATGATGCTGCTACGGATTTCCATTTCGGTCTGAGACTACATGACAGGGCTGTACTCTACGCTTCCTCTCATAAGATATCCCGGCGTCAACCAGGCCCGAGAGATACAGGCACCTGCAGTGTTGGTCAGGAAATTTGAGCACACTCTCAGAAACGCATCCATGAAACTCGACTGTGTGGTCCCAGTCTTCCCACTGAGTCCGCAGCAAACTCAACTCTGGGTAGGAGCCGGTCGGGACAGAAAAACCCACATGACTCTGATGGATTCGAACCCACGACCTCCCAGCCGGGAGTCCGCGCGACGCTAACCACTTCGCCACGGCGGCTGGTCCAATTTGAGAATCTTACAGCGTTTCCTTTTCTTTTCAACAGTAATAGCTTCTGTGGAAAACAACAACAACAACAACAACAACAACCAGGTGCTGTACATGTTCCACACTTGAGAAACATTTGGAATTTTCATTGCTTCATAGTAAAGCCTTTGGAAAAAAAAAAAAAAAATACACGTTGCACACACCACTGTGAGTAATGGTTTGCACACAAATCAAGTGGCTTATAGTGTGTCCATGGTTTTAGAAGTCGTACCAATGAAATAAAACAAAAACAAATAAACACTACAATCTGCAGTCCTAAGTGGACAGCCTCCACTGTGTCCATGCTTCAATAGCAGTACCTTTAATGGAAAAAAGACTATGTAATGCAGTTTGAATACCAATGTGGGTAGCCTACAGTGTGTTGACTGCTTCAACAATAGTACCTCTACTGGAAAAAGATGACACAGTTTGAATACAATGTGGGTAGCTCACAGTGTGTTGACTGCTTTAAGAATAGCACCACTGTGTCATGGCAAACAAACAGTGAAACATGTCCTGAGTTCATGCAAAGCAGATAAGATAATGTTGCTTATAACCCAGCCGACTGCAAGGGCCACATCAGGGCTGATGCAAAGCAGCACTAGCCCAGAGAAGGTACACATGGAAGAACAACCAAGTGCTCAAGGAGATCACACATGTGTGTTCAGCACTGCAAGGGGAAGCCCTATGCCTTCAAAAGCTCCAGCATCGAAGTTCTACAAGGCAGGAGGCCACAACAGCTGTGATGTCAAGAGCAGGGAACCAGGGTTTACTGGTGCAGGAGAGGACTGGGAATGCACACACAGGACCTTCAGAATGGAAGCTCTCCCTTGAGTTCCTTCCTACTGATGGAAAAAGATGACACAGTTTGAATACCAGTGGGGCAGCTTACAGTGTGTTCACCAGTCCAAGAACAGCACCTTTGATGAAAAAACAGATGACACAGTTTGAATACCAATGTGGGCAGCTTACAGTGTGTTCACCAGTCCAAGAACAGCACCTTTGATGAAAACAGATAATACAGTTTGAATACCAATGTGGGCAGCTTACAGTGTGTTCACCAGTCAAGAATAGCACCTTTGATGAAAACAGATAATACAGTTTGAATACCAATGTGGGCAGCTTACAGTGTGTTCACCAGTCCAAGAATAGCACCTTTGATGAAAACAGATATACAGTATGAATACCAGTGTGGGCAGCTTACAGTGTGTTCACCAGTCCAAGAACAGCACCTTTGATGAAAACAGATAATACAGTTTGAATACCAATGTGGGTAGCTTACAGTGTGTTCACCAGTCCAAGAACAGCACCTTTGATGAAAACAGATAACACAGTTTGAATACCAATGTGGGTAGCTTACAGTGTGTTCACCAGTCCAAGAACAGCACCTTTGATGAAAACAGATAATACAGTATATGAATACCAATGTGGGCAGCTTACAGTGTGTTCACCAGTCCAAGAACAGCACCTTTGATGAAAACAGATAATACAGTATGAATACCAGTGTGGGCAGCTTACAGTGTGTTCACCAGTCCAAGAACAGCACCTTTGATGAAAACAGATAATACAGTTTGAATACCAATGTGGGCAGCTTACAGTGTGTTCACCAGTCCAAGAACAGCACCTTTGATGAAAACAGATAATACAGTTTGAATACCAATGTGGGTAGCTTACAGTGTGTTCACCAGTCCAAGAACAGCACCTTTGATGAAAACAGATAATACAGTATGAATACCAATGTGGGTAGCTTACAGTGTGTTCACCAGTCCAAGAACAGCACCTTTGATGAAAACAGATAATACAGTATGAATACCAATGTGGGGGTAGCTTACAGTGTGTTCACCAGTCCAAGAACAGCACCTTTGATGAAAACAGATAATACAGTATGAATACCAATGTGGGTAGCTTACAGTGTGTTCACCAGTCCAAGAACAGCACCTTTGATGAAAAACAGATAATACAGTATGAATACCAATGTGGGCAGCTTACAGTGTGTTCACACCAGTCCAAGAACAGCACCTTTGATCAAAACAGATAATACAGTTTGAATACCAGTGTGGGTAGCTTACAGTGTGTTCACCAGTCCAAGAACAGCACCTTTGATCAAAACAGAGAATACAGTATGAATACACAATGTGGGTAGCTTACAGTGTGTTCACCAGTCCAAGAATAGCACCTTTGATGAAAAGATAATACAGTTTGAATACCAATGTGGGTAGCTTACAGTGTGTTCACCAGTCCAAGAATAGCACCTTTGATGAAAACAGATAATACAGTATGAATACCTATGTGGGTAGCTTACAGTGTGTTCACCAGTCCAAGAATAGCACCTTTGATGAAAACAGATAGTACAGTATGATTACGAATGCAGACACCTAAAAAATGCTCAGTGCTTCAATAGCAGTATTGTTACTGAAAGACGATAATACAGTTTGAATACCAATGTGGGTAGCTTACAGTGTGTTCACTGCTGCTCCAAGAATAATACCTTTGATGAATACAGATTATACAGTATGAATACCAATACAGATACCTAAATGTGTCCAGTGCTTCAATAGCAGTTTCTTTACTGAAATACCAATGGGGTAGCTATGAGTGTGTTCACTCCTTCATCATCAGTGATACCTTCTCTCAAAAAGCTGATTTAGTCTCACTATCAATGTGAGAACCTTACAGAATGTTAATAGTTACAGTGGTAATTTACCTTTTGAAGAGTACTTGAATCTGTCAGCTTGCCATTGGCAGTGATCACTTCCTTTGTTTTTCTTCACTGTGTCAGAGTTCAGGGTCAGACTCCCAGTTGTCGTCTTGGGGTCATCAGGGAGCACCTGGGACTCCAGAGCAGCCAGACGTGACTTCAGCTTTCCCACCATGGCCAGCAGAGAACTGTCCGTGGCAGAGGAGATCAGGCGTTGGGCAGTACTACTTCTGTGAGCTGACAGGTCACTTTTGAGGTCTTCCAGGTCTAATTTGGAGGATTTTCTTTCGGCCAGGAAGGCGTCTTCTCTCTGTTGAATTTCCAAGTTCAGCTTTTGGCGCTGGGCCTCCACTGACATTTGGAGGTCATCAAATGTGGCCTTGACTTCATCTTTCATGACCTTGAACTTGGCCTGCCATCGGACACTTGGATATCCAGCTGACCGATCTGAACACAAAGCAGCAAAACAAAATATTTTTACAGTTTCATTTAATATTTATAACATGTACAAAAACACAGTAAAACTGATCTGAACACAAAGCAGCAAAATAAAATATTTACAATTTCAATTTAATATTTACAACATGTACAAAAAAAAACACAGTAAAACTGCATCTGAACACAACTGTATTTTTTCTAACTTGTAACGTTAACTTTAACTCAGTCTTTTCTATGCTTTCAGCTTATTCTATGTAACAATAACTGGTCAGGTCTGTATGTACATTACCATTTCATTGCTGTATATGTCAACCCACAAAGACTTAAACAATAACTTGTAAAGACTTAAAAAAAAAAAAAAAAGGAGGGCTTGGCAAAGTGTTCTCTTCTAATGATTTTTTTCTGCAAGGAGGTACACTCTTTAATAGACACATCCCTTATGTTTCAAGAAAAATTACCTTCTATAATGGGAGCTAATTCTGTCCTTTATACCATTCCAAAAGTTTAACTGCATATAGAGTTGTGCCTCTTCCCTTACCCGGATGTTCTGGATCATGGCTTCCTATCATCTGAATTTTAGCAAATTGATCATGGCGATTGTTTTGTGGATCATGGTGGTTTATCTTTATGATCATGGATTTCATCTTCTGAACTATCATCGTTCAGTTTATCCTGTGATCAAGACATGGTGTAGATTTATCTTCTGAGCCATGGCACTTTGGAAGTTACATGGTATAACACAGACTTTTTTTCTGACCTGCCTTGGGAGCACTGTAACAAAGTTTTATATGTGCTGAGCAAAACACACCTGCCCACTAACTGCAGTACTTTAAATTTCTAGAGCACCAAATAACAGAGAAACTGCAACACAATTTATTGTTGTTTGCCCTTTTCTCCACAAGACGCCCAAACTTGACAACCTGTGAACTCCAACTGACAAACTAATGTCGACGTCATAAACAGTGACATAAGATTTTATAATGGCAGTTTTGAGAAGTTGAATCCCAAGCCATGGCCATGATAATCCAAAATCAGCAAAATGACAATGACTTTCTAATTTCTCTGCAGCAGGTGTCTGAACAGTTGCTCTTGCTCAGCCGGCAGGTGCTTGTTTGCTTGCCCTGGGCAGTCAGTCAGCCATAACTGTCCTACCACCATTTATCTTCTAGATCATGGTGTTTAACTTTTAAATCATGGTGCTTTCTCTTCTAGCTTGTGGCATTTATCTCCTACACAAGGCAGTTTATCTTCTAGATCATTAAATAATGCTAGTTGATCATATAGATCATGGCATTTTATCTTCAAGACATGGCATTTTAACATCTAGATCACAGCAGTTTATCTCTTTCAGATAATGGCGGTCTATTATCTGAATCATGGTAGCTTGTCTTTTATGTCATGATAGTTCTACCTTCTGAACAATGGTCATTTCTCTTCTGAAGCATGACAGGCCATATTTAAGATCATGGCAGTAAATCTTCCATCTCACAGCAACACATCATCTGAATTGTAGCAGTTTACCTTTTGATGCATGGCAGTTTATGTTCCAGATCATGGCAGTTAAGCATCTATCTCATGGCAGTTTAACTTCTGAACTACAGCAGGTTATCTTCCAGATGATGCAGTATATCATCTGAACCATGGCAGTTTTATCGTCTCTATCACAGCAGTTTTTATCTTCTGAACCCCATGACAATGTATCATCCAAAAGATGATAGTTTATGCTCTGAACCATGGCAATCTATCATCAGAAACAAGGCAATCTATCATATGAACTGTTGCATTTCATCATCTGAACTATTACACTTTATCATTTAAAACTACTGGTAAACCAGTTTATCATCTGAACTTGACAATTTATCATCTGAACCGCAACATTTAGCATCAAGATCATGACAGTCTACTAAAGTGTGACTGTTTATTTTTTAACCATCACACTTTATCTTCCAACCTATGACAGTTTTTTCCCTATATCATGGCAGTTTATCTTCTGAACTATAAGATTTGTCATCTTGACCAAAGCAGTTTATCTTCACAGTTTATCTTCTCTGCCATGATAATTTATCTTCTCAACTATGGCGATGTATCTTTAGCATCATGAAAGTTTTGCATCTACATCATGTCAGTTTAATCATTCCCAAGACATGAAATAAATATTGCTCATGCTCACTGCAATCTACTCAAATTTGTTGGACTGTTTTATTCACAGAGCTCTTAAGCATAGCCAGAAATCTAAAATTTCTGTAGGAAACAGTGATGGACAACTTGAATCAACCCAAGCTAGTATACACTCTAGTCACTTCGTCAATCATCAGAGACTTACTGCCTAAGCATTGATGATGTGTACCGAGTCACTTTCTCAAACAAAAGATTCTCAGTTTTCAAACTCATGATAGCACACACATCAAACTCATGATAGCTCACAACAGATTAAACTCATGCCATCTGTAACTCAAGTGAGCACAGAAGCTACAAACCCCAGCAGAAAGAAAGAAAGAAAAAAAAACAGATCTTGATCATTTTGAGCAATGAATCTGAAATCATGCTTTTCCTCTTTCCTTTTTTTTTTTTTGTCCAGTGAGGAAACCAAACAGCTATCTCACTAAGCTTTGTACTTGTTTGTAAGCATAAGAACCATTTAAGCTGTTGACAGGCACAACCAGTTGCAGTGCCATCGACTGTGATGATCAAGAAATCCTGAAATGTAGCAGGGTCTCCTCTGGAGGGGTGGCCCAAGACGGCCCATACTGCAGTGCCAAGCTTTAGCCAGCCCCCACCAAGGAATGACCCAGGTTCCTAACCAGGAAAGTCGAAGTAGTTTGACTTTTTCACATCTCCATCTGCCAAATCCCATGTGTTCAAATCCAAATCAAAGCTAGTCTCATGTAATTCCTTGCACAGGCATGGTGATCACACCTCTGTCAGCAAAAAATCCATGTGTTCAAATCAAAATCAAAGCCAGTCTCATGTAATTCCTTGCACAAAGACACACCTCTGTCAGCAAAAAATCCATGAGTTCAAATCAAAATCAAAGTCAGTCTCATGTAATTCCTTGCACACATGTGGTGATCACACCTCTGTCAGCAAAAAATCCATGTGTTCAAATCAAATCAAAAAACCAGTCTCATGTCACTCACTGCACAGATGTGATGCTCAGTGATGAAAGATGTCTCCTGAAGATGACCCCGGCTTTCTCACATACTGGACTCATGTGACAGATGCAGGTGCACTGTGTTGCCTATGCAAGTGCCCACTACAGTCTACCAAATCTCTTCT
>JADBJO010000962.1:422767-440267 GCA_016801955.1 Conus betulinus | reverse complement strand
ATATTTTACAGAACTTATTTTCCTTTCCTCATCAAGTGGCAAAAGGCCTGCTATCTTATAAACTTCAGAGGACTTAGTGTGCACAGGTACACCCAGGGACAACTTTACAGCTTTACTGTCAATTCTTTGAAGTTTCTTTAAATGCGATCGCGGAGCTGAAAAGAATACCTCCTGTCCGTAAGTCAATCTTGATCGTACAAGACTGGTTGCTAAATGCAACAACTTTGGGATCCTGTCCCCATGGAGAGTGACTGACAATTTTTAGAAAATTCAAACTTTTAACCGCTTTAGTAACTATCGAGTCTATGTGTTTTTTTTCCAGTTTAGTTTTGGTGTAAGTAGGACGCCTAAAAATTTTTACTTCAAGTTTATAAAAAAAATTTCCCGTCCTCCCAGAAAGAATATAGGCAAGTTACTTGGGTTATATCCATTGTTAAAGAGAACCAAATGTGTCTTTTCAACAGAGAATTGAAAGCCGTTCAAATGCATATAACTATTTAATTTATCCAGCTCGTTCTGAAAGAGCTTCTGAATATAATTTATGTGACGTAATTTGTTCTTTTCTTTAAAGATACATTAATCCATATTGCAATGTCATCAGCATATTGAGCTACCTTGGTATATGATGAAAAACATGTACATAAGTCATATAGCATTACGTTGAATAACAAAGGGGAGATAATAGAACCTTGTGGAATTCCCATATCTAGATCTTGAGGATGATAAAGTCACACCAACTTTGGTCATTATATGTCTCCCACTTAAAAAGGATTTCACATAATTGTAGACGTGACCAGAAAGACCAATTTGTTTTAATTTATACAGTAGTCGGCTGTGCCACACTCTATCGTAAGCTTTAGTAAGATCAAAGAAGGAAGCAAGGACACTTTTACGTTTGCTATCGTCACCATCTAATATTTCATGTATACCCGACTTTCGAAGCAGACAAGTTTCACTTCGAAGTTTCCTTCTTCCCGTCCACCCTCACATGACAGTATGTGTGAGTGTTCTCCCTTGACACGCACACGATCAGGATTAGCAGGTGACGGCATTCTAGGTCAAGAAACTTCTGAAACAACATTCTCCGTTTATTTATGACGTGGTCAAAAAGTGATCACACATCTTTAAAAAAAAAAAGAAAAGAAAAAGAAAAAAGTTGTGGATGATTAATAGTTTAATTAGTTGTGAATGATTAATAGTTTAAAAAAGTTAAGAAGAAAAAGAAACACCCGAAGGTGCTGGGGAGGACCCAGAGAAGCACTGTCTTCACCTGCCTTTAGAGCAGTCCTGTGAATGATTAAGAGTTTAAAAAGTTTAAACATATAAGCTATGTAGACAAATTGCAAAGGTTAAATTTACCGACGAATAAGGGGAGACTTGATTGCGACTTACAAGCTATTTAAGGGACTTAACAGTACAAATTTTAACAGATTTTTTCAACTAACCTCTAATCAAATTACAAGAAATTCTGCTAACAAAATCCAAATTAAATATTGTCGCACTTATATTAGAAAATTTTTCTTTAGTAACAGAGTGGCACCATATTCGAATAAACTACCTGCACACATTAAAAAAGCAAAAGATCTGAACACTGAAGAAAAAAAAAAACCTTTCTGGATACTAACGCAGAGTTAAATATTTAAAAATTTCAAATTGATTGACAGAAATGAGTAAAATAAATCCTGAGCATATGCATGCATTATGCAACCACTATTTACTTATGCAAATAAGACGACTGGGACACTAAAAGCTGTGAGGCTATCTAAGTCCCAAGTGAACTGAACTGAACTGAACTGAATAGTACTGACCGGAAATAAGTGACAAAATTATTTAGAACAACAATATGAAATGGAAACGATATGAAATGGTAACGATATGAAATGGAAACCTCATCTAAACAAATAATACAAGATCAACTGAAATAAAACAAACAAAACGAACGTTCCTTTCAACTCAACTAAAGCGCTGCGTCCATATTTGCAGATTTTTCTGTAAGCCATGATTTTGAATGGCACCGTCTGAACACATGACCAATACACTCCATTACACTGCTCCCCCCCCCCCCCCCCCCGTCTCTCTCTCTCTCTCTCTCTCTCTGTATCTATATCTATCTATCTATCTATCTATGTATATATATATATATATATATATATATATATATATATATAAAAATAAGCAAACACATGCTTATTACATTCCGGAATGAGCATGTGTTCGCTTATCTGTTACCCTTGGAAATAAAGATTATCATCATCATCATCATCATCTCTCTCTCTCTCTCTCTCTCTCTCTCTCTCTCTCTCTCTCTCTCTCTCTCTCTCTCTCTCTCTCTCTCTGACTACCCAATATGACATTATTACATTCAGGTATAATCTGTTGTCGGTATTAGAATTACAGTACGGAGAGGTTACGCTGATTTGTTATGTGATGGTGTGGAGGGGTAAGGGGTGTGCAGGTGAAGACAGGCGGATGGGTCGGCTGTGCTGCTGGGCAAGGGCCTGTAGCTCCCTGTTCTTGTCAGCAGCAGGCTTGCTTGGCCAGGAGGACACAACTGGCCTGATGGATGGGTCCTCCCGCTGAAATTGGTGCATCTATTCAGCTCCTGTCATATCTAAAATCATAAACATGTACAACTTGTGCATTTAAAAACATCACTTTCAAACACAGTTTAAAGGTACGAAACTTATTCACACCTATGACAATTGTAGCAATTCTGAACCAACAAAGTACAGACCAATATTTAGGTTGCCAGTATATCCAAAATCCTTAGAAAATCACGCATAGGCCTATTAACATATGCACGATCACCTTGAGTCGTATAAACTACTGTGTGATGGTCAATCTGATTTCAGAAAAAAAAAATCATGCCATATTGCTCTAATAAACTTAGTAGATCACTGGAATATCATTTTAATAGAATAGATTTGGTGGTATTCCATTAGTTAAAATCATTTAGCAGTTTTAACGTTTCTTGTCTTGTCTGGAGTATTATATCTTTTGATTTTACGCCAGTTCCAGCGGCTCACTTTATGAGTCTTCAAAAGGCGTGGTTTCAATTTGTTTGTAATGATAAACACGACAAAAATCAGTAGAAAGACTTTCGGTTAAAACTATATAAAACAAGGTGGACTTAATACGCCAGATACACAATAAATAAATAAATGCTCTTAAATAATCATGTATCAGGAAACATCAAGTTACAAATAGAAATTTGCTGCAAGGACAACTTATCCTTTTTCTAAAAAATATTGAATGTTATGGATCAGCAACTGGAACGAAATGTCACAACAAAAAATTTGGGTCACACGTTTCTAAAGCATACAGGATGTTCTGCCTTTGCATAATACCAGTAAACCTGAGTGAAATGCTTTGAGCCCTATCCTTTACGATAACAATATGAAAATGGATGATGTGATATTAAAGCACGATAAAAAAAAAAAACAGAAAAAAAGAAAGTATCCATAAAACATTTCATTAAAAGAAATGATGCGTCAGGAACTGTGCCCAAGTTCCTGGTGGTTTCATATGAGTTTCTTTTTGTGAAAAGTTTTATGTCGAAGGAACTCACGGATCATTTGTGCAAACTTAAAAAAGAAAGGGGTGGGTGGGGTGCGGGTGGGGGGTGAGGTGGGAGAGGAGGCGGATTTTAAAGTGTTGTGCTTTGACCTACTTAGTCATGGAACACGTGCAACATGTAGGTTGAGCAGTGAATGAAGGACACCAGCAGGCTTACTGGTTTATCACCTGCAGGATAGGCACTTAAAACAGAGGACAAACTGGTTGACGATGTTTGCTTTTGTTTGTTTGTTTGTTTTGAGCGATACAGGAGGTGTCTGAAATACATGCAAAATAAAGGCCACGGTTGCTCTATGTTAGGCTCAGCAAACCTGATATGCAATGAAAAGAAATGAAATGAGAGGGGGGAATGAACAAATGATATTCTATAGAGAAAGTTACTTTCTGAAAGTATTTTGAAGTGCTTTTCTTTTCAAGAACCTTTTCCTCGGGTAAAGTGGAAGCGTGTAGTCTCTCTTTTTATTGTTTATTTACCTTCTGAGAGGGACACCGGTACAGTTAGTGGGATTTTGGTAAGTTTGTGAGAGGTCGCAGAGACTGAAAAGATTTTGAGGCTGGTTGAGGCCAATACAGGGAGAGAAAACTGTTATAGGTCTGTGAGGACAATGGAACTTTGAAAAATGGTTTGATTGTCTGGCACTGTTGATGCCAGACTTTAAAAGAAAAGGTATTTTTGAGTCTGTGAGGGCCTGCCGGCGTGTTTCATTTGAAACATGTCTGTAATCTTTCTGTGAAACCAAAGTGGAAAGACATCCATGTAGATAATGTAAACAAAAACTTTAAAAAAAAAAAACTATATAAAAAACCCCCAACCAATTAGAAGGGGGACTTTTTTTTTTTTTTTTTTTTCATCTGACCAGTTGTTGGTCGACGTTGCGTGAGTGAGTTTGACATGCAGATGGAGATAAAATGGTGGTCATATCGAGTTTGTTACCTGCAATGGTTTCATACCTTTAGTTCAATAGTTTTTTATTAGGAAAGTTAAAATAGAGCTGGGTGATGACAATGATGATCTGGGTATGTCAAGTGCATCCACAGTTATTACTATTGTGCACACAGGAGCCAAAATATAATATGAGTCGCTAATGTAGGATGATTTCCAGCCGAACTGCTGTTTTAAAGTTGTCTGAAAAACTAAACATTGGTACTTATTGGAAAAGTGTGTGTGTGTGTGTGTGTGTGTGTGTGTGTGTGTGTGTGTGTGTGTGTGCGTGCGTGCGTGCGTGCGTGTGTGTGTGTGTGTGTGTGTGTGTGTGTGTGTGTGTGTGTGTGTGTGTGTGTGTGTGTGTGTGTGTGTGTGTGTGTGTGTGCGCGCGCGCGCGCGCGTGCGTGTGTGTGCGTATGTGTGTTAAACATCAGAATGACGGATGTCAACTGATATTACTACAAGTAGGAATCGTGCACAGGATCATAGCTACTATTGTCTTCAGTGACATGGGTGTGACTGATACGACAAAATGCGTACGATGTAGTTATGCGAGGAACTCAACTGAGCATTTGATAAGATCTCCTTAGAAATCACCTTAAAAGAAAAATGTGATGATTTTTTTTTTCAATATTCATATTTCTCGTAATCTCGTGTTTTTTGTTGTTTTTAATCATAAACGGATGTTTAAAAAAAAAGGCGATAAGATATTTGACCTGATCATGATATTTACCAAACATTATATTTACTAACGGAAAACGGAAAGTTGTTCCTCAAACATGTGTAGAACTATATAAATGCAAAAAAAAAAAAAAAAAAAAAAAAAAGAAAGAAAGAAAGAAAGAAAGAAAGAAAGAAAAAGAAAGAAAGAAACAAACAAAAACCGCTAAAAAGTATAATCTATATTAATCTGTGCTTTAGGCATTGATTAAATCTACAATTTCCTGCTTAAATTACTGCAATGTATATGTTGTTAAAGCAGTGATGCTCGTGTGGTTACTCAATCTTTTTTTTTTTTTTTTTTTTTTTTTTTTTGCTGTTGTTGTTTTCTACAGCTGTTGTTTTTGTTTGGCTTTTATTGGCATGTTTTGTTCCTAAGGTGACCAACGGCGTAAAACAAGGCTGCGTTCTCGCCCCTACACTCTTTCAACATGGTCTTCGCCATGCTGACTGATGCCCACCGTGACTGCCAGGGTGGTATACACGTCAGATACAGAACTGACGGTGGGCTGTTCAACCTCAGGCGACTGCAGGCTGTTACAAAGGTGAAAGAGACCATCATCAGGGACTTCTTCTTGTTTGCTGATGACTGCGCCTTCAGTGCCAGCACAGAGCAGATGATGCAGCACAATATGGACTGCCTCTCACGAGCCTGCGACAGCTTCGGTCTCACCATCAGCACCAAAAAGACCGAAGTGTTGTATCAGCCTGCGCCAGGTAAACCCTACCAGGAACCCACACATCATGGTAAAGGGGCAGAATTTACAGGCAGTTGACAACTTCACCTATCTGGGCAGCACACTCTCACGAGCTGTGAACAATGACGCAGAGGTCAGGAACAGGATCGCAAAAGACAGCTCTGTGTTTGGGAGACTCCGTGAAAATGTCTGGGAGAGGAGAGGGCTAAGCCTTACCACCAAGCTGAAGGTCTATCATGCAGTGGTACTAACCACTCTCCTCTATGCCAGTAAGATCTGGACTGTCTACAGCAGACACGCCAAACAGCTCAACCATTTTCACCTCAGCTGTCTCCGCAGACTCCTACGCATCAAGTGGCAGGACAAAGTCCCAGAGAGATCCAGCATCCCCAGCATCTACACTCTCCTTCAGAAATCCCGAGCCAGATGGGCTGGCCACATCGTCAGAATGCCAGATAGTTGACTGCCGAAACAATTGCTGTACGGAGAACTGAGTCAGGGCAAGCGCAAAGTTGGGGGGGCAGAAGAAACGTTTCAAGGACTGCCTCAAAGTGTCCCTCAAAGGCCTGTACAACAACCTCAACACCTGGGAGTCGCTTGCCCTGGACCGCCCAGCCTGGCGAAGCAGCATCACAAAGGGTGCATGTACATCAGAGAAGAGACGCACAGCAGAAGCTGAGAGAAAGCGAGCCGCGCGCAAGGCCAGAGCTACCTCCACCTCCACTTTAGCACCCACCACATGTGTCCCACATGTGGGCGTTCCTTCCGGGCCCAGATCAGCCTCACCCACCCCTGCTTACTCACACTCAGCAATCTTCCATCTGAGATTGAAGTCATGGTCATCTTGGAATAGTGTGGATGACCCAGGAAGTAGGAAATGAGCAACAGTTCATTGCGGAATTTAAAGACAGGCTTATTTGTTCTTTTAAACAGAATTGGCACTCAGATATGGAAAGTAAAGAAAAATATCGCTGGTTTTTTTTTCTCATTTAAGAATGTGTTCCATCCTGAAAAGTTTCTCAATGTCGTAACAGATAGATGGCACAGAATAAATTAAGCAAGATTTAGGTTGAGAACTTTGTTTTAATGCGAACAAAAGATGGTTTGAATGTGAAACATCCACATAATCTCCTTGTCCTGCATGTAGATATATTATTGATGACGAAGAACACTTTCTGTTCCACTGTACAGCTTATAATGAAGTGCGGACAAATTGTTCATTTTTCCAGTTAGATATAGCGGAAAGACAAAATGTCGCTGGCGTGTTATCATCAGATGATGAACTTGTAATTAAATCAGTTGCGAAATTCATCGCGGAAGCATTGAAAATTAGACAGATGAAGGATAGTGAAGTTTAAGATAATACATTATAAGAGATATCTGAATGAATATTATCATTCATCGCATGTGGAAGAGATCAGTAAAATACAAAGACATCATTTTAATTGAGTGGATGGTCGAGTCAGTCTCGCCCCCCCCCCCCCCCCCCCCCCCCAGTTGAAGAGATCGGTAAAATTCAATGTCATCATTTGACTGAGTGTATGGTCGAGTCAGTCTTAAGGGTGTTTTTTTTGTTTGTTTGTTTTTTTGTTTGTTTTTTTTACCTTTACTGCATTACTCCTGTGCGTGAGGTGAGGACATAACGAAATGTTACGAATTTATTTGTTTTTGTTAACTTTGGATTTGATACACACTAGGAATGAAAGTGTACTATTTGTTTGCAGGAAAAGAAGAGGGAAATGTTTTTGCTCTGTTACCTCTCCCCCCTTGTCAAAAGACCTCATTGGTAATGACAATAAAATATCAAAGTGTCAAAAGTGTCAAAGTGTCTCTCTCTCTCTCTCTCTCTCTCTCTCTCTGTGTGTATATGTGTGTGTGTGTGTGTGTGTGTGTGTGTGTGTGTGTGTGTGTGTGTGTGTGTGTGTGTGTGTGTGTGTGTGTGTGTGTGCGTGCGTGCGCGCGTGCGCGCGCGCGTGTGTGTAAATAATTTGCAATGATACAACTCTGCCGTAATTTCTGTTTCCTTTGTCTCTGCTGCAATTTTCTGTTTCCTTCGTCATTTACTGAGATGAATTATTCTTCTTAACGAGAAAGAGAGACAGTTCTACAGCATTAAAGCGAGCCTCAGTGAAACATAGCGGTAGATTCGAATTATTTCGAGAATCACATTGGAGACGGTATTACATACTCCCTCCCCCCCCCCCCCCCCCCCCCCCTTCTCCTACCCCCCGCCCCCTTCCCTTTCGTCCATTGTTGAAATGATTCGATGATCTTCCCACGTTTGATTTGCCTTAATAAATAGAGAAGAGGTAGGTCTATACTCGGGGTTAAATATAGGTGGGTTTCCCGTGCCTTGCGTGTCAGGTAATTAATTGTCGTTTACCATGTCATCTCTATATCAATCCGAATCACCTGAATTTTCCAGGCAGATCTCGCTTGATTTTTAGAATAAACTAGTAGCACGCGCTGAGACATTTTATCGAGTTACTCTGACAGAAAATGGCAAATTCTTAGTGTGTGCTGACAATATTCGTCGATGCATCAGTGTTTACTTTTACACAACATGACAATGCAACTAGGTGTGGGTGCCACATGGGACTCCTCATGATCCGCACAAAGGCACGTGCACATAACACGTTGTCCTTTTCAGAGTATATTGAGTGTCTCAGTCTGTACCGATAAACTTCTTTTGCTGAAAGTATTATCTTTCAATGGGACGCAGCAGAGATCTCTCTCTCTCTCTCTCTCTCTCTCTCTCTCTCTCTCTCTCTCTCTCTCTCTCTCTCTCTCTCTCTCTCTCTCTCTCTCAAACAAGCAAACAAATAAAAAAGTGAACTTTCGGGTGTTTAGCTGTCACGGTTGATAGACAGAGAATATATTTTAAATAAAGTATGGATTCATCGACCCGCATCGATTAAAGGAGATAACCAATCAAGTAAACAAACTGAAGCAGCCACAAAATCTACAGATGAGATATGCCCTCACATTTCTTTGTCACATATTACATCACGATGGTTTTCCAACCATTTTAAAAAGTTTACGTTCTTCGATTTTTTCCTTTTTTTCCACCCAACTATTTAATGTATATATAAAAGGATTAATGGCAGAGTTTAGAGGTAATATGAATATTGCCAGGGCCACATTTACATGTCCAGGGATCGGAATACCAGACAAGGCCAAAATACCACACAGCCCAACGGGAAACCAGCACATGAAATCCGTTAGAGCAATGGTGATCAGCCGCCGGGCTATGGTTATGTCATCAGACACTTTCGTAGAGTTAGTCTTGATAGTGTTGTGCTGTATTGACCAGTAGATCAGTGCCTGGCCCACAGAAATCAGTAAAAACAGGACAAATTGAGGACAATTAGTACGCTGAAAGAATAGACCTTCCCTTTGAAATCTCGCCTCGTCACTGGCAGTGGAATGCAGATGCCTGTCTGGCTGTAAAACTCCCAATGGGATGTCACTGAAAGCAAAGGCAACACAGCCAGACACCAGCCGGTCAGCCAGATGAACAGACTAACCATTGCTGCTGATGTTTTTTTTCCAAATCGCAGGGTGCTGAATGGAAAGCAGACAGCAACAAAACGATCTAACGTAATCAAGCAGACGATAAGGGCTGATACTTCACATGACAACAGAGACAGAAAACCAGAGACCTTGCAACTCACACTGGTTTTCCATATGTCATCATAATGGAGATATCTGCCACGAAACCGTTCATCAGCCGCCCCTATAAAGGCCATGTAAACACCCATCAGAAAGTCAGCTACCGTCAAATTGGCGACAAACACGCGGAATCCACTTAAAGAGGTCATGTTCCTGGCAAATAAACGTGCACACAAACAGAATACATTACCAGACAGTGCCAGAAACGTTATTAGCCACAGAAATCCACGGTATGTCCAAGATTGCAATAAATCTTCACATGATGAAATTTCATCTTTTGGGGCATAACATGAAGAAATATTAAAGTTACCAGGGAGTACTTCTTTGCAGCAAAGTTTATAGTTAAAGGATGAGATAAAGCGCAAATGGAAAAGATTTCTAAAAATGTCCGGTGGAAACGTTTTTAAAGGACTGTTATCTATGTAAAGTTCACTCAGATGTGTGACGTGGGTAAAACCATTTGGGCTGATAGTGTGGATAGAAGTGAAGGTTAAATTTAGTTTCTGCAAACGAGAAAACATCGCAAATACTCTGGAGTCAAGCACTTTCAGTGCTGTATGAGATATATCGATTGATGTTAGCTCGATTCTTTGGATATTGGAGGAATAATCTCCATGTAGTGACGTAATAGGATTGTTAGACAGGCACAGTGAATGCAAATTTACCAAGCCAAGGAACCAGGTCATGTTGACATAATGCAGTTCATTCCCACTAAGGTCAAGAAACTTCAGATTTAACAATCTCATTACGGGCAGTTCGGTCAGAGAACACCGGGCAAGAACCGCATGAATAAGATAGAAACTGTTGCTGATATCAGATGGAGTCATACCCGAGCCAGAAGCATCCAAAGAGCGAACCCGAGGAAAGAGTCCCGCATTGAAAGTCTGGAAACAAAAGCAAGGAATGGACATGGCACAGACAACCAACAGGGCAGATAAGCCCGCACCAGAGCTCATCGTCATGCATTGGACATTGAGGCCATCCATCACAGGTGTGGTCGCTGTGTACACACACATGTGAAAACCTACAGCGGAGAAGCCCTGGACAAGTCCTCTCCTCACACGCCCCTTCGTCCTGGTGTTCTATACAATCGTACATTCCGTTACATCGTGTATAAATGGGCAGACAGTCGTTGAACTGACCTGGACAACGATAGTGACTGCTGGGGCATAAATCATTGGGCTTCATTGGTTTTGCTGTGAACTGTGAGATACCATCAAAATTGATCAGGGCAGGGGACTGAACGCGTTCCCTATGAAAAGACTCTTTATGGGTGACAGCACAACTTCTTTCATCCGATTCATCTTGACAATGAGACATACAATCACACATATTCTCATAGGACACACACTGGCCATTTCTGCACGTGAAAAATGAATTTTCACAAGGAGGATGCCTGCAGAAGAACTCGTCACTGGGAATCCACACAGTCAGCAGTGAAATCACATACCAGAGCATAGGACAAAGTGGTGACCACCTCTTCACCGCACGGAAAGGTGGGAAGGTTCAGATATGCGATGAAATGTGAAATCAAACATATCAAAGTCAGATGTTTGTTTAGAGGTAGAACAGTTTGATGTATACTGTTGACGACACGGTTTAATATTGTTCGAGCCACACGAAAGAAATTTATGTGTGTCGTCTGATCATTATAACAGACTATCACAGAATACTGTTTCTCTGATACAGTCAGCTGTGTGTTGGCCAAAGGAATTCCTTTTGAATAATTAGAATTCGCCATAGTGTTGTTTGCAAGGATTTCACACAAAGCGCCCCGGTGATTCGTTTGAATTTTTTAGAATAACCCATCGACATCGTAACGCTCATCAGTTGTAGATCAAGAAAGATACTGCAAGTTCCGCCACCGCTCTTATAATTGAGATAATAAAAGGAATGATGAAGGACAGTTTTCTCCTGACTGTACACACTGTGCCTATACATCGTTGGCACTGAGAAACCATTTGAATTCAAGCCGGCCCAGATATGTCTAAGACCGCCCCAAAATCTGTTCGTTTTGAGGTTCAGCGCCACGTATGGTTTTTGTACACATTGAGGAAATCTTAATGTCCCCCGGAACAAATTACAGTATTCTTCGGCCCTCTTGTTGTCATAGGTTTCGTCTTCTTGAAATCCTCGCAGACTTGCAACAACTTTGTAACATCGGTCGCATAACGCCACCAAGCCCTGACAGTCAGCACTACTGAAGGGGCAGTGTTCTGTTTCATCTCGTCCATCGTCACATTCCGTTTTCAGATTACAAGTCACGTGGTGCTGGAAGTTGGGGTAGTGTTGCACTGAACAGTTCCAAAACCCGGATGACAGTGTTTGGGGTTCTCTACTTTCGGGGAAAAAAGAAAAGAAAAAATTTGAACTGAGGGTCTTGTTCGATGTTTCCATGATTATTCTGCCTAGAAGCTTGAATAGTAAACTCTGCGTTGTTAAAATGGTAAATATGGGCAAAATCACACTCATCACCATACGAATCCCATATCTTAATTTTTGCACCTTTTTGTGTGTAGAGGAACCGGCGGAATGATGATAGTTTTGGGTGTAGCGAAACAAAGAGACAGTCCCCCAAGGTTTACGTAGGTTCAAACTGGTCATAAGAACATGACCAGCAGGCGTGTGTATGTCCTTCCACCACGGACCATCATGTTCTCACTTTTGTTTCTGTCCAGTGTCACGTATCCAGATGTTAGTGAGTGCATGACGAAAACCAGTGGAGCTGGTGCTTTTCCTTCGCGTTTTGTTTTAAAGTCCACAGGTCGATTTCATGGAAACACTTCATCAATGAAATGCCATCAACGCAACAAGTTAGCTGTGCAATCGTGCAAAGTCGACAACTATTTACTTTTTTTCCACAAATGAACCAGTCCCACAAGATGCTAGGAAAAAATCTCTCTCTCTTCTCTCTCTCTCTCCTCTCTCTCTCTCTCTCTCTCTCTCTCTCTCTCTCTCCTATCTCTCATTGATTTTTTGTTCCTGTTTGCAAAAGTTCCAGAGATTCAAACAATCATTGCGGTTCTGATTTTGATTTTAAAAATAGTGCAAGAGCGAGAGCAGTAACTGGGGATGTTTTTCTGTACCTCTGGCCATACTTCAGATCTTAACACCAAAGACACTCTCCTCTCTCTCCAGTCTCCCTCTCTCTCTCTCTCCCTCTCTCTCTCTCCTCTCTCCTCATCCTCTCCTCTATCTCTTCTCCTCTTTAGAAGCGCTCTCTCTCTCTCTCTCTCGAGCTCTGTCTCTCTCTCTCTCCTCTCTATATCTATCTGTGTGAAAAGTCCAGAGATTCAAACAATCATTGCGGTTATGATTTTGATTTTAAAAATTAGTGCAAGAGCGAGAGCATAACTGGGGATGTTACAACTGTACCTCTGGCCATACTTCAAATCTTAACACGAAAAGATTTAGAAGACGGATTGGCTACACTGAATCCAGTACAAGTGTTGTATGGTGTCTCCCATCAGTGGAAATACCAGGCGGTCTCTATCTATCTATATCTATATATCTCTCTATATCTCTCTCTCTAGAGAGAGAGAGATAGAGAGAGAGATATCTCTCTCTCTCTCTCTCTCTCTCTCTCTCTCTCTCTCTCTCTCTCTCTCTCTCTCTCTCTCTCTCACGACCAGAAAAAGTGACCATGGATTTACTTAGAAATGAATAACAAAAATGAAAAATTGCAACGGTGTATGAAGAGTGACACTAGTAGTTTTATTCTCTAAAGGGGAATAACCTTTACATTCACACGTTCAAATTCATAAACGTTCACTGCAGTGCATTTTCTATTTTGACGTCAATGAATCGTAGTATTTTGATTTACAACTGCGAAAGGAGGGTATATCGCGATATTTAACTATTTTGTGTGGAATTATAATAAACACCATATTCCTTTTTTAAAATCTACAATCTGTTGTTGTTGTTGTTGTTGGTTTGTTGTTGTTTTGTGTTTTGTTGTTGTTTTGTCAGGTTCTCTGTATTATCCTGTTTATCCTGTAGTATGCTGTGATTCAAGACTTGGCTAAAAATGAATAGTTATATTAACTACGCTCTGCGAAAGATATTTCAGAAATTAAAATGGCTACAGCTCAGCTCACATACTATAAAAGAAATGCAAATTTTGGAGAGCGTATAAATCCACTTTAGGGCAAATTATCAGAATCCCTACATAGCAATAAAAGACAGGAAAGAAGAAAAAGAAAACAATAACGAAAACAGGAAAAAAAAGAAAGGAAGTAAGGAAGAAAAAGAAAGACAGAAAAAGAAAGAAAGAAAAAAAAAAAAATAAAAAGGAAAAGAACAAAACACAAAAAAAAGAACAAGAAAGAAAGAAAAAAAAAAAGAAATGTTTGAATTTGACAGTTGGTCAGCGTCCTGAGATTTTTAACAATTTGGACCTTTACCAGCGAGGCCCGGACCTTGGCCAGAAAACTTCTCGCCCCTGTCTCTGGACAGGACAAGGGCTGTCACAAACGTTTGAGTGTGTCTGAGCATGCTGGCTAAGTACACGGCTGAGAAGGAAGCGAGAGCAGAGTGAAAATGTCAGCAAGTGAAACGTTCCTTCTCCACACAAACTATGGACAGGAACACAGCAGTTTGTAAGCTCGTCAATGAAAATTTAACACACTGGCACGCTTCAATCTTTCCATGGAGGATCTTTTTGACTCATTCACGTAATTGTCCGGCCCACAAAAGCAATTTCATACTTTACAAAAGGTAGGGCTTATACGCTCATCCAAGACAAGGTTCAAGTAAATGCTGTTTTCGAAGCAGTCAAAGACTGCTACTCCCGGAACAGTGCTAAGGAAACTTTTTTCACACACACACACACACACACACACACACACACACACACACACACACACACACACACACACACACACGAGTTTTACTCTAACAACAGTAGGTATCAGGTTCAGGGTAACGGAAGGAAATGTCTGTAGTCTCGGAAAAACTCGGTTTACCTCAGGCGACTCCTGATTAAGCAGACCGTATGATGGTTTCTCACGCGCCATCTATATCATGTCTGCATGTTATCATCTCCAGCTTCTCTGAAGATAATGTTTATTCTACAAAGGAAGGGATCCCTTCTAGAGATCAATGAAGACGTGAAGCCCCTCTACAACTGGTACACTCAAAAACCTCTCCAAAGGGTCTATAGGGAGCTAAAGAGCAATGTTGCGTTTGCCTGAAGTAAAGTCGTACGCGGTTCCAGTATATTCTCACTGCTAAGGCGTCAGGCAGAGTAGGACAGTCTGCAGCCTACACCCCACCCTGGACAGTTCCAGTTAGCATCTGCAAGTCCCAAAGCAGGGGTTTCTTGTTGGTAAAGAAGGAATCTGTTTTACGTTTCATTCTTGAATTGCGTACAAAACTAATTTCAAGAAGAAACTGTTAAATCTCTTTACGTGTTTTTAGGAGTAGTGATAGTTAGCGTCGGAAATTCGTAATTCGTGTTCAAACGATCTCAAAATTCTTAACAAACATTTCAAATACATTTGAAGGTTTCACTGAGGAAAATAACAAAAAAGACAAATCGCTTGAAAAGTTAATTCCAAGTGCAAAGTATTAAACTTTAATGCCTTATCTTAATCTGCTACAAACTGAACATTGACATGGGGAGATTAAGGTTTGTTACTGAAAGCTGCTTATTTCATGCTTGGGGGGGGGGGGGGGGGGGGGGGGGGGGGGGTGATAGCGACGACAGTCAAGGTGACCCTTTAGTCAATAATCCTAAGAAACTGTTGTTCATGTCATTCACCTGTACAAACGAATTAGGAAACACTACTAGAACGGCTGTGTCAAAACAAAGAAAAGGCTATGTAAGATTTCTAATATCTCCCGTCAGTATTGTGTGTGTGAAGTGGTAGGAGAGTCCATTCCTTCATGCCACTTGGACCCAGAAGAATGCTGGAAAGCTGCAAGATCAAACTGACGCTGACACGTCTACCCAAGGTGACCGAACTAGAAAATGCTGCAGGGTACTGCAGTATCACTGCTCCGGCTCTGAAGGTCTTCCGCCAGATGTCCCTGGCCACGTCAGCACTGATGAATTCTTGCAGTGTGCAGAACTCATCATGGGCCAAGATGGAGGATCTGATTATAGATCTGACTGGCCACACAACGAACGAACGAACAAAATTTCTATTTTACCAGGCAATGGAATAAACAAATTAAGAAACGCTTTTTCCCACTCGGCCATGGGACCAAAAACAAACAAACAAACAAACAAAAAACAAAATCAGAAAGCACACGGAAAGCACGCATGTCAGTATAGCTGGAACAAGCAAAGAAAGCAAACACACTAGTCGACTTGCAAACTATCAAAAGGAACAGACTATTACCACAAACTCAAATAATAAAAATATGCACGCATACGCGCGCGCACGCACGCACGCACGCACGCACATACACACACACACACACACTCAAGAGAGAGGCACTATGGACCTTTAACCGATTTGTTTAACCTACAGTCTCTTCAATCATGCTTATCATCAAAATGGACTCTGACTCTCTCTATATGACCAAAGTAGGTTTCCGCTTCCAGCTGGTGTCAAAGTGGGGTCACTGCAGGCGAAAACTGAAACAAGAGCAAACAAAGAATTAATTACTAGGCCGCCAAATGACAGACAAAAGCACCTTACAAAACAAACGCAACGCTTTTCGATCATTGGATCTTCTTCAGGCAGGACGAATTACATTCAAAACAATGAAAAACAAAGGGCGAACAGTCACTTATGTCTTCGACTTGAGCGCAAAATTTGGTCTTTTGGCTTTTCTTTCTGCTACAAGTGTCACAAAAATTCCCACATAATGAGAGAACGTCAGAGCAAGCAGGAGGCTTGCTCCACTGGCGGCCATGACGGATATGTGACCAAAAAACTGCCATTTGTGTATTCGGTGTTGTACTAATGGCAAACGTGTTTACCCAGCCACCTACTAGATAATCCATGCCAAAGTTTCGGTTTCAGTTTGTGCTACACCACAACCGCTAAGATTTGAGACCACACTGCGCAGGATTTAAAGCTGAATTAAAGATTAAGATGAGAGATTTTAAGAAGAGGGTCTCCTGGCTACGATTTAGCAGATGTCTGACCTAGGCTTTAGCCCAACGCTCTGGTCAGACCTTGAGTACCTACCTGACATTGGTTGTGCCATTATTATCGCGCGCGCGTGTGTGTGTGTGTGTGTGTGTGTGTGTGTGTGTGTGTGTGTGTGTGTGTGTGTGTGTGTGTGTGTGTGTGTGTGTGTGTGTGTGTGTGCGAGCGCATGAGTGTGTGTGTGTGTGTGTGTGTGTGTGTGTGTGTGTGTGTGTGTGTGTGTGTGTGTGTCTTGTCAGTACAACCTTGAGTTAAACTGACAATAAATTGGTTTCAGTCAGGCAGTGTGTGTGTGTGTGTGTGTGTGTGTGTGTGTGTGTGTGTGTGTGTGTGTGTGTGTGTGTGTGTGTGTGCATAATGTGTGTGTATAGGTATGCATGTGTGTGTGTTTATGTGTGTGTGTGTGTGTGTGTGTGTGTGTGTGTGTGTGTGCGTGCGTGCGCGCGTGCGTGTGCGTGTGTGTGTGTGTGTGTGTGTGTGTATGTGCGTGCGTGTGTGTGTGTGTGTGTGTGTGTGTGTGTGTGTGTGTGTGTGTGTGTGTGTGTGTGTGTGTGTGTGATTTGTGGACTTGTGTGGGCATACGCTCATATCTGCATATGTATGTGTACATGTACGTGTGTATGTATGTGTGTGTGTGTGTGTGTGTGTGTGTGTGTGTGTGTGTGTGTGTGTGTGTGTGTGTGTGTGTGTGTGTGTGTGTGTGTGGGCGTATGTGGGCGTATACGCATATGCGTGTGTGTATGTCACAAGATTTGACCGGCGGCGCACAGACTGCGGGCGAAGACCCACCTGCCTCGTGCTCTGCT
>JADBJO010000962.1:415267-417767 GCA_016801955.1 Conus betulinus | reverse complement strand
CAGCACCTTAGGTAGGTTCCTTTTTCAGAAGTGAATAACCAGCATACAAAACGCTGGTGGAAAACACAACACGAGAAACAATTAAGACACATGTTCAACGCATACAGTCTACCCCACACCAGGAGAAATAGTTCAAGTCAGGGTAAGCACACATTGACATTCGCTCTCTTCAATCATTAGGGAAAAATGAGTCTTTACTGCTTGGTGTACGTCTTAGACATAAAAAAAAACGTCCTACACGCTCACTCACTCAACTTTACACATCCTTGCTTCTGCACACGATGGTACAGTCCTTACCAGAACAGTACGGAACAGATCTTAAAAAAATTTAAGTACTATATCCGCTAAACATGAACAAACAAATCACAAGACAAAACACGACGCGTTTCGACTTCTTAGGACAACGTAAATGAAGAACGAACAGTCATATCATTACATTCGGCGCAAGATGGGCGTTGAATCACTTTGCAACCAGGCGGAACAGGTTACGAGCTTTCCTGAGAACTTGTCCAGACCCCAAGGAAAACAAATTCACTAGTTGACTCGTACCCTGCGCCTTATGGATGCGTTGCTGTGACAGGTCGCCAGCGGCTCTCTCCGCTCCACTGTTCCCAGTGCGACAGGAGGACTTCCTCGGGGAAACAATGACCCACAGAACGGAAATTTTGACTTATTTCCTATTGTGAATCGTTCAGCTTGAAATCTCTCTGGTCCATTTTTAAGTTTCTAACCCGACCCCTCGCTCTTGTTAAGCGATGACAGAGGGTGCCATTGAGATATTGTAATCGTTGGCGGTTCACACATTATCTTTCCTTATTTACCTTACAATCGAGGTGTGTGCCCCGTGAATACTTTTCGCAAGGTCTCACGAGCACACAGCGGGATTGTTTGGTCTTGTATAAGAAACCTGATGTAAACGCTACATGGGCTGAAAAACACGACGTTGATAACAGAAAAGAGATGGAATCACACCTCATGGACAAACCAGATGGAATGCATGGAAACCTACGGATACAACGATTAACATTCTGCCTTAGTTCACACAACTGACACTGGTGTGCGTACCTCATAATGTGGTTTTTTTGTGCGTTTGGAAGGACTAAAGAACCAACTGCTATCGGCTCGGTGACAAGTATTCCTTCAGTACAAACCACGTTGACAATTCAACTTTGCACCCTAAACAGTGCCCGGCCAGTCTGAACAACGCATTTTGTCGTGACCCGAAAGCTCAACACTTATTGGTATGATTGAGTTTCTGGTCCTGGCACTGGGAAGAAATTGAACAGAATTAACGCCTCAGTCCTTTTATATATGTATTCATCAGGATATTCATGTATTTACATAAAGTCGTGTGTATGCACTTATTATGCCCATCTTCGCAGGCATATTTTTGCACGTGTATATGGGGATACATATATATGTGTGCATATGTACACTAGAATGATAATCATGATTATAACAATTATCATTATTATAATATTGATGACATTTATGATTCTAATTATATATATATATATTATTATCATATTATTGTTATTGTTGTTGCTGCTGCTCTTATTCGTGTTGTCATCATTGTAGTAATAGTCGTGGTTTTATTTCTGTGTTGGCAGAATTGTCGCTGACTCTGACACGACAACATTTTTTTCACTTTGATTATAATTTTTTTTTGTTTTGTTTTGTTTTTTTTTTTTTTTTTCTATTGCCCTGCTATTGCACTTATAGTACATCACTTTTACACATTCTGGTCAAGAGGTAAATATATCTCATTTGAAATGATCGTTTATTTAAATCTTTTATCACTTTTTTTTCTTCCCATGCCCGTGATCTACTTTAACCCCACATTTTAAAACTGTTTTTGTTTGCTTGTTTGTTTGTTATATTACTTTTTATAATAGAATTTCTGGCATTTTGTTTCCCGCTATTTCTCTTCTAAGTAGCACAGTCGTTCCTCCTTTTTTTTCTTTCATGTATTAAAATAGAACTTTTTACAGCTGTTTATATGCAGCAGCTTCTGGTTTTTTTTTCCAATCTCTCTCTCTCTCTCTCTCTCTCTCTCTCTCTCTCTCTCTCTCTCTCTCTCTCTCTCTCTCTCTCTCTCTCTCTACTAGAATGGACCAGCTCTAGAGTCAGATTGTGGTAGCTGACTATACGAGACCAGCCCACCTCCAACTCCACCCTGATTCGCCACTCCTTCTATAACACACACAGAAATTCCTTATGAGTATATGGTAGTTTAATAAGATTGCTGTCATTCATTAACACTTTGCCGTGCGCGGCTATTCGTTGAAGAAATCAAACTCATTACCAATCCCCTTCCTACACAGCTTTCTCTTTCTACATTTCTTATGAATAGTCCCCGCTCCTCCACTTCTTCACAATATCTCTCATGCACACATCGGAATTGGTTTGACTTTTAAAAGAAATCTATTGCAAACGCTCCTGATATCATCAGTTCATCTCTCTCCGAAGGCATGCTTCCCCCTCAGTCCAAAATAAACTC
>JADBJO010000962.1:385267-410267 GCA_016801955.1 Conus betulinus | reverse complement strand
TTTCAGAAGGAAAGGGAACGGGAGGAAATGCCTAACATCGTCACCCTCTGGACTTCTGGACACAACGGTTGCTGACGTCAGCTGCTGTGTTTCCCCTGTTCTGCGGAGACGATGTTCATTTTCGTTATGTCGATTTCCTCAACAGAAGAGGCAACCATGACGTAATGAGACCACAGGTGTGTGTGTGTGTGTGTGTGTGTGTGTGTGTGTGTGTGTGTGTGTGTGTGTGGTGTGTGTGTGTGTGGTTTTCGCGCACGCGCGCGCCTATGTGTGTGTGTGTGTGTGTGTGTGTGTGTGTGTGTGTGTGTGTGTGTGTGTGTGTGTGTGCTTCTACATATATCTACATCCTACTCTCCCTGAACTTCCTGAACAGACACTGGGATTCCACACTGAAGAAGTGTTCACCAGGTTCTTCCTGTTCTGGGGCATAGTGTCAAGGCATAGGTATCTGTAGTGTTGTCAGTCCACCAGTGCTTCCACCCCTCCCCCCTCATTCTCCTTCCCTCAACGGATCCCGGGTGATTTTTTTAAGCAAATCTACCGGATCTTGTTACATGTCCATACGAATTTTAGTCTTATTTTCACACTGATCTTCGTATGTATGATCAGTGTGTCTGACACATTATTTTTCGAGCTGTAATTCTTCTTTCCAGATCCGCTATCAAGTTCAATACCTCACATACATACAGGACGACTGGATACACCAGTGCACACAAGAGCTCTTGTGTGTTTCATAGAGACGACATTGCTCTTTCATACACGTTCCAGTCTGGAAAGATGATGCGTCTGTTGCCTAATAATTAGGCTGATTTTGTCTAAGGTAAAAGTAGTTTGAATTTGCTGAGCAAACAAAATGCTTACATCATCAATTCATACATAGTAATATTGTAAACAAACAAAACTTTTGAAATACTATGCTTTGCTTGATTTCTGTGGCTCTGCCAAGCAAACCTGTGTAATATCCCTGCCCATGTTTGTGGTTTTCTATGTGTATGTTTATCAGTGAGATATTTTGTTGCATGTTCTGTGGATCCACAAAGAGTTGTAAAACCTGACTTGGTGAGAGTAGGCATTGATGAAACTTAATCGGACATTTCCTTCATGAAGTTGTCTTAAATTCAAGATGAAAGGTCAGAGGCATCATTGTCCTATATGCAGGCCTTGTAGAGGCAACAAAGTCTCTGTCTTGGTACCAGCCGCCGTGGCGAAGTGGTTAGCGTCGCGGACTCCCGGCTGGGAGGTCGTGGGTTGTGGGTTTTTTTTCTGCCCCGACCGGCTCCTACCTAGAGTTGAGTTTGCTGCGGACTCAGTTGGGAAGACTGGGACCACACAGTCGAGTTTCATCCACTTATGGGATGCGTTTCTGAGAGTGTTGCTCAAATTTCCTGACCAACACTGCAGGTGTCTGTATCTCTCGGGCCTGGTTGACGCCGGGATATATTATGAAAGGAAGGTAGAGTACAGCCCTGTCATTTAGTCTCAGACCGAAATGGAAATCCGTAGCATCATCATAATCATCCTCATTCTCATCGATCAGTATAAAAAAAAAAAAAAAAAAGTCTCAAATTCTGTGGCCCTTCATGCCCTGCTCTCATGGTGACCTCAGTTTCGATGTCCTCTCCACGTCTGTGGCCTTGGTTTGGTTCCGTCGGGGTCACCGGTATCGGCGGGTCCATGGGGGCTGTCGTTGGACGGACGTGGTGGCGCCCTCCGGAGGGAGAGCTCACTCGCGCCGACTCCGCGACTAAGCAATTATTGTCGTCAGTAGGGGGGCTTAGTAGGTGGTGTCCTGCGTATGTTAGATCAGAACAGGCGCCACTGAACACCACTGAAGTGACTCGGCAGCAGTGCAGTGTCTCCTCCGGTGGGTTGCCTCTTGACGACTTGACATTGACTGCTGCCTGTGGATTGCCGGTGCCGGGGCTGCGGCTGGGCCGACCTGGCCGTGGCTGTGGACAGGGTGTCGGAATGAGCGGCCTGGGTGCACTGCCTCTGAGATCCGTTGACAATGCCCTTTACTCGATGTATTAATCATGGCTATGGGTGTGTACCTACTTGATGATATGCAGATATGCAAATCACTGCGAAGGCATTGCCTTTTCTCTTTTCTTTCCCTCTCCTGTCCTCATCATTTCAGTACTTTCTGCCATGACTATCAAGTCAGTTGTACGAACCCTAAACCCCTCTGAAGGCCCAATACGAAGATAACATGACTTGAACAATACCGCTTAAAGCCGTGAGAGCTCTCTGCAAAGTTCTCATCACAAACATCAAGCATGGACATGCCATACCATCTAGATTCCTCCTCCTCATTCGTCTTTATCTGATGAAAACTGGAAATGATTGAAACCCGAACAGGAATCAGATTCTGTCATATGACGGTGGTATTATTTTTTGTTTTTCGTTTTATTTATTTATTGTTTCATTGTTTGGTATATCCATTGCTTCGTAATGGAGGTAATGGCTCACTTGGCAGAGATTGAAAGATGAATAGACTTCTTCATGCCCTTTTCAACCCCAGTACCGATAACTCTAATGGTGATAACAGTAGTGGTGATGGAGGTGGCGCTGTTGCCATTGCTGGGGATGACTGAACATGTGAGAGCAAAGAAGGACGTTTTTTTTTACACCATCTTCAACACTGACATTGCCGAAGCTGTTGATGATGGCAGTGGTGGTGGTGAAGATGGCGTTTGTGGTGACGCAGCGGCAGCGGTGGTGGTGGTGGTGGTAGTGACGGTGGTGTTTCAGGATGTGACGAACTGTAACCAAGCCTGACCAACATGCCGGTTAATTGCAGTATCCCGCTCTTAAGTCGCCTTGCGGGGCTACTACCAACCAAAATTAATTCTACCTGATTTTGTTTTTTAAATTCTGTTTGGGTTCTCCCCCTACAGCCTTCCATCTTCTGTTGGCACATGTAAAGACAAAATGTTGTGCTTGTTTCGAATGATTTTTCACGGGGGTGATTTTGTTATCAAGAAAGATGCATCCACGTCTGCCTGACTATTTTTTTTTTCATAGCTAGGACATGGTCAGTGGATATCTGTAAGTGTCTGTGGACCCAGAGTCTTCTCATTGTAGAACTTTACGTTCCACATGCCTCTTCTAAAAGGCTGATTCGGAGTTGTCCTTCTTAAACAGTGAATGCCGTAAAAACGGTGATAAGTTCCACCTTGCAATACACACCGTTCTGGTAATAAGATACGATCTGTTGCCAGTTAAAAGATCATTTAGTTGTGACTGGCATACACACAGAAAAGATTTTTGTTTTTCTCCACCATTTATTTGTCACACACGCGCGCGCGCGCACACACACACACACACACACACACACACACACACACACACACACACACACACACACACACACACACACACACAGAGACAGAGAGAGAGGGAGGAGAGAGAGACAACTCAGAACTCAGAAAAGCTTTAATGTGCATCGGCCTTGGGCCACAATACAAGGTACAACGGGAAGGGGGAGGGAGTGGGTAGGAACGGGGAGCAGTTAGCATGTAATTTCATGTTATTGCAAACAGAACAAAAAAGCATTGCAATATTAATTCCCCAAAAATGCGTGTAAAAAGATGATACATTATTCAGATACGTTTAGGAGTACATGAAATTACAATACAAATGAAGTCAGTCATTTCAAGGAAAAACAAGGTAGTGGTAATTGTCCGCGAGAGAAGAGGAGGAGAAGAGAGAGAGAAAAGAAATAGAGCTCTACGAGCAATTTAAAGATCTGGTAAATTAGAGTCTCCCTTTGTAAGTCAGAGAGAGAGAGAGTCAGGAGAGTCGAGAACTGCCTGAGGAGTGATCGAGAGAGGAGGAGATAGAGGCGGAGGAGCGACAGGAGGAGAGAGAGAGGGATAGAGAGGAGACGAAGGACAGAGGAAGAAATGAGGAAGAGTGGACACGGAGCTGCGTATTTGAGGGAGGGAGAGGACTGAGAGAGAGGAGGAGGGAGGGGGTTAAGCAGAGAGGAAGAGGAAGAGGAGGAGGGAGATGAATGAGAAGAGGAACAGAAGACGTGTATGAGGAGGAGAGAGGAGAAGCGAGAGGAGAGAGGAGAGATGTGAGGAGAGAGAGGCTTGAGATGAGTCTTGCTAGAGTAGGGAGAGAGAGTAGATAGAAGAGAAGGGAGAGGGAGATGAGAGAGTAAGGCATGGAGTCTCGAGGAGAGAGAGAAGAGAGTGCGAGACATTTACCTCGGAGGAGATAAGAGAGAGAGAGGTCTCTATGATGTCTCATCTCTCTATGCTCAGAGGACGGGAGAGAGTACCACTGAGAGACGGAGCGAGGGCTGATGTGAGACGGCGATGAGTAATGAGAGAGAGAGAGCAGAACCATGAAGTCACGCATCACATACATACAAATTGAGGTCGACACACACACAAGACACACAGCACACCAAGGAGACACCACAACCGAAAGATTAGCAGGCAGGATTAGCATGAGACAGTTCGCCTAAAGATGAGACGGGGGAGGGAGAGAGTGCCGAGAGAGGGACAGAGAGGAGACCATGACAAGAGGTGGTGAAGAGTGATAGAGAGGGGTGACGGTAGAAAGATTAGATTCGAGAGATAGAGTAGAGGGAGGAGAGAGGACACGAATAGAGAGAGAGAGAGAGCTGTCAGGACGCGATGATAGGAGAACGGAGAGAAGTGGGGAGGTGGAGGAGGGGGGTCAAGAGAGCAGAGAGGGGAGGAGGAGGGTGGGGGAGGAGATATGAGAGCGAAGAGGCGACAGCAAGAATATAAAGTCAGGAGGAGAGCCGTGAGAGGGAGGAGATTTAAAGAATGAGAGAGAAGCAACACAAGGGAGAACTGTGACGAGGGGAGAGGGGGGGGACGATGGGGAGAGGGGAGAGGGGAGAGAAGAGGAAGAAGTGAGTGTTAAGAAGAGAATTTAGGGAGAGAGGGGGGGAAGAGAGAGAGCTTGAAGATATTAGAAGGTACAAAGTAATGAAGTCTTTGGATGAGGTCAGGAGACATTGGGAAAGGAAAGCGAAGTGGAGAGGACATGGCAATGAAGAGAGTTGAGAGAGAGGACCGGAGAGAATGAAGAGAGAGAAGAGAGAGGAGAGGAGGAGAGAGAAAGACCAGGATTACAAGCCAGAGAGAGAGAGGAGAGTTAAAAATGAGTAAGAGGAAGGAAGGGAGAGAGAGAGGGGAGGAGAGGGATAAGTGTCAGGGAAGAGAGTCTTGGGAGAGGGGAGTGGCGTCACAATATGCAAAGCAAAGGGTTGGTTACCAAAAAGGCGAGGTTCGAGAGATAAGGCTGGGTGGTGATCAATCCAGCCCATTTGCCAAAACTGTCAGGAAAACTGAAAGTACAAGAAGCAGTGTGCCTGGCAAAGAAAAACCCCAAGAAAAGAGAAAGAACAGAACACTGACAGGACTTGCATCAATAATAATGATTTGTGGTCACAGACAAAAGGCAAAGCGAAGGGAGACATGGCAATGCAGGAGTTGGAGAGAGAGATAACGATAACGATAACGATAATTTATTCAGACAGGCCACAGCCCCATTGAAGGGGATGAGTAATGAAGAACATAATAAAGAAGGTATTTTTTATCACAAAAAATTCAAACATTCTCAACATATGCAATTTACCTAGGTCAAATCACTCCTTCTTTTAAATGAGTGTTACAGATATAAAAGCAAGAACTCTTGCAACGTTTGTAAATTTTTGACGACCAAAGACAGACTAACTTAAACAGTGCTGGACGTCGATGATATTTTAACGGAATAAGTTTTTGTCGTAGATCTGCCAGAACAGGACATCAGAATACAAAATAAAGTTCATCTTCCCTACCAGATTTACACAATGAACACAACAGAACCTTTTCTGTATGGATATTTTTATGAATATATTGTATCATTGACGATGCAAGGCAATATCCGAAACACCAAACTTGAATTTTGTTAGTTCAGACCTGATTCAAGTTCACAGACAGATAAGCTTCTGCTTCTACTAAATGATTAGTTTTCAGCAGTCTGAATGATGCAAATTGTTCGCTGCTTTGAATATGGCTACCCCCGACCTGCCATCTGCAGTCTGTTATTCGTTGCTTGAAACAAGCCAAGAAACTGCTGACACAGCCAACCCTTTGTTCTAACCATGCAAACGAAAAACCATAATTACATAAACATTTACGAATGCTTGATGCCCACGTTGTTTTCCCTCTCATACCCAAGTCAAACAACGTTTTATAAGCTTTGGCTGGCAGTCTATGTTGCCCCATACGTAATAGTTTAAGCCAGTATCTTACACATTTTACGTATGAATTCAAATCAAAAGGGAATCTATCAAGTTTTCCTTACGTAGCGCGCGCGCGCGCGCGCGCGAGAGAGAGAGAGAGAGAGAGAGAGAGAGAGAGAGAGAGAGAGAGAGAGAGAGGGAGAGAGAGAGAGAGAGAGAGGAGAAGAGAGAGAGAGAGAGAGAGAATGCCAAAGAGATCCAGAATGGCAGAGGCCAGGACGAGAGAGCGCGAGAGAGAGGAGGGAGAGAGAGAGAGAGAGAGAGAGAGAGAGAGGGAGAGGAGAGGAGAGAGAGAATGCCAAAAGAATCCAGAAGGCAGTTGAGCGAGAGAGAGAGAGAGAGAGAGAGAGAGGAGAGAGAGAGAGAGAGAGAGAGGAGCCAGAAAGAATTTCAGCAGGCAGTTGAGCAAAAGAGAATTCAGAGGCAGAGAGAGAGAGAGAGAGAGAGAGAGAGAGAGAGAGAGAGAGAGGAGGAGAGAGAGAGAGAGAGAGAGAGAGAGAGAATGGACGACACGCGACTTCCAAAAATGGTCTTCTTCTCTGAGCTGGCAGATGGAACAAGGAACACAGGACGGCCACTCAAACAAACACTTCAAGGACTGCCTGAAAAGTATCACTGGCGGCCTGTGGCATCCCATTTCAGGGCTGGGAAACACTTGCCACAGACCGCAGTGCCTGGCTACTTGCTGTCCACAAAGGAGTAAATAGCTTCGAAGAGAAGCCTTTGCAGGACTTTGACCAGAAGGGCCAAGCCCACAAAGAGAGGAAAACTGACCCAATGACAGCTGTCGCATGCCTAGAGTGTGGACGTATCTGTGTGTCCCAGCTTCGGCTTGCACTCACACATGCGGAGTCACTGACGTCTTCGTCAACCACGACGGACATCAGTGTGTGTGTGTGTGTGTGTGTGTGTGTGTGTGTGTGTGTGTGTGTGTGTGTGTGTGTGTGTATACAATTATAAACAAAGCTTGCTCTTATGTCTTAGATTGTAGAAATTGGGGGTGATAAGCATTGGTAGATATTCTGCCTAACTAACAGTATGTGCTTGAGCGGGTGAATGGGGAATCAACTTGTAAGTTGCAAAGTAAGTTGCTAGAATGGTGCTCGGTATTTATCCTTAGAATTTATTAGTTTATTGTAATTTAGTCCCTTGCAGGTTCATTCCAAGAACTGGCCCTCAGCACTTGTGTCTTAAGAGGTTATCTTTTTATATTTTCTACTTTTCACAAGAAAATGTAGCTTGTTTTGCTCTTTCATGATTTTTTGGTTTTTTGTTGTGCTTCTTAGGTGGCACCTTTGGTTGGTTTTTGAAAACTCAACAAAAATACTATGGTATTGCACACCAGCCTTTTTCTGGTATAGCATTCTTCTTAAAACCGAAAAGGCAGAGGAGTCAAATTGCCACTTTCCGCGGTCACTGAGGAGAAGAAACAACCAGGTTTCGAAATACCGGTATCTGACCAGGAGTTATATGTCAGTGAGTTTTCTCCCCATTGGAGATTGTCTCCCCTTTGGAGACTATAAGCTTGCTGAAGGTTCATTTTGAGAAGCATTTATTATTTCCCATTCACCCACTCAAGCACATACTGTTAGTCAGGCAGAATTATCTACCACTGCAGATATGAATGCTTATCACCCCCTACTTCTGCAATCTAAGGCATAAGAGCAAGCTTTTTTGTAATTCTATATTTCTTGCAGTCATTGCAACACCAAGCTGCCTGTAAGTTGCTGGAATGGTGCTCGGTACTTATCCTTGGAATTTATTAGTTTATTGTATATATATATATATATATATATATATATATATATAATGTTTGTGTGAACTTTGAACTAGTAACGAAAGCTCATCGTTTTTTGTTGTTGTTGTTGGTTCTTTTTTTGTGAGTGGTAATTTGTGCTCTTGGCAAGAAAGGTGATTTGTGTGTGTGTGTGGGGATATTGACCAAAGGTAAAAAATGAGAGATTAGTCCCTGCGCGCCAAAAGAATGCAGGCGCAAAAGAAAGAAACAAAATGCAAAGAATACAAACGTACTGCACGTACAGTGACAGAGGGAAGACAATTTCCAGTTAGTGGAAGAAGAAAAAACTCGACAGTGCTGTGATTATTTCTCTTATCGGACTGATTTATTTTAATTTTAAGATTATCATGTACAGCCGTTTGTAACAGCTATTCTGGTAAAATAAAACATCGGGCATCATCCGTGGCCCATAATGAACATACCTACAAATTTTCAGAAAGATCGGCCAAGAAGTTTTGTCTGGAGCGAGTGGAACACATTTGACCACGGACAGACAGACACACTGACAGACAGACACACAGACACACAGACAGCATTTCTTCGTTCCCATTGTAAAGTACTCCTGTTATATAAGAACTGGGAGTAAAAAAAAATTCCATCTTTTTTTCCAGAGAAGGACTTTAAAATAGTATTCTGACTGGTTTATTTAAAGAAAGGGAGTCAGATGTGTGGTGCAGGACGCATGATTGTCTTTGCACGGATGGTGCAGGGCGCATGATTGTCTTTGCATGGATGATGCAGGGCGCATGATTGTCTTTGCACGGATGGTGCAGGGCGCATGATTGTCTTTGCACGGATGGTGCAGGGCGCATGATTGTCTTTGCACTGATGGTGCAGGGCGCATGATTGTCTTTGCATGGATGTACAGGGCGCATGATTGTCTTTGCACTGATGGTGCGTGGGAGCATGATTCCTTTGAAACAATGCTCTGAAGTACACATCAGTTAGTTTTCTCCAACTTTAAGTCCGTGTTCTGCTATTCTGATTTATATTTTCAGGTAAGTTTTGCCCTCATTTAGTCATGAATAAAATCATCGGTATGTAATATATTGATTATATACTTTAATACTGTAATGGTAGTAGTATACCTCAAATAGCCTTTCAAATCATAGTGTAATGTCTTTTAGATGGTTATTTAATCTGCTCGTTTACGTTTTGCCAGTTACTGTTTTTGCCTAGTACATGTGCGCATATTTAATATTTTAGCAAATGTGACGTAGAGAGTATAGGCATATTCATGACACAAAAGGCAAAATCTGACACTGAATTATGTGCTGCTTTCCTGTGGTCTCTGCCGACTAACCAAAGATCCAGAAATAGTGCGCAAAATTAATATCAACAGTATGCAGATCAGACACATATGTCCAGGTGTTGAATATTTACCTGGACCAAAACCTAACAGACTTCACTGTTAAACAAATCAGTGTGTCGGACTGCAGAACAAAAAACTTGCAGACATTCTCTACACATTCTGGAGTTGTGTACGAGATATGTGGGAATTTATCCACATTTTGTACATTGCATGTGGAGCTTGCACAGCATAGGTATGTCAGTGTTCATCTTCAAAGACTGGAGTATTGGTGTGATTCTAATCAATGGCAAACTATGGTAAAGTATTCACCTGTATCACGTTTCCCAGCCGGTGATGTGACATGCGGTTATCACACTCTTACGAAACTTATCTTCCAGTCACTCAAAAACCACCTGTACGTTGTACATTCCCAACAACCCTTCTGTTCAAATTCACTTTGATGTGCTTCAGCGTCCTGATGTCACCATGGAATGTCTTTCAAAAATATTCTGGATATTTAACGGTGCCAAATGTAAAGGACTCACGGTATTTCAAAACAGAACTGACGGGACCTTATGGCCATGTCCATATGATCAGTTTCCTGCAGAGCAGTATTGTAGTAAGCTGTTATGGCGTGGATCCACTGAGAATCACATACACAATGACAAATGCAACCCAAGAAAGTATTGTGCGTTTATGCTCTGACTATATGATACCAGCTTTCACCGTTCCAGCATCGCGTCTTCAACTGCTCATTGGCGCATCTGCATCGAGGCAGAATATGAAACTGTATTTTTCGACAGTTTCCGAAAGTAGTAAACCCCAAGCAGCATTCTAGTGGTTTGTTCAACTGTTCTGTAGCCTTTTACTCCAAGTTTCAGGATCATCTTCATTGCAATTTGTGATTACAGTGTGAAGACGGACGGGATGAAACAGACCGCTGTCCCTTCAGCAGTCCTGGCTGCCAAGGTTTAGTGGCGTCCGTAAAAAAAAGTGTTTTCAGCTTTTAGTTTTTTCAGATTTGTTACTCATTCCATTCCTTAATTATAAGTGCAAAAATATAGGTGGCAGACCAGCGTCAATAAAAACAAGGAAGGAGCAAAACGATTCTTTACACTTATTCAAAAGGTACGTCACTTTTAGAATGATTGGGGCCTTACATCAGGTTGGGAAGTCGCTGTACCTTTTGTATACATACAGCAAATTTTGTAAATGGTCTGACAACACATTGATTTATAGCATGAGTCATTTTAGAGTCCCATATGCATATCGCCCTTCACGGCGTAAACAAATGGGACGTTTAGTTTCCATGTCTATTTCCACTGGGATAATTGCTGAAAGATATAAAGACAATAAAGTGCTTTGTGAAATGGAACTACCTCAACTCAAAGGTACTGAAACTGGAACAGTATTTGCTTACTCGACTTCCCCCAGATCATTTTCTCTAAAACGCGGCAGGTTTTACACGATTGTGTGGACAAAACATGTGAATCACATATTTCTGATTCATAATTCTCTGTGTAACTTTGGAAGAGCTATGCTTGCACACAATTCCATGTTCACGAATATAAACAACAGTGAAAACCCTCAGTTAACTACTGGTAGGATGATCAGTCCATATACAAATGGAATGTTTAGATGTGATGATATTATCACGAAAGTACATTATACTTTTGTCTGTGACTTTAGACAGGACTGCCCAGATAACAGCGATGAGTCATTTTGTGAATATTCCTCATGCGATGGTTTCCTGTGCTTTAATGCTCAGTGTATATTACACAGTCAACGTTGTAATGAATATTCTGATTGTCTGGACAATTCTGATGAAATGAACTGTACAGAGACAATATATCATTTTCCAGTCAGAGAGAAAATCAAGATGGACCGACTTTACATCAACTTAGACGGAACCGGCTTTTTTAGTGACTGGGTGATGGAAGGTGAGGACGTGTGTCCGGTCACCCATTACCATTGCACTACCGAGCGGCTGTCCTGTCTTCCTGTCTACACTCGATGCAACGGGTTTTCCGATTGTGTGTATGGAGAAGATGAGCAGAACTGTGATAGGATCACATGCCCCAGCTTGTACCAATGTCGAGATTCCAAAGTGTGTCTGCATGAGGACCATCTGTGTGACGGCTGGAGTCAGTGTCCGCAGCGAGATGATGAGCTGGGGCTGTGACACGGTATGTCCCGTAGGCTGCATATGTCAAGGTCACTCTTTCACGTGCAGTAAACCTTTTCCTGCTGATTTATTTCCACTACTTCGTTACGTAGATGCCGCCGGATCAAGAATGATGCTTACTGATTTTGCCAGGTATTCGTATCTTACTCATTTAAGTCTGTTTGATTGTTCCATCAATAATATTTCAGGTGTGGAATTCAGCAATTTGCAGTTCGTGGACCTTGCCAACAACCACTTGAAACTATTTGATTTTACTGTATTCCTTAGTTTTCCAAACTTGAGAATTGTATCCTTGAAAAACAACCCCTATTCGGGTAGTATCAAGTAGATCGTTAAAGCATATGCATTACGAGCTAAGGCGAGTAGATATATCCAACACACGCATTAATACGATGATTGATGAAGTACTTATGAATTTGCTTAATATAGAATATTTGAATGTATCTTTTTCTGCCATTGAAAGAATAGGACCCAGAGGTTTTAAAAGTTTGCCTCAACTGATCGAACTGGACATTAAAGGGAACCCATAACCCTTTTCCCACTGAATTTGTTTTTAAGGTCATGTAATTTAAGAAACTATTTATTCATCAGATTATAGACTTTGTTGCGAAAATCTGCTTCCTAGACAACAGATCAAAGCAACGTGCTTCGCAGCCCATGTTTTACTTCCATCCTGTAGAACGCTGATACCATCGGCACTGCACGTGGTTTTCCTTTGGATTGTGTGTACCTCTGCCATTGTGGGGACTTTGGTTTGTTTCTTTACTTCATTTACTGTTAAGGAACTGTTTGGAACTAAGTTCTTAACGGTCGTTACCCATTTGAATTTTGCTGATGTGTGCATGGGAAGTCACGCTGGCATCATCTTGGTAGCAAACGAAATATTTTATGGAAAATACATTTGGTTTGAAAAGATATGGATCAACAGCTTGACTTGCAAGCTGAGTTGTTTCCTTTCCTTGTTGTCCAAAGAGGTGTCAGTGTTTGTTATTCTGTTCATAGCTATAGGTCACACGGGTCGTATGTCACATTCCAAAATTTCCGTCCACATTCCATACAAGTTCGACAGCTGCAGCTTGTGCTGCCGTTTGGATTATCGGAATTCTGCTGTCTGCCATTCCGTTTCTCCCTGGACTGTCTCACTGGGGCCTTTCAGGGCAGTCAGGCCTCTGCCGCTTAGCCCTTTTTCAACACAACGCGTCTCATCAAAATTTCAAGTGGTTCAAAGTTACCGCCTCAATCAATTGTGTTGTAAGTTTAGTTACTGCAGCTTGTCAATTCACTATATACTCAAAAACGCCCAGATACAAAATGCAGCTAGATTCCACGATGCGATGCGTTTATTCTTGTGCTCACCTGATGATGAAAGCATCTGTCACTAACGCTGTATGTTGTTTTCCATTCGGCGTAACCATTGTGATGGCTACATGGGGCGTGGCTGGATCAGACAAGATCCATGATACCCTAGTCGTATTCATGTTACCTCTGAACTCTGCCCTTCACCCTCTGCTCTACATGTGGACTGCAGTGACACAACAACGACAAAAATCACTTGAAGAAAAAATGATAAAACTCTTTAAATCACGGTGGTATGTGTCTTCAAAAAATGTACAATCTTGACCAAAAAAAATAGTCGACGACCACATGTCTCCATGTTTAATGAGTAAGTGATGTAGCTGATGTATCATAAAACAGTCTGTCTGAGTATATATGTGCATATAATGAATAAGGCTGTCTGTGTTGAGAGACTAAATAAAACGAAAACACACAACAAAAACAATGTCGCTCGCACTCAAACAAACTAATGGATACCACAGCAAAGTAAGCAGCAGGACAATTTAATGTACTCTTACAAGAATATATTCTTCTATCACTTGAAAATGAAGACACGTGCTACCAGTCAAAACGACACATCCAAATACAAACAATGAGCGGGGCCCATAATACGAACACCAACCTCGGAACTATTTACTCAAATTTCAGCTTGCTACGATTTATAAGATTTCTGTTTCCTGGCAGATGTTTTTTCTGGTTTGCACAAATATCTTGTTGGCTTATGAGTATAGTTTTTTGTTTTTTTCACTGATATACCATCGCTTTTCAACATTGCAAGTATGACCATCGCGTTCTCAACATCAACTATTCAACCCAACCCTTGACCTTGACTGTACTTCCTCTGTACGCTTTTTCTTTTCCCAGAATGTGTTTGATTTCCTCTTTTCGCATCGCTAATAATTATATGTCTTCTTCCAGTTTCTCTCGGCCTTTATTCATATCTTGACATCTTGTTCCAGTTGTTTTTCTCTGATTTTTTTTTTAAAAGTAGTATAATGCAGTCTCCTTTTATCTTAATTTCATAGTTAGGAAATCAAGAAAAAATATTCGAGAATGGGAAATGACAGATCTCCTTGGATAATTCATTACTGTTTGCTTTTTATGTGCTCCATACTCTCCTTTGACCTTTCAATCTCTCAGGGGTACTTGTCTTCCAAACGTACGCACGCACGGACGCATACATACACACACGCACACACACACACACACCCCCACGCACGTACGCACACACACACACACACGGGCGCATGAGCACACACCACACCAAACAATATCATATACTACCATTGCTTGTGTGGGGTGATGTCTTAGAAATAGACAGGCAGAGAGATTGTCATACGTACAGACGGACAACGTCACAAACATACCCGCCTTATTGGGCTCCAGCTTGACAAAGAAGAGTGACGTACAATTACGTGGAATGCAGACAGATATTTAATTAAGCTCCATCTTGACAAAGGAGAGTAAAACATAATCACATGGAATACAGACAAATATTTCATTAAGCTCCATCTTGACAAAGGAGAGTAAAACATAATCACATGGAATGCAGACAAATATTTCATTAAGCTCCGTCTTGACAAAGGAGAGTGAAACATAATCACGTGCAGACAAATCACTTCATCATGCTTCATCTTGACGAAGAAGAGTGAGACATTATCACATGGAATGCAGACACATATTTCATCATGGTCCATCTTGACGAAGAAGAGAGTAAAACATAATCACATGGAAGGCATACAAATCATTTCATCATGCTCTATCTTGACAAAGAAAAATGGCAGATGATCACGTAGAATGCATGCAAATCGCTTCATCAAACAAGGATAAAGAATTACCTAGGGAACTGGACGGTTCGTTTTTAACACTTAAGACTCACATGGATCAGAAACTTATCACTTCATCAAACAAATATATTAAATACATGAACCACATTATTCTCAAGGTCTCCTTCATGCCTTCTTCGAGGCAACGTAAACGACATGGCCTGTATTTTACACCTGGGAAAGTTGCAGTATTCTTCAAATTTCCTGTGCCACGTCTTGAAAGCAGGGCTCTTAATTTTTAAGGAACTCTGAAAAGTTTGTGTTCAAGCTACGAGTTTTGTCATCGTGAGAATGATTGTCATGGACCGAGTCAAAGATAACCAACCCCAGATACTCGATTTTGAGAGGTTCCAAAACAGACTTCACGGGGTGGACAATAACCGCTGGAGCATTGAAAACGAGCACTACATACTGGCAATGCAGTTGTGTATATTGCTATACAACGATTAATTGTCTATGAAAAAAAAAAAAACGGCTGAGAATTATGTTTTCCTTTCTGAGTAACCTAACAAGCACTTTCAAAAGTTAGTGGACGTTTCACAGGCAAGCGCTAGTCCATAGGTAGACGCTCTGGACTCCTGTGTTTTTGTCCTTTCCATTTCAGTCTCAGCTGTTTTCTGTGCTGGTGATATATTTGGATAGAATAATAAGCGTCCTTGAGATAAACTAAAATAACGAAGCAATTTTCTGCTCCCTAAATTCAGTGCTGTATTCGGTGCATCCATTTTGAAAAGACGAGAAGTTACTTCTTCATTTCTTCAAACTGAGTAGCATTAAAAGATTCTTTCTTCTTTTTGGAAAACTAACCATTGATCCTCCTGTGAGTAGTGATCAAATGAGGAGATAACATTTTTATGGCAATCTGGCTACATCTGAATCAGTAACGTCACATTCACCGCTAGCCTTGTATGTCTGCATCGCTCAGAGAGAGAGAGAGTATTTCAGGAACATCATGGTCAAATCCAGTTTTAAGGATTTCAACAGTACTGCTCAGTCATCTCCATGCCTTTTGATTTTTTTAATGTCTTACAAGTGGTGCACTAGTTTCTCAACTTCAGTTTTCATTTCATGAAAGGTAAAGAAAACAGGATTTTCTCTCTATCTGTCTGTCTGTCTGCCTCTCCTCTCTCTCTCTCTCTCTCTCTCTCTCTCTCTCTCTCTCTCTCTCTCTCTTTTCAGGAGGGGGAAAGAAGGGAGGGGGCAAATGGTATGATACCTGGGATGGGGTCAAAACAGAAGTCGGTTGGGGGGGTGCCGAGGGGGTAAGTGAAGGGTGGAGGGGGAGGTGGAGGATGGGGAGGGGTGACTGGACACAGTGTCACTCTCTGATCTTCAGGCCGTGAGACTGACAGCAAGGTGCTTCCAAGGCAGGACAGGAGTTGACGTTCAATGAATTCTCAGTGAAGACCCCCCCCCCCCCCCTTCCCCCCACTGACCACCATGCTGCTGTACATGGTGGAGGATATCAACTTGAAGCATGGAGTGGAGGGTGTGGGCTGAGAACGCTGAACGGATGAAGTGTGGGGTGAAGGATGGAAGTACAGCTGGATGGAATCCATAACGGATTGACGAAGGGGGCGGGGGGAGGGGCGAATACAGAGACGAGTCAGCGCTGGAGGCAGGTTTTCGGGGATATAGCGTGGCTACTTCTGACACTTGGAGAACACGTCCACATACACTGCACATGTACATATAACGCGTATATTACCCCAGGAAGTCGAACTCCTGGTCACATTTACTCAGGTTTTCATGTGGACTAACTGACGGAAATAGTGTGAACTTCCCATACTTACCAGGACATGTCAATACATGTCTGAACCGGGAAATGCTCTTTTTATCGCCCAACCGTAACAAGATCGCTGGCGAACCCGTCCATCACGCCAGGGAAAATAGTCTATTAGTATCGTCGTCCTGCTCCCCATTAACAACACAGCCCTCTCATATTCTCACCCACCTTCACAGGCAAAAAAAAAAAAATCTTCTCACTAGTACACGTCTCCAAGCGCCTACTCTTTCTTCGTCCAGACATGTGCTGTGAGTATGGAGAGGGAGGATAGGAGGGGACAGCCTGACAGAGGCTGAATAATGGAAAATGGGAGGGAGGAGAGGCTAGGGGCGGGATGGATCAATACGACGTGAATCGGCTCCACAGATATGGATTCGGCGTCTACGATTGGATCTCGCCGATTGTTTCACACTTCTAGCAGTGGGGAATTGATGTTTATCACACCACCGCTTCTCCCCCTTTTCCTGTGGGAGTGTGGGGGAGATGGGAAGTGATGCAGATGGAAAGACACCACTGAGTGGGGATAACAGACAGACTTCTTCTCCCTGTTCCTGGAGTTACCATGACGACCTGGCTTCCCAGATTCTGGCAATGACTGTGGAGGGGAGTTACGTACCATTTTGCTTCACCACCTTCTTCAGGTCCTTGGATGACAGGATTGAACTACGAGGTAACCGAGTCCTTTGGGACTAAATAACCTAGGATGGGAAGTATAAAGGACAAGATGACAGAGTCCTTTGATACCTAATAACCATGGATGGGAGGAATAAAGGACAAGGTGACAGTCTTCTTGGGCCTAAGAATCTAGGATGGCAGGAATGGATGTTGATATGGCTGGCTGCCACTTCCTGGTCCATCCCACAGTGCTTCCCATGTGGTTTAACTATTCAAGCGTATCTACTGTCAATCCTCAGGCTACAGAGTCAGTAAGTCTCTAGGAGTTAGAACACTTGGAACTGTGGGGATGCTCAATGCTGTGATCCCCATGACCACTGTACCCTGGTGGCAGCAGATCAACAATGTGTTTTTTTAAGGCGTCGTTGGTTTTCCCCGAGCCACTTAGTCCTGGGATACTTGGAAGAGGACCAGAGAGTGGTACAGTCACCTGATCTGTCTGCCCCACCCCTTCACAACACAACTGCAGTCATTCATTGACGCCCATACTCATCAGTAGCACTCGAGGGCTAAGGCAAATATACTGTTTAATACATACACAGATGAGAGAGAGACAGAGAGACAGACAGAGAGACAGACAGACAGAGAGAGAGAGAGAGAGAGAAAGAGAGACTGACGGACAGACAGACAGACCTGTTCCAGAAGAATTATTGCCAGTACACCAGTAGTGTATATCACCATATCACATATAAATTGTTAGTGGTGATAAACAATCCTTTATTGGGCATTTCTATAGAAACTGTTGCATTCAATTTGATAATGCTTTAAGATTTAAATACACAGAAACTGCTGAGCTGATTTTATTGTCTGATTTAAAAGTTACCGGATTCTTTTAATGTAATAGTTACAAATAGTCATTTAGAAAATATTATTATTTCAATTTCCATCATACATCATAACAAACCCCTTGAAATCATACTTTAAAGAGCAAATTTATGACAGCAGCTGAAAGATTTGACATTTCCATATTGACAAGAGATTAAAAAAAAGAGCGGTGTGAGCAAAGCGAAAAGAAAAAACTCTAAAAGACATGCATACCGATATTCAATAAAAACGTGACCACATAACACACATATGCAGCTGATAAGTGCACTTTCATCTCAACACCCTACCAACACAACAGCAAATTTAGCACAAAATCTTCAATGAGGTTTATAAAAGAAGTGGCCAGGAGATGTGGGAAGAGAGACGCGGTGGGGTGAGAGGGAGGGGCAGGGGGGAACAGTGCACAATGTCTCAAATGAGAAGTGGGAGGATCTGAATATTCTTGCGAAACCGTGTTGCTTTAACAGAACATAAGTGCTGCACTTCATAAAAAAAAACTAGAATGCAAGGTGCAAGCATGTGCCCCACCATAGGAAGGTGCACCCACAACATTTAATGCACTGACTGACTCAGTACAGAAACAGATCCTCGTTATTCACGCATTTCCCTATCCTGAATCTCTGGATCGATCCACATCAGTTACAAACTATAAAATGTTTCGATTTCATTATCTCTACGCATGATGTGTCTTGTTTCCTACATATGTTGTCTCGAAGGACAGTTCCGCATCCATTTTCCCATCAAAACATTGAACTTATCAGGACAACCAACACTATATGAATCAAGCTCTACTGATCATCTTCTGGTCGTCACCTTCCCATGTGATTGTCGTTCATTTGTTTCTCTAATCTCCCATGCCCTCTCAGGGCCTGAATCAGGACCCCCCCCCCCCCCCCCCCCCCCATCTCCTTGCAGGTTCCCCATACGCAGTCACACCCGGGTCCCTCCTGTTGCAGTGCCAGCAATGCACAGGGAGCAATCCGTTGCAAGTCATCAGGTCGACAGGAGGCAACTGGGCAGTGGAGACACTGCACGCCTCGGCCCGCTTCAATGTATTCTTTGTCGGCTGGTATTACAGTTTGCCGTGTGGATACGAAACAATTCATTTTTAACTGTGTTTCTTTTTATCCTTCGAAGCTTCACAACAATGAACATACAGAATTGTATCTCACTCACACACACACACACACACACACACACACACACACACACACACACCACACACACACACACACACACAAAGAGAGAGAGAGAGAGAGAGAGCTCTGTAAAAACTGTGCAACACGTACACAGACATAAAGACACACACACTCACATAACAGAGTCATAAAAGTTTTATTAAGTGTCAGCTGAACAAATTTTTGCCTACTTCTATGTGCTTTCAAAAATTTGCTCCATAGCTAGTCTGATAATATGTGAAGTATGCTTTGTGTTACATCATTCTTTGTGTGACATCATGAACAGCCAAATCACCAAACTAAAAAAGGTCCGTCGACCAAATTATAAGGCCTAATCCTAACCCTAGATCATTCGTACAAAAAACCTGTATCAGCAGACCCTTTCAAATCGAGAGAATATTTGGAGAGTTACCATCTTCAACGGGGTAAGAAACCCACACATCATATGAAAAGTGCAGTGAATGTGCTCAGAAATCTCCATTTCATCTCTCTCTCTCTCTCTCTCTCTCTCTCTCTCTCTCTCTCTCCCTCTCTCTCTCTCTCTCTCTCTCTCTGTGTTTTTCATCTGAATACTTTATACAAATAAAGAGCGAAGTGTTTTTTTAACTGTCGTTGCTCTCAATGATGCTATTAATATCATCAGTTTGAAGAACAAGGATTTCTTAGGTACTTAGGTGGGATTAATTCCTGTTAGCTGGTAGCTCAGGGTAAGAGAGAAGAAAATGAGCTTCGTTTTCATCATGACAGAGCGATCATGTAAAATTATAATGATCCAAATGTCTGTAACGGGGTAGAATGTACACTGACATCCAATACACCAAACCTGAATTGTGTCACAGTTTATTCAATATGTCTGTTAATCTGCATAGACAAGTACTTTGGAATACAATGTGCAGGATTTAACACTTTGTAAAATATCAAATCGATGGCCGTCTTCGACATGGGAATTCCATCTCTGCCAATTACAATCGATTAATCTTTGCCGAAACATTCGAAAAACAATTTATGTCATCTACACCCTGAATACCCCACACAATGCCAAAACCAAATTCGAGAGAGAGAGAGAGAGAGAGAGAGAGAGAGAGAGAGAGAGAGAGAGAGAGAGAGAGAGAGAGAGAGAGTATAGCATTTTTGCCTGCCTGTAACTGCGTGCATACGCATCTGTTGTATGCGTTTGTGCACGTACATATAACCTGCGTATCAGGTCAAAAACTTTTTTTATATGTAAATGGTGGTACCCCCTCCCCAACACAGTCCTACCTCCTGTCATCCCCCCCCACCCCTTTCCATGGTTCTCGACACTCTCCACACAAACCCAATTCCTCCCCGAACTGCTATTAGACACCCATGAAGCTGGACAGAGTATCTATACAGTGTGTTCCATTTCACCGAGTAGTTGTGATACCTTTTGTGCATAGCATGTTAGACCAGGAATGCTGCCCTTCCCCCTTCCCATCCCTAAGTTGCTGGTATTATGAGACACCCTTCGTCAGGTGACCCAAAATTACATGTTTAACTTCAGGAGGTTGCTTCCATCTCCATGTGTACTGAAGTTGTAAGACATTCTTCTTCAGGTGACCCAAAATTACATGTTTAACTATGGAGGTTTCTCCTATCTCCATGTGTGCTGACATGAAACTCTTCTTCAGGTGACCCAAAATAAATGTTTAACTATGTAGGTTTCTCCTATCTCCATATGTGCTGACAGTATGAAACTTCTTCTGGTGACCCAAAATTACATGTTTAACCTAAGGAGGTTTCTCCTTTCTCCCGTGTGTGCTGACATTATGTAACTTCTTCTTCAGGTGACCCAAAATAACATGTGTAACTATGGAGGTTTCTCCTTTCTCCGTGTGTGCTGACATTATGAAACTCCTCTGCAGGTGACCCACAATAACATGTTTAACCTATGGAGGTTTCTCCCATCTCCATATGTGCTGACACTATGAAACTCTTCTTCAGGTGACCCCATAATAACATATTTAACCTATGGAGGTTTCTCCCATCTCCATATGTGCTGACACTATGAAACTCTTCTTTCAGGTGACCCACAATAACATGTTTAACTCCATATGGAGGACACTTTCTCCCCCATCTCCATGTGTACTGAAATTTATACGACACTCTGCTTCACAAGACCCAAAATAACATGTTTAGTTTAACTTACGGAGGTTGCTTCCATCTCCGCGCGAACTGACATTATAAGACACTTTTCAGGGAATAACCTGTTCACCAACAGAGGTTGCTCCTATCTCCAAGGGGTGGGGGGAGGGGGCGTGTTTCCATGATAAAAATCGTACTTCAGACTGCTAAAACTAAACCACACCACGTCCCCAATACTTCTACTGGTTGCAGCAAAGAGTAAGCTTAGTTGTCAGTGTCTCACAGGTTTACTGACAATGCAAACACACTGACCGTCAATGTGACAGCGCTATCTGTCATCATGTTTCCTTTATTTTCACTCTTTATTTCTGTACTTCTGGGGCACTGAAATATCAGAGCCCCTACTTTCAACACCCCCACTCCCACTGCCATCCTACTTCTCCCCCCTATCGGGAGAGAGAGAGAGAGAGAGAGAGAGGAGGGGGGGGGGTGAGGGGAGGTGCAGAAAGTAAAGAGAAGCAGCACCAACGGAATCAACATGACTGTCAACCTATCTGACAGTATCATCACAATCATAGCCTGTTCCGTAGTCTGGTAACAATCCTCTGCACCATCTCCTTTGATGGTTCAGCCTAACTCACAGTATCACCACTGTAGTTATTACCCACTCTGCAACAATCCTCTTACCATCTCTCGAGGTTGTCCAACCTTCACAGTACCACCAGAACAATCACAGCTCACTCTGCAACAATTCTCTCTCACAGTTTCCCCAGATGTTCTAACCTGTCTCACACTGTCTCCAACAATCCTCTCCACCATCTCCTCAGGTAGTCCCCACCTGTCTCACACTCACCACAACAGTCACAGCCAATTCTGCAACAATTCTCTCCACTGTCTCTTCAGGTAGTCTAACCTGTCTCACAGTCTCACCACAACAGTCAAAGTCAATTCTGCAACAGTCCTCTCCACCATCTCTTCAGGTAGTCCCACCTGTCTCACAGTATCACACAACAGTCACAGTCAATTCTGCGACAGTCCTCTCCACCATCTCTTCAGGCTGTCAAGCCTGTCTCACAGTATCACTAGAACAATTCTGCAACAATTCTCTCCTCTATTTCCCCAGATGGTTCTAACCTGTATCGCACTGTCTCCAACAGTCCTCTCCACCATCTCTTCAGGTAGTTCAGCCTGTCACACAGTATCACTAGAACAATTCTGCAACAATTCTCTCCTCTATTTCCCCAGACGGTTCTAACCTGTATCGCACTGTCTCCCAACAATCCTCTCCACCATCTCCTCACGCAGTCCCCACCTGTCTCACAGTATCACCACAACAGTCACAGCCCACTCAGCAGCCATGCTCTCCACCATCTCCTCAGATGACCCAACCCTGTCTCACACTGTCGCGACAACGATCACGACCCGCTCTGCAGTCTGGCAACAATGCACTCCACTATCTCCTGCACGCTGCTCTCCACGTCCACGCTGAGACACCTCTCGTCCGCCCCGGGCTCCTCCAGCGTCTCCAGCTGTGACGTCAGCAGGTCAGAGGGCATAAAATGACCTTGGCGTGACCTGAGCCTCGTTTCCAGGACCATTCTTGACCCCGTCAGGTGGACGAACAGTATCTCTGACGGTGACGATGTCGACGACGACTGACCTGACGACGACGGCTGAGAGTCAGTGTGTGTCTGGCTGCAAGAAGTGGTGTTGGTGTTGGTATTGGTGTTGGTAATGGTGTTGTGGTGGCGCTGCCGGTGGTGGTGGTGGTTGTGATGCCAGTGCGAAGAATATCTCTGTACCGACGTTTCAGGGCCGAACATGTCAAGACCGCACATTCCTTTGTTTCTGCTACGCTGAAAATGATCGGGAATTAATGAAAAATAAACACTGATAAAGGACACTGACCACTGGTCAGCAACATCATAAATTGTTCACCTGAACTCGTTCTACACTAACTAGCTGTCAAACAGTGAATTTGGGCCCAAAATGACCGCTGGTCAATGATACTGACCACTGGTCAGAAACGTCGTAAATTGTTCACATAAACTCGTTCTGCACTAATATGCCAAATGACCATCGATTAGTGACCCTGGATAGTAATATACTAAGAAAGAGGACATAATTTCACACAGGGATCATTTCACTAGATAGTCGCAACGCCAAGCTACTAACTTCTGAAACGTTACTAGCACTACTATCTTCTGAAAACACTACTATAATTTTCATAAGATAGTACATCTTATGAAAATTATAGTAGTGTTTTCAGAAGATAGTAGTAAAAGTAACGTTTCAGAATTTTGTCGGCTTGACACACGCACACACGTACACACGCACGCTCGCACGCACGCACGCACAGAGCTCATAATCTCCCTTTTAACTCCCTGCCATAAACCTTTCCTAATCCAGATCAACAGGCCAACATGCACACGCCGGTTTGCCTCACTACTCCAATGACTCTACACACCTGTACCCCGAGTTAGCCATGACTTAAGCACTGTGTGTGTGTGTGTGTGTGTGTGTGTGTGTGTGTGTGTGTGTGTGTGTGTGTGTGTGTGTGTGTAGAAGTGTGTGTGTGTGTGTGTGTGTGCATGTGTGTGTAGAAGTGTCTGTGTGTAAAAGTGTGTGTGTGTGTGTGTGTGTGTGTGTGTGTGTGTGTGTGTTTTGTGTGGAAGTGTCTGTGTGTATGTGTGTGTGTGTGTGTGTGTGTGTGTGTGTGTGTGTGTGTGTGTGTGTGTGCGCGCGCGTAAAAGTGTGTGTGTGTGTGTGTGTGTGTGTGTGTGTGTGTAGAAGTGTGTGTGTGTGTGTGTGTGTGTGTGTGTGTGTGTGTGTGTGTACATGTAGAAGTGACTGTGTGTGAAAAAAGTGTGTGTGTAAAATTGTGTGTGCGCGCGTGCGTGCGTGTGTGTGTGTGTGTGTGTGTGCGCGCGCGCGCGCGTGTGTGCGCATGTTTGTGTGTGTAGGTGTGTATATGGGTAAGTCTGTTTGTCCGTGCAACGATCAGAACTCTAGCTCTACGGCTGTGAAAGATCATCTAGACCAAAATGAAGTAACTAAAGCTCTCTCTAGAAACCTGTGTGTTGGTGTCACACACACACACACACACACACACACACACACACACCAAGTCGCATATTCACTGGGACACCTTCTCAGGGCAAGTACGATCGCCTCCAAAATCTGAACGAGCAACAAGTTTAAAAAAAAAAAGTAAAGAAAGGAATCTTAATGCGGCGAGCGACGCTAACAGTACAAAAAAAAAACAAAAACCGACAGCAAACAAACAGATATGTAAATGAATGAAGAACGACAGAAAGAAAGAATTAAATAAATAAAATTGAATTAAATAAATGAAATTGACAAGGGAGGCAACTTTTGCTCTCATGATAAAACGGACCAGCCCATTACTCCACAACTAAAGCCAGTGGCGTCGGAACAAGGGTGTCCAGAGGAGCACGCCCCTCCCCTCCCCGCCTCCGAAAATATTGGGATGGGGTGGGAGGCAGAGTACCTCCCAATACTGAAAGTCGACTCAAAGCCAAGGAGAAACTCAATAACCAAAAAAAAAAAAAAAAAAAAAAAAAAAAAAAAAAAAAAAAAGAGAGACAGAGAAGGGGCAAAATTAAAAACACTTTTGAAGTAATGACATGGTTAGCGTGTGTCTGACCGGCACTGTCGGTTAGATGTATACGGGGGTAATATCTTGGCTGATGCTGAATCAGGGTGG
>JADBJO010000962.1:360267-380267 GCA_016801955.1 Conus betulinus | reverse complement strand
TGTGTGACTGAGTGGTGTGTGTGTGTGTGTGTGTGTGTGTGTGTGTGTGTGTGTGTGTGCACGCGTGTGCGCTTTTGAGTCAGCCAATGTGCACCAGATTGCATTTATTAGTCAAGTGTGCACAAAGAAACAATGCAATCAGCGTATCTACCCAATTTTCCGCCAAAGTATAACGCACTTCTACTACTTATAAGAATGGAAGTGGAATACTCTTCGGTTTTCAGTGCACAACTGAATTGCGCAAAATGAAACAACAAACAAAGTCAGTGTCACAATTATGCTGGCAAGTTTAGGATAGCGTTCTAGTTCAAGACCTTCCAGACAGCTCTAGGAAGCTTAACTTTAGTCCGTCACGGAATCATTCAGTCACACACTAAGCCCTACGAGACAGTCCCCGCCAAACGGCGTTATTTTGTATAGGGTGGGAGAGAGAGAGTCGAGGTGGTGATGGGCAGGTGGTGGAGGAGGAGAAGGCAAAAGCTTCTCTGGCCTCCATCACCTTTTAACACCGAAGAGAACATCGACTGTCACAAACCCAAGATTCACGAAGCTGAAGTTAAGTCTGGGTCGTGGAAACTTCCTAAGTTTTAAACTCTGTTTCGTAACTCTATTAAATCTTAAATTTTAAAACAGAAGACGGTTCACGCGATTCACCAGTCAAGAGCACTTCCTCGAGATTTGTAGTGTTGGTGACCCAGCACAACGATAACCGTTTTCTGCCTGAATTCATGAGCCTGCAATGCTTTTAGGTCACATGCGAAGGCGTACTGTTGTGTACGAAGGGCGAACACGGCAAAGGCAGACACTGATTCACGAAACACACCCTTACAGACGGATATTTCAACTGCTACTTACTTTCCACAACCACACACACCCCATCAAAACGACGATGACCATCTTTTGTCCGCCTGGTTTCCTTTGCTGAACAGAAAACAGCTGCAATTATGCGGTCGAACGAAATGATGACAATGTCGTCTGCAATCTTCGCGTGGATGAACTTTCACCTTGGACGTCATTTCCGAGAGCAAATGTTGCCAAGCACGAGGTCACAAAGTCCTCTCAGCCTCCGCGTGAGTGGGCAAGGCCTATTCGATTGAATTTGCATGTAAATGCGACAAAGGAACAGCTTTTTTTTTCTTTCAGGTAAATGTGTTAAATAGTGGACATCTCAATTGCTTAAATCGAGTGATTTCAACTGTGTTTCTCACATTGCTGAAAACTATGGGCAGGCAAACGTAACCCCTAGTCGTTAGCTAATAAGTCCGACTGAAAGGAACTATTTTAGGACTTCGTCTTATTTGGATTAGGCTACCCCTTTTCGCTTCTTTGTGGCCTCTCCAGACTAAAACACAACAAACAGCGGCTAGTTAGGCCGACCACAAGTGTGTGTGTGAACATAAACGGTTCCACAGATATGCCAAGTTCTTCACTTTTGGAGAAATAGTACTTAGTTATGTTGCTGATTTTATTGTCGATGCATTCAGGCAAGCCCGCACCCAAGTCAGGGGATAAGGCGGACTGGGGATGAGCATCGCAGTAGACGGAGAGGAGGGGAGTTCTGAACGATGCAGTTGTGTCAGAACAATACTGATATTTACGTTGGAGTAGCGGGATCCGAACTAGCCACTTGTGACAGTGAACTGTGAGTTCCGGGCGACCGCTGAGCCAGTGCGACACTCCGGGCGATGTTGTCTTGACAGGAGCGTTCACTTGACCCTGCTTCACCTTTCCACCTACCCTCTATCTGACTGGGCAAGAAATCCACGCTAATATACATTCGTTCATGCTTGAACTTCACGTGTAGGCACTGTACTCTCCATCCTCCCATCCCGGTGTCCCAACTCAAATGTCCAGTGCTCGAAGTGTTCCAATCCCCAGCCCCAACCCACATCGGGATGGTTGGAGCTGGGCGGGGGTGGGGGGGAGGGAGGAGGGGGTGCAGGGGCTCCGGGTTGTGCTAGAACTGTTACCATATTATCCAGTCTTTCAGCCTCTGCATGTGTGTGATTCCGTGCTCTCTCTCTCTCTCTCTCTCCTCTCTCTCTCTCTCTCTCTCTCTCTCTCTCTCTCTCTCTCTCTCTCGTCTTGCCTTGTAACCACACACCATGTAAATGTAAGGAAAGAAAAAATGTTGATACTATTGATGCACTGTGTTTGTCTAATTATCATCCTTAACAGTTTGTTTGTATGTTATTATTTTACAAAGGAATGTTACTCTCTGCCTGTCTGTCTGTCTGTCTGTCTGTCTGTCTGTCTCTCTCTCTCTGTCTTTCTCCCCCCCCCCCCCCCCCCCCTTCGATAGGAGGATCGCTTATTCTATATCTGTGTGTGCTGATTTTTTTCTTCTTTGTAATCAATTTCTTTATTCTTGTTTGTTGTATCAATCATTTTTTTTTCCTCTTAAAGTCATCTACGCCTTAAATGTTAATGGATGAACTTTTTAATGTTGTGAAAATATGTATGTTTGTTAACAGTTTTGTAAGTCTTATTCGCTAGTCATACTTAGTCCCTTAACGGGGCAAGGGCCGGATGAAAAAAAAAGCATGTGTTTGCTTATCTGTCACCCTTGGAATAAAGATAATTAAAAAAAACTGTATGCATTAACAACCACTCACAAGCACCTCAAGTTCACGCTAAACCTCTGTGTGTTTTTAGACCCTTAAGGCATACTGCATTAATTAGCACACGTGCGTTTCTACTGGTTTCTTTTTTCAACCAAAATCTGAATGTGGCCAGGCATCCAAGTGACAGTTGATGGTTCTGTAGGAGCCACATTTCCTGTAAACGAGTCAAGAACCCCAGAATGCCTTCTATCGCGTAAACAGCACAAAATGTATTATACAATCCCACAAATTCCATCGTGGAAATGGTAGGTACCAACGTCAACTGGCTGAACACAACCGAACGTTAAGGATACATGCTCGACGGGTATCATGGTAGTCGGTTTACTCTGGCAACAGCAATATTAGTATTGGCCCGTTCTGTGAATCTAACCGATAGACTCGGACGATTAAGACCTAAACCTTTATAGGGCTGTTCGTTCGGTGGTGATACTCATGGAGGTGGAGAAGAGAGAGAGAGAGAGAGAGAGAGAGAGAGAGAGAGAGAGAGAGAGAGAGAGAGTTTGGGCTGTGACCCTCCCCCCCCCCCCCCCCCCCCCCCCCCCTCCCTTTCCACTCCCTATGAATTGGATAAAACTTATCTGACTCTGGTCAGCATATCACCTGTTCTAGTTTTCCCCCCCCCCCATCTACTCCCCCCCCCCTCCACCCAACCTCTCCCTCCTTCCCTCCCTCCCCCCCCCCCCCCCCCCCCCCCCCTCATAAGAAGGGAGAAATATGAGAGAGTGGATAGTGTTGGTTAAAAAAAGTGTGTGTGTATGTGTGTGTGTGTGTGTGTGCGCGCGCGCGCGCGCGTGCGTGTGCATACATAAAACAGTGTTCGTTGAAAGTGTGTGTGCATATATAAAACAAACCAGAGAGAGAGAGAGAGAGAGAAAGAAAAAGAGAGAGAGAGAGAGAGAGAGAGACGAACTGACTCTGTGCGTCCAGTCTGATAGGCGATGTGAAACGGTGCGTTGGGGAAAACCTGTTCCTGTCTTTATCGATTGCGAAGCCCCGATCACCACTGACAAATGCCAGTGCTCGCTGGCATCGCTTGCGGCACACCATCTCTCTCTCTCTCTCTCTCTCTCTCTCTCTCTCTCTGGCTAATTTCATCCGGACGCAGTGGCCTTTCTCTTTATTCTCTCTCTCTCAATTACTGTGACTCCGATTCGGTGTGTGTGTGCTTGTCCTTGCTCTGCTCTGTTGCAGTAGAAGACCACCTCTCTCTCTCTCTCTCTCTCTCTGTTTGTTATTGTTTGTTTGGTTTTGCTAGTTTTTGTTGTTGTTGTTTTAGGACCCAATTCAAGATGGAAAACTGGGCGTTAAAAAGAAGCCTACATCCTTTTTTTTTTAATCCTCGTAATTCTCCTAACTCTCTTCTCTCTCTCTCTCTCTCTCTCTCTCTCTCTGTCTCTGTGTGTGTGTGTGTGTGTGTGTGTGTGTGTGTGTGTGTGTGTGTGTGTGCCCGCACTTGACCGAAGACCGCCTGCAATCGCACTTGGCTCTGTTAATGAGTCAAGCTTGACTGCGTACACACTGTGCATAGAATGCAGCTCTTCTTGATGCTGGCTGCACTCACTGCTGTGGATCACAGCCAGGCCAGCAACTGACTCATTGACGAATGAACGCGTCGGGGACTGTGAAAAGTAGGAGAGTGTTGGGGGTCACACACACACACACACACACACACACACACACTCGAGAGAGTGGCGGGATAAACGAAAAAAAAAAAAGAGAGAGACAAAAGGAATCTGTGCAGTTCCATACTGTTGCGTGTTACTGGACGCGACCAATCTGATAGCACTGCCACAGTTTGATGAATGACGACATAATGCCACCTTGTCACGCATCAGAGCGCGCGTGCACGGCAGGGCATTCCGTGCCACGGCACGCGGTCTAAAAATAAACACTTTTGTTTTTGGGGTCACGGGAAAATTACAGTTTCACGAGCTACCATCGGCCCACGGCTTGTCATTTTGCTCACTGAGAGAGGACACGCGCTAGACTGTGTAGGCATACTTTAGATGTTTTACACACACACACACACACACACACACACCAGTCGAACTTTCAAATGCAATTTAAGGGCGTGCCAGATGAACAAATATTATTCTCTCCCTTAACTCGATGAGCAGTCATTGCGGTGCTGAAGACTATGCCATAAGGCTCCTTCGGTTTTATCGGTCGTCGGTGGTGTGGCAGGGCTTTAAACTGTTAACTGTTTCGCTCTCCATCCTTCAATGCTGTCAGTCCTTTTTTTTTCTCCCTGTCTACCCTTCTGTTTTCTTCCTTCAACAATTTCCTAGAAATAGATTTTTTTTTGCGAGGCATTTGGATCTTGTTACATAGTTACACTACAACGTGTAGTTTTCCTAATCTTTGTATGTTCCTACCTGCTGCTTGACAGTTTGACCAAAGATAGTTCGCCCTACGGAGGGCGTACAGTCTTTGGTTTGACGCATTTGTTCACTGTTGATGCCCTCAGTATAATTGGATGGTTAGTATTTTCAGCAACACTTCATATTTCATGGCTTACATTCTCCTTTCCAGATCGAAGTCGGAGTGTGGCTGCCACCATGGCGGGGTAATCGAAAACGGTCACACACGTGATGTTGTCATCCCTAGCTGATGCATTCGTACCATAGTGTTCAAGTACTTCGGCTTCAGATGATCCCTGGAGTCTTTTAGCCAGGGTACAACAACAACAACAACAACAACAACAACTTTCCAGATCTGCGGTGAGGCCCAGTCCATGCCTGCACGTGCATACGGGAAGACAGACACACGTTGGAACCTGACCTTGAGTTTCATGGAGATGGAGACGTTACTGTAATTCCACACACGCCATGCTAGTCTGGACAGTGCTGTGGTTGTCTTTGCTGTCCATGAAAATTTTGATTTCTTTTGTTGTTTGTTTTTGTTTGTTTTTTTTTTTTCGTTTGGATCCCTCATTCCCAGGTTTAGTGAAGCGGTTGAAGCATGTCTAGCTTCTCAGAAACACCAGGGGATAAAACCTGCTCCAAAAAAAAAAAAAAAAAAAAAAAAAAAAAAAAACCAAAGAAGAGAAATACAGCGTTATAAACAAGAGGATCAATGAAGAAATGAAGAATACAAGGGAAAAGCTGGATCGAACAGCAGTGGTAGAACATTGAGAAAAAAAAAAAACTCTATACGACCTAAAGAAGGCGTTTATGTTGACCATACAAAACATATGGCACAGTAAATTCAGTACTATACAGAACAAAGACAGCATTTGTCTTACACAAGAAGAAGACACAATAAAAAAAAAAGTGGCCTGAAAATTAAACTCAACTCTACAGAGCTAGGAGGTCAAAGCTTGATAACAGCACCGAATTCATCAGTTGAGAGAATGACTTTCCAAATACTTCGTGAAGAGGTCGCAGCTGCATGGAGATCTGGAACATGAGAAGGCTGCAAGCATCACCAGCATATCTGCAGAACTTTCAAAGATGGCGGAGAGGCGGTAATTGAATATCGTAACTGCCGTCTGCAACTAAATCTGTGACACACGAGAATGACCAATACCCCCTGGACTCGATCTCTAACCGCCCACCTTTTCAAGACAGGAAAGTCTGTAACTTAACCAGACCTACCGCGCTATCAACAGATCAGCCACGCCAGCAACATCATGCTCATGATCATTCTGAACAGATCACAGCCACAAACAGATAGTCTACCATTACTGCTGAAGAACAGCCTGGATTCGCAGAGACGAAAGTATCATTGAACAGATCTTAAAACATACGAAAAACATCACCAACATCAGACGTCAGGGAGAGCGAAGTGTCTGAATGTCATTTTGACACCGACTCCTTTTAGTGAAATAATAATGTTCTAGGGCAACTTTTTTTTTTGCGTCTGCACACCCCCCCCCCCCCCCCCCCCCCCCCCCCCACCCCTCAACTTGTACGTTACTATATCTCTCTTTGCTATCCATTTTGTTTTTTGGGATATCACTTCATTTCTGTTGATCCCAGCTCATGTCTGTTGTTTGTGTGTCTCACTGTAATCCCCTGATCTCTCTGTGCATCACTTTAATCCCCTGATCTTGAGATTTTTTCTTTGCCATGTCCGCTGTCTCCTAAACTTTCCATTTTCTGCCGGTGGTTTAGCTGGACTGATCTCACAGCCATGTCTGCCGAATCCTGAAGCATAAGCGGTAACCTTACTTTTCCTCATTTTCAGCCCCTCGAGGATGGATTTTATGAGCGGCTTCAGCTTTGATTGACAGCAATGGAACGCAACGTGAGTGAGGACAGGTGGAACACCGCGCCATTTTCCTTCTTTGTTTATTGATTTTGGCCTCCGTTGGTTCCACTCGCTAGTGCTGATATTGCAAATCAATTGCGGCCAAGGAGCTTCGGGATCATCATAAACTGAGGACACCAAAACCATGTGTTTGCCAGGGAGACAACAGTTTGTCTATGGGTAGCAGACTTTCTTCTGCTATTGGCTTGGTTTCTTGTCTCGCTTTGTGTCTTTCAAGGAGTCATCATACCACATTCCAAAGCTCTTGGTGGCTCTTGCCGAAATCTTCTCTGCTTATGCTAAAATTCCTTTCTTTTTTTCTTTTTTTTTTTTTTTTTTTTTTTTCCTTATTTATTTATTTATTTATTTATTTTTGTGCATCCAAATCCTTTCTTTAACCGCCAAAAACTCATTCTTTTTCTCCCTAAATCTTTTCTGGGTCTACGAAATCTTTCCTGTTCAACTCATGTCCTTTCATCTTCTGCCAAACTTTAACTTTACCAGACAAAATCCTTTCTATTTTTGTCCAAACCGTGTGTGTGTGTGTGTGTGTGTGTGTGTGTGTGTGTGTGTGTGTGTGTGTGTGTGTGTGTGTGTTTCTGTGGTGGGTGTGAGTACTATCACAGCAAGAAGAAAGCCGGGAAGTTCCAGAGAGGTGACCAAATGCTAGTGCTCTAGCCTACGAACAGTAAAAATTGCTGATGCAGTCAAATGGACCCTTCGTCACTGAGGAGATTGCGGCACTGGATGGCTACAAAATTAAAGGGAAACTGAAGGTGTTTCACGTTTATCTGCTGAAGAAATACACCGAGACAGACAACAAAGGAAAATCCACTGAGCCAAAGACAACCACTTCATCAGTCGCCCTTGAGGAGGTCGTTTCTAGAGAAGAGAGCCCTGTGAGACCAGAGGAGACTTTGAACGATGGTTGGCTTCTATGACTTAATTAAATCCGCTCAGGCGACTCTATGGAAGACGGTCACGATGGGAACAGTACTTCCTGATTGTTTGGTTCCACTCTGATATGAAATAGATCGTATCAAATGAACGCGTCATAACAAAATGAGCAATATGCGTAAGCAAAGAATATCAGTGAGGTTTTCTTACGGTGCATACCAAGAACAAGTAAAAATACCAACACACACAGAACTCAGAGAGCAAGGCAACACACGAGACTGTCATGTTCTGGAGAACAGGAGTGGGCAAGTGGAGGAGATACAGCAGACAGCTGACCTTGAAGCAGCAAGGGCTACAAGGAGAGAGAGAAAAAAAAGAGCGAGGCTGCTGCAACTTCCACTGAGAGCTGGCCCATCCATCAGTTTCAAAGCATCTCCCCACCACCAGTCGCCAGAGACGCAACCTTCCCACCAGTCCCATCCGTTGTCCTACGACAACCCATACCCCCCCCCCCCCCCCCCCCCCCCCCCCCCCCCCCCCACACACACACACACACACCAGAGGACCACGTGCAGGTGAAAGTGCTGCTTTTCCTGGACAGTTCCAGAGTGGAGCAGCAGCCAGCCTGCCTGCAGCCACAGCAGCCGCACCATCTCTGGCAGCCTTCCAGTCCGGGGTGGCCCACGTCTAATGAAATACCGCGACAGGGGTGGGGGTGAGCGGACCTTTTTTCTTTTCTTTTCTTTTCTTTTTTCTTTTTTTTTTTTTTTTTTTTGAAGGGGAAGGAGTGCGCGCCTGAGCATTGCATTAGGGGTATGCCTGGGGCTGCGCTAGTTGTGCCCCCCCCCCCCCCCCCTCCCCTCCATCCCTGTCCATAGCAGTACTGAGGCTCCCCCCCCCCCCCCCCCCCTTTTGCTTTCCGCTCCCCGCCACTCGGAAGCTTTTTCAAGTAAGCGCGACAATCTGTTTCGTCAGTATGTTAACACTGGCTGCCCTATGATACTGTTTACAATTCTGCCCCATGGGGCATCTTTCTAACAGCATTTCACACACAGACTGAAATGCACCGTTATGAAATAATTAACGGTGAGAGATAAAGTCTATTGCAAAACACACACACACACACACACACACACACACACACACACACACACACACACACACACACACACACACACACACACACACACACACACACACACACACACACACACACACACACACACACACACACACACACTGGCGAGTGCACGCGCACGCACTGCATGCACGCAAACACGAATACAACAACAGCAATAACAATTCCAATAAAGATGAATCAAATCTTGTCATAAGTATAATCATTCACATGCTATGATAATGATGGTTAGTATTTTCATGCCACGTAATAAGACGATGAGGATGACAGAATGCCAAGATTATCATTGTTCTTGTTATCATCATTTGTTTAAATTTATTATTATTATTATTATTATTATTATATTATTATCATCATCATCATATTATTATCCTCATCATTATCATTATGACTCATACATCATTATCATCATCATCCTTATCATCATCATCATGATTATTATCTTTGTATTGTTATTATCATAAAAAAAAAAATTCATTTATTTATTTTTTGTCGTACTGCAATCACTACCTCAGTCCCGTTTCGCTCCCGTTTCCACGCTGTCACCACTGCTGTCAAAAATATCCACGTAGGAATTTTGCTCAACCTCACCCCGTTCCCCCGGAACACTTTTTGTAGGAGCAATACAAGTAGCTGTCATATTGATGTTGTAGTGATGGAGACGGCGGTGGTGTTGACGCAGTCGAGATGGCGGCGCTGGCAGTGCGGTACCAGTTGCGGTTTCGTTGAAAGTAATGATTATGATAATGTCAGCAATGGGTTTTGATCCCCCTTTTACCCTTTCCGTCGTAAGCGCACATGACTTGCAGGGAAAAGCGCATACAAACCATTCAAAACATACAGCCAACAACACGCGTGAAAAAGAAAAAGGACGGAATTTGGTAACCGCTTCTGAAACAGAGGTAGTTTAAGCAGACGATGATGTGGAGTCACGCTTGGTCACATGATACAAGAGCGCCATCTTGAGATCGCAACGCCGAAGTCTCGGTCCGGCAAGTAGGACTAACCCGAAGCGGCTGTGTTGGTGGATGTGCCTCTCGATCTCCTTTGGACAGTGAAAGTTGTGTGCGGCCTGTTACCAGCTGGAGGGGCAAAATGTTTAAAAAACGGAGCAAGACCGATGTGCTAACGGAGTATACCTGCAGTGTTCGTTTCTTGGATGACGAACCGATGCAGTTTACATTCAAGGTAAGAAAAAAAAAAAAAAGCAAGATCGTTGGCCCTCGTCAAGTCTCCAATTTCGCTGTGCACACGCACACACTCATACACACTCTCGCTGTGCATCACTGCGCAGAGACAAGTGCATGGGAAAGCGATCTGACCCAGACCAGTAATACTGTGCAGTAGTCTTGTAGAGCGATCGATCTCCATCCAACCCACTGCACCACTCAGTTTATTCAGAGCGTTTGAAAGATAGATTACATATTCTCATTATTTAAAGACAAAAGACAGCGGGAAAGTCGAGTCGGATAGCCCTGAGTCATTGAATGAATGGCAGATCATGCGCTCAGACTTTAATTATGGAATGGATGAAAGGCCGTCTTAGCGCACTCAACAATCGGCCACCACAATGCATGCTTGATGGGCGGGTCTTTGGCGACTCGCATAAACGAGGTTAGGTCCTACATAGGCACTTGAAATGAATGTTGTTACTGTTCTTTGAAGTCAACTTTTATTGCTAGTGAGATCAGTGTGAGATTTTGTGTAAAGAGAGAGAGAGAGAGAGAGAGTGTGTGTGTGTGTGTGTGTGTGTGTGTGTGTGTGTGTGTGTGTGAGGGTTATTCTGTTTAACATTATAATATATCTGGATGTAAAAGTGATTGAGTGATTCATAGTGTGTGTCTGAGTGTGTGTGTGCATGTGTGTGTGTGTGTGTGTGTGTGTGTGTGTGTGTGCGCGTGCATGTGCGTACATGTGCATGCATAGCTGATTTTTTTTTAGACATGTTAATGTCAAGCCACCAGGAGAAGCAGAGGAAAAATGCATGGCTGCGCCAGCCCGCATTGAATTCATTGACTTGCTCTTTGACAGAACAGGGATCTATCCATCCGTCATGCCACAGATGACGTTGTCATTAACTGCCACACATCAGGGCTTAGGGGCCAACAGATGGTGCAGCATCGTCCCCCATCTGCACACGCTGTGGGCTCAAGTAAAGGAGATATGACATGTTTACTTGGGACTGCATTGTGTCAGCACATGCAAGAGAAAATACAAAAGAATTAATCAGTTTGCGTATACACTGTGTGTGTGTGTGTGTGTGTGTGTGTGTGTGTGAGTGTGTGTGTGTGTGTGTGTGTGTGTGTGTGTGTGTGTGTGTGTGTGTGAGAGAGAGAGAGAGAGAGAGAGAGAGAGAGAGAGAGACAGAACCTGCAAATGATCCTGTTTTCCAAAAGAAAAATAATTAAAACTTTTCATTGGATATGTTTTCAACAGAAACAGCTGTGAAAACTTAAAGTAACACAACAGTGAAGAGAAGGGACGGTCACAATAACCAAACAGTTTGGTGGTTTAGTTCTGGGGGCCGGAGAGGAGAGAGAGGTGGTTCAAGTCTGGTGGGTTGGGCTTTAGCTGACCACGGAGTACAGAGCACTACTGTAGAAGACATGATGAAGTACCATGGACTGGTTTCAAAACTTGCATCTCTAGAGCAACTGATTTAATTCTCACTAGGAAAAGGGGGCCAGTTGAAAACTTTCCATTTTAGGACCGTTGAAAGTGTCTGGCCACAGTCTTTGCTGTTGTATCTTGAAAGTGTCTGGCCACAGTCTTTGCTGTTGCATCTTTTGATTGCTAGCTTGGGAAACTGTCCTCCCACTTTTCTTCACAAACTGTGAGTGTAGTGCAGCTTTTTGCACAGGTCAGTGTGTGCCTCTTGCCTGGCTTTGATCATTTTGCAAGTGTTCAGCTTACAAGTGACTCCAGTTTCACGCTGTATTTGCCTGGATACTAAGCCTTAGGCTGACAGTAGTCTTCACTGGTGCTTTGTTGCTCAGATAGCACAGTCCACGTTGTTGACCCCAGTCAGCATTGACTCAGTGATTTAAGATAATGGAATTATAGTCGAGGTGCTCGGCATATTACAGTGTGAACAGTGAGGGAACCACTATGAACATGATCTTCCCTGTACAGTGTGTGGCTAATAACTCTGACTGTGCCACAGGGGCAGAAAGAATGAGGTCGTCCTTCCTTAAGGCTGCCTTACGCTTGGTGCACACTCATTGATCTCTACAGAGCTCTTCTTCTAGTTTTTCTGTGTTCTGTGGTCACTGATATGTATTTTGCATGGGTCTGTTGTGTAGCAAGGATGCTCATTTACAAGTTTCTAAAGAGTAGTAGGTTGAACTGTTCAGTCTACAATAATATTTTCTGAGACTTGGGCTATCTTGCACTGGTCTTCAGTTCCATTCAAATCTAAACTCCTGCACGCCATCACCATGTTGTTACGGTGATAACCATAATTGCCATGTTGTGTATGTAGGGTCTTTCTCTGTTTAGGCACCGCGCACAGCCTCAGGCCAGTAGCACTCCCAGTCTGAGGCTGCATGGAAAATGAGGGTACCAAGAAGGTATGGGGACGTACTTCAAGCTTCACTGCAGTTTTCCTTGCTGACAGATCGACCTAGTACTCAGCATGATGACAGCGGTTGGATTATGTAAACTTTCAGTTTTTTTTGAACAGTTAATAAGTGGGGTAGTCTTTGCTCCCATAAGGAAACCTAACACAGAGTAACTTTTATTCAAGACTGGCACAGCCTTTTAAACTTGAATAGTCAGACAAATACAAAGACGAACAATCTAATAGTGGGGGAAAAACAAGCGCAGGCCAACAACTAAATTGTCTTCATAGTAATGACTTGGCAAATTTTGAACTTACGGAGGGGGGGGGGGGGGGGGGGGGGGGGGGGGGGGGGGGGGGGGGGGCAGGAGGTTGAAGATGTAAAAACTGGGAAAATGAAAATAAGAAAATATGAAAACTCTTCACTGGCTGCATAAGGGAACCATCGCAATCCCTTTTAAAGGCAGATATATTTGTATTGCCTGCTCCGAGGCCTTTCGTCCGCTGGGTCGGAAACTCATCAGGGAGACACGGCTGGCTGTATCTGCGCTCCTGGCGTCAAATAGAGACACACCACAGTCCACAATACCGTGGTGTTCTCACCACCAGGGTGCAAAAAAGAATCAAGAATCCAATAGCACCCCCAAAGCAGCCAGCGAAGAGTAGTAAAGGAAACCAAATGAAAGGGTGGGGAGGAAAAAAGATTTGACGCCAGGAGCGCAGATACAGCCAGCCGTCTCCCTGATGAGTTTCCGACCCCAGCGGACGAAAGGCCTCGGAGCAGGCAATACAAATATATCTGCCTTTAAAAGGGATTGCGATGGTTCCCTTATGCAGCCAGTGAAGAGTTTTCATATTTTCTTAATTTCATTTTCCAGTTTTTTACATCTTCAACCTCCTGCTGACCCCCCCCCCCCCCCCCCCCCCCCCCCCCCCCCCCCCTCCGTAAGTTCAAAGTTTTGCCAAGTCATTACTATGAAGACAATTTAGTTGTTGGCCTGCGCTTGTTTTTCCCCCACTATTAGATTGTTCGTCTTTGTATTTGTCTGACTTTCAAGTTTAAAAGGCTGTGCCAGTCTTGAATAAAAGTTACTCTGTGTTAGTTTTCCTTATGGGAGCAAAGACTACCCCACTTATTAACTGTTTATTGTTTTGCTGTTCCCTGCCTCATTTCATTGGGAAGCAATCCATGAAACATGGTATGGGTTGAGAACAAACACCTGGATATGGATAAGTTTTGGACTTTGAGCTCACTGAGCATTACCTATGTACTCAGCAGTCACATAGAGCGACACTACTGTTACAAGTTATTTCAGAATTCATGTATATGGGAGTTCAGGGTTCTCATGAAAAATCTGTCTAGTGATTACCGTTAACACTCACACTGTGTAAAGCATGTTGTTTAAATAGCAAGGTCCTTTTTTTTTTCAGTTGAAGTGCCACCAGATTTTGATTGAAGACATCAGTGTATTGGAACTGAAAGAACTGAAAAATGAACAATGGGAGCAGAAACTCGAATTGCGAGAGCTCTTTTAACCTTGTCTCTCTCTGCCTGGATTCAAGCAGATCTTTGTCACGCTTCCTTTCATTTGAAATTTGGTTGTTTCCTGGTTGTAGATACATGTGCTATCAAGCATGAATTTTGAACTTTCAGCTTGCTCCACTGGCATACTTTTTTTTTTTTTTTTTATTCTTTCAGATGATCCAGTGATAAGGACATTGGCTTGTGTGTGGCTTGTGTTCAGGTGAATAGACTGACTGATGGGGCCAACATTAGGTAGCTTTTGGCCTGACAAGACTTTCAAATCCAAAGCCCCTATTATTATTACTTCTGCATTATGACACTCATCAACAACAGGTGAAGTAGCTCTGTATAACAGAGCAGCGTCAGTTAATGGCCACTCTGAATCGAAAAGAATAGATTGCTGAACAAGTGGGTAGTTCCCCTTGGCTGTTTTGTCGGCAGGTAATGAGCAGGATGACTCAGCCAGGGGTGATGATTGGCACTTGACAAACACAGCGGCTTTCCAAGTCTCTGTGACACAGTCCCAAGTGTCCTTCATTCTGTCTCAGCAGTCAGGGCACTGGCTACCATAGAGCTCTCTTGTGAATGGAGGAGGACAAGCATTGATTGATGAGTCCGCTTGTTGCACCGTGAAGGGTTGTCAGTTCATGTATTTAATGACCATATCGTTCAGTTAGAGAGTTGTGGAAAACCTGCGTGTTCCATGTTGTATGCCATGGATACTGCCTTGCTTTGGACGTGATGTATTGTTTTTTTGCACTTCCAAAACCCTTTCTTTGCCCTGCATCATATGTGTAGCCCTACCACTAGTGCAGTACTGTAAACAGAGACAATATGCAAACAAGAAAGTTAAGTGCAGAGTGAGGCAACTGCAAGTGAAGATCTGATCAAATTTTCAAAAGTGCTTTTAATGAATCCACCGAACAATGTGGACTTGTAAACGAATCTGAAGACAAAACACTTTTAAAAGTTAGTTCTGTATGCAAACAATTATCTGAAGACAAAAACTGTTAAAAAAGTTAGTTCTGTATCAAGTATACAATTTTTCAGGTGAAAATGGTTACTCACTTTTAAAAGTCATTGTCTTGCCAGTTACCAAGTCATTTTTTTTAATAATAGTCGCTTAGCATGAGCACATGCAACTTTGGGTTGTCATGTATTTGATGACTATGTTGAAATTTTTTTTTTTAAACGACTATTGTCAGTCTTTAAGTGTGATTATATCTAGTATTTGTATTTGATGACTATGTTAAAAAAAAATTTTTAACGACTATTGTCGGTCTTTAACTTTAAGTGTGATTATATCTAGTATTTGTGTGTGTTTGTGTGTTGTGTACTAATGGCTAGTGAAATTGAAAGCACAAATTTCGGTACATATGCTAACAACAACAGACACAGTAGGACAGAAGATACCCACAGACCTGTATGAATTTATTATTGATGGCACCTCCAGGTGGTGTTTGATAATAGAGGGTACCCAGGTATGACTATTTCATGGTCATATACTCATGATACTGGTGCGTAGCAAGATGGAGATCACAGGCTGGCAACTGATTGACCCAGCCCTGACTCCTGTGACTGGCTGGACTTGGGACTGGAGTCTAGATGCTGGAAGCAGCCAGCCAAGTTGTGGCAGATGGACCCGGATCAATAAGTCCTGAAAAATAGACAGACTTGTCCCCAGGGTGTCCATGGGCCCACTATCCACTTCCTTTACCTCCCTCTTCTCCCCCCCCCCTCTCTCTCCCTCCCCCTCCCCCTCCCTCCCCTATAGTGACAGAGGTGGTTGGACTGCATTATGCAGCCCTGCCCATGGGACCCCCTGTAAGTATTGACCCTCGAAGACCTTGGCAATCCACTGTGACTGGGTGCTGTTGGGTACGCTTTAGTGTTGATTGTTAATAAGTGAGGTGTGAAAGATGCTGGCAATCCGCTGTCTGTCTGACCGCTGGTAAGTACTACAGTGAGGGTTGACTGTTCGTAAGTAAACTGTGAAAAGTGTCAGTTCACTGTCTGACTGACTGCCGACTTGGTGTGAATGTTGACTGTGATTGGTGGAAGTGATAAAAGTTCTTGGCAATTCACAGATTAACTCTGGTGGTAACTGCTGTCAGTATCACAGTGTAAGCGGTGACTGTTAAAAGGGAAGTATTAACTAGGGATTGGCCGTTCACTGTTTGACTGATTGCTGTCAGTACTACTACAGTGACTGGTGTGAGTGTTGACAGGAAGTGAAGTGAAGAAGGGTTTAAAAGTTCTTGGCACCTCACTAACAGCTGTCAGTATCACTCACTGTCAGTCGTGAGTGTTAATAGGGAATTGTTAGACTTAAAAAGATCGTCAGTTGAGCTAAGTGAGGCGACTGCAGGCGGAGATCTAAACAAATTTTTAAAAAATAAAAGTAATTGTTTTGACTCCACCGAACAACATGGACAAACCAATCACAAGACGAAACATGATGCGTTGTCCTGAGTGTTGTTTGTCTCACCTGAAGAAGACCTAAGACTAAGAGGTGGAAGCGTGTCGTGTTTTGTCTTGTGATTTGTTTGTTCATGTTGTTCGATAGGAGTCAAAATGATTACATTTTAAAATAATTTTAAAAAGATTGGCGGTTCAGTGTTTGCTTCGACTGCCATGGGTGCCACTGCAAGTGATGACTGTTGATACCTGTAAGTGTCTAAAGACCTTGGCGGCTCACTGTCTGACCAAGTGACAGTTGTCGATACCACTGTGTGTGAGGAAACCAGCTTACGATCAGGGAAAAAGAGTGAGCAGTATATTTTGTGTACAACCTAGTTTCATCCCTCAGCACATTTACAGCCTACATATATTGACTTGTCCCAAACAACAACAACAGCAACAAGTGCACTGAGTGAGTGCACAAAGCAAATACATACATGTATACATAGAACTGGGATCGTAAGAGAATGTTCAGAAAATAGGAAGGTGGGTGAGGGAGGGGGGAGCCATGAATGTGTGTGTGTGTGTGTGTGTGTGTGTGTGTGTGTGTGGGTGTGTGTGTGTGTGTGTACACATGTGAGTACAACAATATGTTAATCTGACAGTAAATGGTTTCAGTCAATCAGTGTGTGTGTGTGTGTGTGGTGTGTGTGTGTGTGTGTGTGTGAGGGGGAGAGAAAGAGAGGGAGAATGTTTGTGTGTGCACATATATGTGTCTGTGTACATTACATGTGAGTGTGTGTGTGTGTGTGTGTGTGTGTGTGTGTGTGTGTGTGTGTGTGTGTGTGTGTGTGTGAGACAGAGAGAGAGAGAGAGAGAGAGAGAGAGTGTGTGTGTGTAAGTGTGTGTACATGGCATGGTATATATATGCTTGTATGCATGTGTGTGCATACTTGCTTTCACACATGATAAATGAAAAGTGTATGTCAATACTATAACACAGTGTTCATTAATGCTGTGTAGCACAACTTTTCTGTATGGTTGTCTACAGTTACAATCCGCTGTATATACCCACAAAATTACTGTTCAACATCTTCCAATCTTTAGGAAACCAGTTTTTTTCATTCTCAGTAAATTTTGCTGCCTACTCCAAAGTACATTTCATTTATAACAAGAAAAGTGGGGGAACGGTGTGTGTGTGGTGTGTGTGTGTGTGTGTGTGTGTGTGTGTGTGTGTGTGTGTGTGTGTTTAAAGAAAGAATGCAAAAAATTAGTTTGCCAGTAGCATAGCGTGGGCAATTTCTCACCGGCCAACACACACACACACACACACACACACACACACACACACACACACACACACACACACACACACATTCTCTCTTTCTCTGTCTCTCTTTTCACCCCCCTCTTCCCTGTCCCCCCCCCCCCCCCCCCCCCCCCCCCCCCCCCCCCCCCCCCCCCCCCCCCGCCCCAAGTCTGTAAGCAGGGGCGCACATGAGTGGGTTGGGATGATCTCTCTTTTTCAAAGTGGCTGGTGGAGGAATTGAAGGGAGGGGGGCATGGAGAACACTGTCCTTTTAAACTCCTTTTAACTCCAACGCCACATCATGTCTGCAAAAGGCGTTAACAACCAGTTTTTTTTTTTTTTTTTTTTTTTTTTTTTTTTTTAAGAGACCTCATCAGTTTCAAGAAAAGACACTCCAGCAGTGGGCTGTCGTACTGGTCTTGTTTTGTGACCACCCCCTCCCCACCTTCCTCCCTCTTCTCACTCCACCCCTGCCTCCGACACCGAAGCTGCCCGGCCCGAAGTAATGCTTTTAAGAGCTGTGTTGTTGTGTGGGTGGGTGTAAGAGTAGGCAGGTGCTAGGCAGGTACGTGTCTATTTGTGGACAAAGTGCTTTTCGGGGTCGGCATGGAATTTCTGTGAACATTGTCTAGAGGGGAAATAGTTGCTTCGTTCGTTTGTCTGCTGTCAAGATGCCCCCCCCCCCCCCCCCCCTTGTTTTCAATTGTTCTAATGTAAGAGGATTGAATAGGTGTGGAATGCCTACCAGTTCAGTTATATGTCTAGGTGGAGGTGGGAAGGGTAACAGGGATTGGGAGGGATTGGGTTTTTTTTTTTCATGTCACGGTCAAGTGGATAGTGGAGGGGTTGAACTCAGTTGACCGGAAAAGTTGTGATTGTCGTTTGGGGAAGGGGGCATTCATGGTAAAAAAAAAAAAAGTGATTGTTGTTTGAGAGAGCGGGCATTCCTTGGCATGGGGTTCAGCCCCCGGTCACCCTGCCCTGCAGCTTACACCACAGTGGTACATGCATGTACAGAACAGACCTGAAATGTTTCCAGCAGACTGAAGCACAGGTGATTTGCACGCGCTGTGCGGGTGTTTGTGCCTGCTGTGCCAGTCGTTTGGATCAGAATGTAGTTGCCACTGCTGTCTATTCCCAAGGCTCTGGGAAATGTTAATAATTTGGATGAGGATGTTGTTTGCTGTGCAGTTTATTGTCAAACTTAAAGCTCTGGGAAACGTTAATTGTTAATCTTAGGATGTGGTTTATCATGCAATCTGTTGCCAAAGCTTTTGGAGATGTCATTTTGTGTGTGTGTGTGTGTGTGTGTGTGTGTGTGTGTGTGTGTGTGTGTGTGTGTGTGTACTTGTAGTTTGGGGGTGCAGTTGATTGTCCAGGCTTTGGAAGATTAGGATGTAGTTTGGGCGTAGTCTATTCCAAGGCTCTGGGAAATCTCAGTCATTTGGGTCATGATGTAGTTGGCATTGCAGTATTGCCATTACTGGGGAATGTTTATTGTTTGGATCAGAATGGAGTTTGCTGTGCAGTCTATTGTCCAGGCTTTGGGAAATGTTAATTGTTTGAATGAAGATGTAGTTTGGGTGTAGTCTGAGATGTAGTTTGCCGCCAAGACTGGGGAATCTCAGTCACTTGGATCATGATGTGATGGGCAGTCCAGTGTCTCAAAGGCCCAGACTCCTATTGCAGCTGGAATTCCTGCATTTCTAATCCCATGTTGAAATTGACCTCATCAGTCTACAGGTGTCTGCGTTTTGAAAACAATAAACAAACTAACAAAGGTAAAATCTTAACATTTTTTCCCCAATGTGATATCTGCATGTCAGTGGTATCTAGGGTCATTGAGTCATTATTATGTTTCTGTTCCAAACGTACTGTCATGGGCTAGGGTGCCACAGACCAAGTGCCCAGAAACACATCAAAGTTGAAACCATCGTTGGTCAAAAACCAATTCTAATTTCTAGTAATAATTAGAATCAAATTTATCACAGTCTGAAAATGCCCCAGTTCAGGGGATTTTTGATCTTAGCAAAATGAAAGGTGGTCTGTTGTGCAGCCATGAACAACAAGGCTTGTACGTAGTGTAGGGAAAGACTGGTTTTACCGTATATGTTCGGGAAAGAGCTCAAATGAAACTTAAAGACATTTTCTTCTTAAATTAAATGCATCTGATATTTTTTTTTTTTCTTTTTCTTAAAATGGTGCATCTGGGTCACTTGAATGACAAGCTTAGTTGGTGTCTTATGAGTTACGTCTTCATTATCTTTGGTTCTAAAATAAATTTTGGATTTGATTTT
>JADBJO010000962.1:335267-347767 GCA_016801955.1 Conus betulinus | reverse complement strand
TTCCAGTCTATCCCGTGGAACCACTGAGCCCTCGGCGAAGTCAACTCCAGTTGGGGAGATGTTGATGAAAAATCCCACACTATATGTATAGAGAGGATGGGGGGAAGGGGGGAGGGGCTGTGATGGGCATTGAACCCAGGACTTCACAGCAACACTAAACACTGCTTGGTAGCAGCTTGCAATACTGCTATCATTAAATAATCATATCACACACGCGCACACACGCATGCGCACACACACACACACACACACACACACACACACACACACACACACACACACACACACACACACACACACGCACACATTTTTACACTCTGTCTTTCCCTTTCTCTCTCTCCCTCTCTGTCTCTCTCTCTTCCGTTGACTGTCGTTGTGTTGTTGTTAACAGAGCTAACTGAAAACATTTTGTTAAGGACTACTCACAGTACTTTGTTGTTTGTTTGCTAAGGACTTTTTACCTGTTGCCATTGATTCTTTTGGATGCAGCACACAGAACCACTGAGAAATCAACCCATCTCATGTAGGCTAAAATTCAAACCGCAAGTCTGAGATCTTCTCACTTCTTGTTAAACAAGTACTCCTTGAAACCAAGGCAGTTGTGGAATCATGTGCTGATGTCTGCAGTGCTTTGTCTTTGTGTTCTGGAAATTGTGCTGACAGTACAGGGCACAACATGTTTGGTGTTTAACTTCTTTCAAAGATAAAGGCAGCAGACTTGGCTTAATATGTCACCAACAGCCTGTTTCCTTCCGTTCATGATGTTGTGTTTCTTCTTGTGTTGCAGAAAGACACAATTGGACAATGGCTGTTCGACCGGGTGTCAGAGAAACTGAATCTGATGGAGAAGGACTACTTCGGTCTCCGATACGTGGATTCAGAAAAGCAAAGGGTAATTTTGTTTTGTTATTGTTGTAGCTAGCTATTAAGTATGGTGATCAAGGAGATCATTTCAACTTTTGGGGGTGGTTTGATCATTTGAGGAGAATTGATAATTATGTAGGAGATAAGAAAGTAAAGTTGAACTCTAACAAAGTAAAATTGACTGAATTAAGATTTCTAGTTGATGTTCATCTTCTTGGGCAACGACTTAGCAGATGTCTAACCTACGCATTAGCCCAACGTGCTGGTCTCAAAACTTAGTGGATGTGGTGTAGTATATATGGAATAGTCCACACATACATAGTGATATCTCCTTGATGAAACTGAAATAAGACCATTTTGTTGGGAAAAAGTAATGATATTGCTTGAGTTAATTTTCTGTTGTAAAAGTCAGGATGAACACACCAAATTCTGAATCAAACATCCTTGCACAGTGAGATACACAGCAACTTCTTCATCAAACTCCTTACACAGTAAGATACACAGCAACTTCTGAATCAAACATCCTTGCACAGTGAGATACACAGCAACTTCTGAATCAAACATCCTTACACAGTAAGATACACAGCAACTTCTGAATCAAACATCCTTGCACAGTGAGATACACAGCAACTTCTGAATCAAACATCCTTGCACAGTAAGATACACAGCAACTTCTGAATCAAACATCCTTGCACAGTAAGATACACAGCAACTTCTCTTAAACATCCTTGCACAGTAAGATACACAGCAACTTCTGAATCAAACATCCTTGCACAATAATATAATCCTCTTCAGCCTCATCCAGTTCTTCCTGTCACATCCAGACCAGCCTGATAATACGCTAGCTCAACACTTCACAACAGTACTCGTTCGAACAAAAGAAGTGGAGGAAGAATGGGGTCTGGGAGAAGAGATGAAGGGGGGTGTTGGGGGGGAGGGGGTGGGGGGGGGGCTTCTCTCCTACAATGTGAAGTGAGGTCTTTTGGACCTCGCTGTTTTCTTTTTTCTTTTCTTTTTTTTTTCTCTTTCACATGGACCTAGGGAGGGACGCAATAACATGGTACGTCATGGTTTGCATGCTGAAATTGCCTCCCTTGACTGTAAAATACTTGCAGGTTTGAGCTCTGGAATTTTACGTGTCCATGCCGATTTCTAAATTTTTGTCACCTGTCTATAGTTACCCAATAGATTAAATCTCCTTCATGCAGCCTGAAGGGTTGCTCTGGCTGAAGCGGTTAATGCCTTTTTCTGGTACTTTGGTAGTTTGCCAGTTATCCTCTGATCCTTTCACTCTCTATAGTGTGGTGGTTTGAGCCCTGAAACCATTTGTGAGAGTTTGGCTCCCCTACAGTCGTAAACTGAAAGCCTGTGATAGTTCTCGTGTCACTGCTTCTATCGTAGTATGAGGAACACTGGTGAGAGGGGATTCAGAGAGGTTTTTTTTTTTTTTTTGGGGGGGGGGGGTGAGAGTGGAGATGGCTACTTCTTGGAGGTAGAAGTAGGGCATGAAGGAATAACAAAAATGTTCTGTAAGGAAACAAATCTTTACATGAGAGTTTTTAACCCTTTCACCACCAGTTGATCTAAGATTTAATATTTTACCAATACCTGCTGCTTTTTACAGTCAAAGTCTGATGAGCTGCTTAATCACTTTGATGTCATTTGATGCCTAGCTTAGTCTACTAGTACTAGCTACTTCGAGTGAAATAAAGAAAATGGAAACAAAACTCTTCTTTCAGTATTTTCCAAGATGTAAGTCTGAACAGTAGGTCACTAGGTGTCACTTGAATTGGTGCAGAAACTGGAATGCTGATATTGTGCCTTGCCATGTCCGTTTTGCTACAGTGACAGGTAAGGGGTTACAGGGAAGTTCATGGGGAATCTTATGGAAAGGTAAATCTACTACCTGTCAGGGGGTGCACAGGTATTTAAAAGGAGGGGAGTCTGATGGAAAGGTACATCTAATGTCTGTCAAGGGTCATAAGACGTTAGAGGGAGCAACATGGGCAGTCTAATGCAAAGATCAGTCTGATTTCAGCAAGGGGAGAGACTAAAGGAGTCCTATGGGATGGTAAATGTAATGTCCGTCAGGGATACAAGTCTTTAAAGGAAGGGACATGGAGAGTCTTTTGCTTATGGAATGGTAGATTATCTGATGTCTGTCACCAGAGTCTAAGAGGACACCAGACTTTAGAGAGAGGGGTGCAGGGAATCTAATGAAAGGTAAATCTGATGTTTGTTAGTGGAGATAGAGGAGACTAAGTCTTTAAAGAGAGGGGACATAGGGACTGGTATGGAAAGGTAACTCTGGTCTAATGTCTGTCACTGAAGACAAAGGGGACACAAGTTGTTAAAAGGGATGGACACTGTAGTGTAATGGGAAGGTAAATCAGATTTCTGTTACTGAAGACAAAGTCAGTTTAAAAAGAGGGATGCACAGTCTAATGGGAAGGTGGATGATGGATCTAACGTCTGTCAGTGAAGACAAAGGGAAAGCAAGTTGTTAAAGGAGGGGCACTGTAATGGAGGGGTAAATCTGATGGCTGTCACTGGATTCTAAGAGGACACAGGTCTTGAAAAGAAGGGATGGTGGGAATCTTATGGGAAGGTAAATCTTGTACATGTCCATTAAGGGAAGGGGTCAGGGAATTGTATGGGAAGGTAAATATAATGTCTGTTCATGGAGGGACATGAAGCGAATCTCAGGGGAAGGTGAATCTGGTGTCTGTCACTGAAGATAGAGGGATACACATGCAAGGGAGGAGTCTCATGGACAGGTCTTCGGTGGGAACTTTTAGTTCATTATATCGTTTGTGTGTTTGTTTTTGGAAAGAGAGCAGTTAGTAATGACAGTGAGTGTTTCTCCTGTTCTTGCATTCTCACCCCTCTCTCTCTCTCTCTCTCTCTCTCTCTCTCTCTATGATTTTCAACTTCTCCCCCACCCTCCCCCACTTTCCCTTCCTCTCTCTTTCTCCTGCCTATATATGTGCACGCGTAAGCACCACACATCAAGGCGTAACCATGTATTCAGTGATTTGTATGCGTGCTGAATTAATGACATGGTTGTAGTTTAACAATGCCAGTATAGAGATGAAGCTTGCCAGACCAGTATGAAAGCAAAGAGTTGGTGGCAGGAAAGTTGACGCGAAGGTGGTGATGTTGTTACAGCACTGGTTGGACCCTTTGAAGACTGTCTACAAACAGTTGAAAGGTAAGTGTGTGTGTGTGTGTGTGTGAGTGTGTGTGTGTGTGTGTGTGTGTGTGTGTGTGTGTGTGTGTGTGTGTGTGTGTGTGTGTGTGATGTGTGTGTGTGTGTGTGTGTGTGTGTGTGTGTGTGTGTGTGTGTGTGTGTGTGTGCCTTTTTATGGTGGGGCATATGCCTGCACCTTACATTCCAATTTTTGTTTAATTTTTATAAACTGCAGCACTTGTGATCTGTTAAGGAAACACAGTTTAGCAAGAATACTCAAGTCCTCCCACTTTTCATTTGAAACTTTGTATACTGTCCACCCACACGCCTTCCACACATCTCTCTTTCCTTCCTCCCCTCGCCGCTTCTTTTGTAGACCTCATTGAACATTTGTGCTGAATTTGCTGTTGTATTGTTAGGGTGTTGAGGTATAAGCGCACTTACTGGCTGCATATGTGTTCTGTGTGGTCAGGTTTTACTGAATGTGGGTATGCATGTCTTTTGGAGCCTTCTTTTCTGTTGGCCCACACCACTTGTTTTGTTTTGTTTTGTCAACCTCACATCACTATGGAAATGTCAAGTCTTTCAGCTGCTGCCATAAATTTGCTCTTTAAAATGTGATTTCAAGGGTCTTTTTTTTTTTTTTAAATGATGTATGCGTATGATGGAATTTGAAATCACCTATCTTTTTATGACTATTGTATAGCTGTTACATTACAAAAATCAAGCAACCTTAAGTCAGACAACATAATGTACCAGCTAACCCACTTCTGTGTATCTTAGTTTTTAAGTATTAATGATTAAAGGCAACATTTTCATTAGGAATATGTGATGTTTACCACCACTAATATATATATATATATATATGTATATATATACACACGTACACATGTATTTATGTATACATGCTGACACACTAAGTGGTGAATTGGAATTATTACTTCTGGAACAGGTGTTCTTTCTCTCTCTTGGTGTATGTCTGTCTGTCTCTCACACACACTCTCTCTCTCTCTCTCTCTCTCTCACTCTTGCTCTTCTTCTCTTTCTCTCAGTCTCTGTCTCTTTCTGTCTCTGTCTCTGTCTCTCTCTCTCTCTCTCTCTCTCTCTCTCTCTCTCTCACACACACACACACACACACACACACACACACACACACACACACACACACACACACACACACACACACATACTGGCGCTACCTTTTCCTGTTTCTCTCCTCTCCATGCCCTCCCTCTCACCCCTCCCCATTACCTCTTTCTGTCTGCCTGTCTTGCACACATGTACATGAATGTTTGTTCTGTTGTGTAGATCTGTTTACAGCATAAAACTATAATTTTCTTTCTTTGTTTTTTTTGTCCCAGGAGTTTTGACTAAACAAAAGGTAGTTACGCTTTTTCAATCACTCTCAGTAACTCACTAAATGAAAATCGTTTGTAATTTCTCTCTCTCTCTCTCTCTCTCTCTCTCTCTCTCTCTCTCTCTCTCTCTCTCTCTCTCTCTCTCTCTCTCTCTGTCTGTCTGTCTGTCTGTCTGTCTGTCTGCTTGTCTCTTTCTCTCTGTCTCTGTCTGCCAGTCTGTTTCTCTCTTTCTTTGTCTCTGTCTGCCTATCTGTCTGTCTGTCTTGTCTGTCTGTCTGTCTGTCTCTCGTCTGGCTCTGTCTCTGTCTCGGTTTGTCTGTCTCTCTCTGTTATCTGTATATATATATGACACAGTATATTTGTCATGGTCCTCGAGTGCTGCTGATGAGTATGAACGTCACTAAATGACTGCAGTCTTCTTGTGAAGGGATGGTGCCCACAGATCAGGTGACTGTACCACTCTCTGTTCCTCCTCCAAGTATCCCTGGACTAAGTGAAGGGGAAGCAAGGACGCCTTAAAAACAACAACATTGTTGATCTGCTGCCACCAGGGTACAGTGGTCATGGGGATCACAGCATTGAGCATCCGCACAGTTCCAAGTGTTCCAACTCCTGAGAATTACTGACTCTGTAGCCAGAGGATTGACAGTAGATACGCTTGAATGCTTGAATAGTTAAACCGCATGGAAAGCACTGTGGGATGGGCCAGGGAGTGGCAGCCAGCCATATCAACATCCATTCCTGCCATCCTAGATTCTTAGGCCCAAGAAGACTCTGTCACCGTGTCCTTTATTCCTGCCATCCTAGATTATTAGGTCCAGGAGGACTTGTGTCAAATTGTACTTCATTCCTCCCATCCTAGGTTAGTAGGTTCTAGAGGACTCTGTCATCTTGTGCATCATTCAGAAAGAGAGGGAGGTGGTTACCGCCAAGGACATAGACAAGCACAGTAGAGGACAAATCACAATGCATTTGGACCTGTTGGATCTTCTTCAGGCAAAAACAGATGACATTTAGGACAATGAAAACGAAGAATGAGAAACCACAAGTTATCTTTTCATATTCGGCGCAAGATCAAAATTGTGCTTCATTCTTCCCATGACATCCTTGGTTGTTGTTGTTGTTGTCGTACCCTGGCTAAAAGACTTCAGGGATCATCCGAGCAGCCAGAGTACTTGAGCACTATGGTACAAATGCATCAGCTGGGGATGAGAACATTATGTGTGATCCTTAGTTATCAGGTTCCAGAGGACTCTTATTCTGTGCCTCATTCCGCCCGTCCTGGGTTATTAAGTCCCAAAGGACTTTGTCATGTTGTACTTCATTCATCCATTCCTAGGTTGTCATGTCGTAGAGGACTCTCTGTCATCTCTTATTTCATTCCTGTCATCCAAGGATCTGAAGAAGGGGGTGAATAGAACTGTACCTAACTCCTCTCTTCAGACTTCGCGACAGCATCTGGGAAGCCAGGTCGTCATGGTAACCCCAGGGACAGAGAGAAGAGGTCTGTCTGTTATTCCAGTCAGTGGTGTCTTTTCATCTGCATCACTTCCCATCTCCCCCACACTCCCACTGGAAAAGGGGAGAAGCCGTGGTGTCATAAACATCAACTCCCTGCTGCTCTGCTCTCCACAGCAGCCCAACTCCCCACCCCGTTAGTCTGCCTGAAGCTTGCCGACCGACTCCTCGAAGTGTGAAACAAACGGCGAGATCCAATCGTAGACGCCGAATCCATATCCGCAGGAGCCGGTTCACATTGTATTGATCCATCCCGCCCCTAGCCTTCCCTCCCTCCCATTTTCCATTATCCAGCCTCTGTCAGGCCGTCCCCTCCTATCCTCCCTCTCCACACTCACCACCGCACAGGACTGGATGAAGAAAGAGTGGGACGCTCCCAGGCGGGCACTAGTGAGGAGATCGATTTTTTTTGTTCCTTGTGAAGGTGGGAGGGAAAATGAGAAGGCTGTTGTTAATGGGGAGCAGGACGACGATACTAATAGACTATTTTCCCTGGCGTGATGGACGGGTTCGCCGGCGATGTCGTTACGGTTGGGCGATAAAAAGAGCATTTCCCGGTTCAGGGGTATTGACAGGGGGTATTGACATGTCCTGGTAAGTATGGGAAGTTCACACTGTTTCCGTCAGTAAGTCCACATGACTCTCCCCGCCCTAGCCATCTCCACCACCCACCACCTCCCCCATGGATTGCAGCTGTACCTCCATCCTTCACTCTTAATTTCATTCCTTCAGCGTGCCCAGCCAACACCCACGGCTCCATGGCTTCAAGCTGGTATCTTCCACCATGCATACTGATGGAGGAGGGAGGGGGGGGGGGGGGGGGGGGAGTCTTAAACGAGAGTTCATGGAACGTCAGCTCATGTACTGCCATGGAGGCACCTTGCTGTCTCACGGCCTTAAGATCAGAGAGCACATGTCCACCATTCTTCCCTACCCTCACACCCCACCCTCAGCCCTTCACTTCCCCCCTTGGCATACTCCCCAACCCCCCTGCTGAAACTGAATATCTGTCAACTCAGCTGTGACCGTCAAATGTGTGAATTCACCACTGCGTGCTATCAGCGCTACCTGCTATCATTCATCTCTGGTCACCTGGGGAAGTCTGAATCGAAAGCAGCTTGTCTCCTTCTCACAGTACACCTGTTCTTTTCACACCAGTTTTCCATTTCTTACTCATACGAGGACCAACAGTCACCACTTGCTCATTCATCGGGAGGAAATTATCTGTCAAGGTTACGGGTCTGTGAATTGAAAAACATGGATCGATTTGTATCCTAACAATCTGCTTTTTTTGTCTTGTGGAGCTGGCCAGGTTTATAAGCCGTATAGATGAGTAAGTGACCCAGTTTGTCATACTCCATAATTATGTATGTCCTGTACATAGTCCTGTGATGTCGGATCCTCTTCTTCAGAACCACGTGGGAGCAGTAGTTGGAATTATTCTTCCTTAGTCATGCTTATTGACTTTGAGAAGGCTTTTGGTAATACGAGTATGTCCTTCGCTGTGGAAGATATAATCATTTTCATGAAAAAAAAAACTTACTTAGTTTTTTTTCCCTTCATCAAACAATCCTCTTTGCTTTTCGGAGACTCTTCTGTAACAGACAGGCGGATTTATCAGATTTCGTGTAGTCTTCTCACTGTTTCTTTTGAGGTGCTTTGCAACATCAGGCAGTCAGGATATGGCAGCAGACCTGATGAGCCGTAAAAAGAGCGAAACATCTGCCACTGCTGGTCCTATTGACGTCCACTTTGAACAAAGTCTACACAGCGCACACAGCACGCAGTTGTTGAGAAGAGTTTCTTTTCGTGTCCTCTTTCCTTTTATGTGCAGGACGTCTTTCAAAGTAAAATGTTGCAGTAGGGTGATGGCCGTTGACGTTGACGTTTCCACGTCTGTGGAGGTGGAAGACATGACGCCAGGTTTTATATAAGCAGTCGTCTTTGGTCTTGTCAGTTTTTTTCTTTTTTTTTTTTTTGCAAATATTTCGACCACTTCATGTCTTCCTCAGGGGACTTTAATCATTTAGATGTACACACACACACACACACACACACACACACACACACACACACACACACACACACACACATACACACACGCGCGCGCGCGCGCGCGCGCTTACGTATACATACATACATACATACATACATACATACATTGTGTGTGTATACGAGCGAGCCAGGAATCGTTGCCAATAACACTGCCAATATGTGACGGCCGGTGTGCTTTCATGCTATGTCATTAGGTCTAGATGAGAGGCAATGTGTCTCCACTGTCATGTTTTGCTGTCGGAGACCTCAGTGTAACAGCTGTTCCTCCTGTGGTCCTGGGTGTGCCGTGGATCCGAATGATCCAGCTGTTGTTGCCAAAGCTGAGGATGGAATGCGATGTTGGGATGACAGCGTGTGGAGTACCTATTTCTTTCTTTTTTTATGGCAAGTCGCCTGCCTTTGAATCGGTGCCCTTTTTCTCTATTCAGTATTGTACATTTCCCGTGTGGAGCTTTGAGACAGCACACTCACTTGCACACACGCACGCACACACACACACGCACTCACACATACACACACTCATGCACACTTGCACATAGGCAAGTATGTGCATGTGCAAGTATGCACACGCACCCCCCCCCCCCCCCCCCCCCCCACACACACACACACACACACACACACACACACACACACTCTCTCTCTCTCTCTCTCTCTCTCTCTCACACACACACACACACACACACACACACAAAAATAACACATGCGCGCGCACTAACTCTCTCTCTCTCTCTCTCGCTCTCGTCCTGCCCCTCACTCTTTTTCTCTCCCCCCATCCCACCCAACCCCCTCTCTGTCTCTCTCGCTCTCCTCCGCTATTCGACCCCACGCCTCTCTCCCTCTCTCTCTTTCTCCGATCCGTCTCCCAGGTCCCTTCGCATCATGCATTGAATCCACCCTCAACCGGTCAGTGCAGAGCGTGCACAGAGCTTATCAAACCAAAACACTGGGGGTGGGCCACTCTGCATCAGACCTCCCGGCGTCGTCCACACGTGCGTGCCTTCCAAGCCCTGTCTGAGAGGGACTTTTTCTGGTCCAGTGGCCTAAAGGCAGAGCGTGTGTCAACAAAGTTGACCGCCCCCACCCCCCCCCCCCCCCCCCCCACCTCCCGCCCCTCTTCACCCCTCTGCCCTACCTTTGACCCGTGGGTTCCAAACGTGTTCTGCTCCAGCCAGGTGGCTCCTCTGTCTTAAAGCGCTTGGCTTGTATACAGTAGGGACATGGTTGGCCCAGCGGACAAAGCACTGTTCTTGGGGGGGGGGGGGGGGGGGGGGGTTCTTGCTTCAGGTCCCACCCACCTCAGTCAGTTAGGAAAGAGGGGATTTATTTTCATCTCCGGCCAGTTTCAGTTCCAGAATCAAAACGTCTGTCTTTGACAGTTGAAATGGAAGTGGTTTTTTTTTTTTTTTATTTATTTTTTTTTAATGAAGGAATGTTTTTAAATAATTTTAACGCCCAATTTGAATCCCCGTACCATCCTTTGTTTTTCTTTTCCTTTTTTTTTTTTTTTTTTTGAAGAAAAGTAGGCTATTGTGTTCCGGTGGCGTGGAAGGCAGAGGAAACCCGCCTGTAAAAGGCAGAGGTAACAAGCCTGTAAAGGGCAGAGGAAACCAGCCTGTTAAGGGCAGAGGAAACCAGCCTGCAAAAGGCAGGGGAAACCAGCCTGCAAAAGGCAGAAGAAACCAGCCTGCAAAGGGCAGAGGAAACCCAGCCTGCAAAGGCAGAGGAAACCAGCCTGCAAAGGCAGAGGAAACCAGCCTGCAAAAGGCAGGGGAAACCAGCCTGCAAAAGGCAGAGGAAACCAGCCTGCAAAAGGCTGAGGAAACCAGCCTGTAAAGGGCTGAGGAAACCAGCCTGCAAAGGGCAGAGGAAACCAGCCTGCAAAAGGCAGAGGAAACCAGCCTGCAAAAGGCAGAGGAAAACCAGCCTGTAAAGGGCTGAGGAAACCAGCCTGCAAAGGCAGAGGAAACCAGCCTGCAAAAGGCAGAGGAAACCAGCCTGTTAAGGGCAGAGGAAACCAGCCTGCAAAAGGCAGAGGAAACAAGCCTGTTAAGGGCAGAGGGCAACCAGCCTGTTAAGGGGCAGAGGAAACCAGCCTGCAAAGGGCAGAGGAAAACCAGTCTGTTAAAGGCAGAGGAAACCAGCCTGCAAAGGGCAGAGGAAACCAGCCTGCAAAAGGCAGAGGAAACCAGCCTGCAAAGGGCAGAGGCAACCAGCCTGTTAAGGCAGAGGAAACCAGCTGCAAAGGGCAGAGGCAACCAGCCTGTTAAAAAGGCAGAGGAAACCAGCCTGCAAAAGGCAGAGGAAACCAGCCTGTAAAGGGCAGAGGCAACCAGCCTGTTAAGGGCAGAGGAAACCAGCCTGCAAAGGCAGAGGAAACCAGTCTGTTAAGGGCAGAGGCAACCAGCCTGCAAAAGGCAGAGGAAACCAGCCTGCAAAGGGCAGAGGCAACCAGTATGTTAAGGGCAGATGAAACCAGCCTGCAAAAGGCAGAGGAAACCAGCCGGGAGGAGAGGGGGGGGGGGGGGGGGGGGGGGGGGACTGGCAGACGTAAGTCAGAGTTGTAGAGCAGACCTTTGCACGCGTACGCTTCTGTGGCATTCTGGTATTCAGGGTCAGGGATAGCTCCAACGGCTTGTGTCGCTGCGGTTAAGACTTCGGTCTCCCGACGCAGTCCGTTACACTATAGTGTCTTTCTCCAAGAGGGGAAAAAATGACACGTAGGTTTCTTTGACACATCACCCCCACCATCACGGCTATCCCTCTCCCCCCACCATTCTCATTCCCCCCCCCCCCCCCCCCCCCCCCCTCCTCCTTCCTTCCTTTTGTTTTCTGTTTCGGCCATCTCCCCCCCCCCCCCACCGCACCCCAATCCACCCCAGCCCCCCCCCCCCCCCCCCCCCCCCCCCCCCTCCATCCCTTCTCTGTGTTTTCCAGTTCGGCCTGTGGTATTGTGACGAGCAGAAGACGGCGGTGTAGTGGTAGTGTTGTGGTGGTACCTATTTGGAGCGTCAGGCGAGAGGCGTGTATTGATTTGTGGCAGGTTGCGAGGGTCGGGCGAGGGCTGAAAATAGGGTAGGATGGATGGAGAGCCTGAGGGGCCAGATGGCGCTTGGCGACGCGTCGATTCAAAGGGAAAAGTGCGTGCGTGCGTGCGTGCGTGTGTGTGTGTGTGTGTGTGTGTGTGTGTGTGTGTGTGTGTGTGTGTGTGAGAGAGAGAGAGAGAGAGAGAGAGAGAGAGTTGTTTAGTACATGTGTCAGGTTCATATTTTCATCTATCACGAACAGTAAATATGGGGAACCTAAGGAAAAGTGAATTTAGTGTAAAACTGTAAAAGGGAATCTCAGCGTTGTCTTTCTATTTGTCTATCTGTTCCCTTCGCCCTCTCTCTCCCTACCTCCCTATCCCCTGTACCGTCCCTATCCCCCATCCGTCCCTTTTTTTTTTTTTTTTTTTAAAGTGACTGGCTGACTACACAACGAGGGAAAGTATGTACGATTTGTTTTTTTTTTTTCAG
>JADBJO010000962.1:325267-327767 GCA_016801955.1 Conus betulinus | reverse complement strand
GCATCCCAAAGGTCCTGTTCTTCGTGATCGTGCATTGTGTAAGTTAACCACCACATGGTTGACTCAGATGTTCTCACTTTAACACGCGGTCTCAAGACAGGGGATGGAACTCGGCCATTTCATGCTTTCTCACGTGACGAAGAGAAAGCTTTTAGACCACCAGTGGAGGAAAGGAAGTGGGGTGGGTGTGTGGATAGGTTGGCTATGTAGTGCTGTCCACTCGGACACGGAAAGTGGTAATTGCGGAAGGGAGGTTAACTGGTGGTCACTTGTGTCCCGGAGTTCCTGTGTGAAATGGCATGCGACTCACGGTGGTTGAACATGTTTTCCACACCGCACATTGTTTGGTACATTGTCAGTGCCGTGAGGCAATGTGATAAGGTAGGGAGGAGGTGGGGGTGGGGGCATGGGACCGTGTCCTGAGCGTGTACCCAGGTGGTGGTAGGTGGGATAGGACCAGCGCGGTCTCCGGCCCCACTTCAGCTAAGTGTAGGAGGCCCACTTTGTTCTGTTGACGTGGACCTGCGTTCATGATTTGCCGTCGGCTTGTCTTCTAAACAAACCACTCTGCTCCGCCGGGTGATACTTGAGGCTGTAGAAGGCCTCTGTTTACCCCTGATTGCTGTGCACACACAAATTCCTGGTATGTCCTGTGACTTCTCCTTCTCCCCAGCGTTTCTTGCCAACGCTGAGCGCCCGCTTCGTCACGTATCACCATGCACCCTACTTGACGAAAAGTCCGCTTGTTAGCATTCGTCGATCAGTTTTGCCCGTCACTTGGCGGTCAGGAACTTGCTGCTCTCAAAAACGATCATAAGTTGTATTTGAATAAAAAAAAAAATGAAAGAAAGAAAGGAAGGAAAGAAAAACGAAGAAAGAGTACCATTGCCATACTGTGCCACCAGCTCAAGGTGTTTTTATTCCGTTTGTTCTGACTCATCATCGCCTTCGTATTTCTCATTCAAGTTTTCAGATGTGTCCCGCACAATTGGGGACCCGCAGTTCCCAGGCTGTCGGTGCAGTCCTTAGCTGTCTCCCTTTGAACCCGCAGTTCCCAGGCTGTCGGTGCAGTCCTTAGCTGTCTCCCTTTGAAACCCGCACTTCCCAAGCTGTCGGCGCAGTCCTTAGCTGTCTCCCTTTGAACCCGCAGTTCCCCAGGCTGTCGGCGCAGTCCCTTAGCTGTCTCCCTTTTCATGGCCTGGTGTCGGTTTTCATGGCCTATGTATATGAAAATGAGAAACATGAATTCAGGAAATATATTATAAATGTTAAACCCTTCACTAGCAGCATCTGGGAACTATCGTAATCAATTCATATCGCCTGCTCCTAGGCCTTTCGTCCGCTGGATCGGACCCATCAGGGAGACACGACTGATAAATACACACACACATACATATTTTTTTTCCCTTCTTTTTCTTTTTTTTTTTTTTTTTTTTTTTTTTAAAGAAAGAAAAAGCATGAACAACGAAATATATACATCCATCGACTTGGCTTCAAACGGCAGCAGTATAAAAGCTTGACTGAATGAAAAGTGAAACGATGCCTTCATATTTCATCTGTCGCGTTTTTTTTACTTTTTACCCACAGATGAGCCGTTGCATCCCAAAGGCTTGAACTACAGTTACTGTTTAGATCGAGTGTACAACGGAAAACATGTTTTTGAAGTGTTTTAAAAGCTCGAATATTAACATCGAAAATGTGTAGGACCCCCCCCCCCCCCCCCCCCCCCCCCCCCCCCCCCCCCCCCCCCCCACCCCCCCCCCCCCCCCCCCCCCACCCTTTGTTTTTGTTTTGTTTTGTTATAAGACGAATTTGTCTTGTATGTACGTATGCATGATGCATGTAAAGTGTGTTTTCATAGGAGGGCCGGTGTGCGCGGTACGTTGTGTACAGCATACGTATCGGACCCCTCTGCCATACAAAGGCGTCTTTCCGTCCAATACGAAGGACAGACTGAAGCGGTGATGCCTCATCCGTGACCCGCATCCGGATTCGTAAAGATGACAAGTGTATAGCTTCTGCCAGAGACCGATGGCGTCCCACAACATGATACCAGGATTTCCCCGGGGTCTCTTTCCCACGCACCGCCATCACCGTCATGTGCAGCGCAAGGTCTCGTTAAGCGCTGCCTGCCATCAGCGACGTTGATGCAGAACCTGCATTCATCATGGAAGAGAAGTATCTTCCTCTGCTGATGACTCCGAGTCAGGTATATGCTGGGCCCTCTGCTTACGTTTCTGGCAAAGTAGCGGAGACAGAGACAGTCAGGGTGCTCTTGCTGGCGTCGTGAATACCGCCCGTCTGGTCAGCACCCGGCACGGCACATTGGCCATGCTTGTGATCTCCACGTGTCTCCCCATTAGCGGTTTCCGAGCAGGTTGGTTTTGAAAGGTTGTTACAGGTGGAGTCGGTGGATTTGCCAGTCTGGGCGGTCAGACGTACTGGGATGGCTGGACTTGGAGTGGTGTGCAACGCTTTCTGTGGCTGGAGGCCACGGTCT
>JADBJO010000962.1:245267-302767 GCA_016801955.1 Conus betulinus | reverse complement strand
ACACAGGATGTGTGATGATAAGAAGAATGACAGGGTGGTTCAGGAAATTCATTTATGTATGTATGCATACACTCTTTCCCACAAGGGTTGCTCAGAGCGAGGGCTTGAAGGTTGTGGGGATAACAGGCAGGAGTCCTTTGAATTAAGACTGAATTTCCAGGGATAATCAAACAAGAACTGCACAGAACTAAAAGACAGAACTTCCAGGGATAATCAAACAAGAACTGCACAGAACTAAAAGACTGAACTTTCAGGGATAGTCAAACAGAACTGCACAGAACTAAAGGACAGAACTTCCAGGGATCAAACAAGAACTGCACAGAACTAAAAGACTGAACTTTCAGGGATAGTCAAACAAGAACTGCACAGAACTAAAAGACTGAACTTTCAGGGATAGTCAACAAGAAGTGTACAGAACTGAAAGACTGAACTTTGAGTGGAGAATAATAGTAGAAGCGAGTGCCTTGAACAAAGGCCTGAACTGTGAGGGCAAACTGACAAGGCTTGCACACAGCTAGAACTGGGCACTGACGGCAGAATGACAGTGATTGTACAAAACTAGAATTCAACTTTGAGGGGATGATAACTATTGCACAGCGCTAGAACTGAACCTCGAGGGGAGAATAACAGTTGATTGTTCAGCACTAGTAAACTGAACTTTGAGGGAAGAATAACAGTTGATTGTTCAGCACTAGAACTGAACTTTGAGGGGAGCATAACAAGGATTGCACAAAATCAGAAGTGAACTTTGAGGGGATGATAACTTTTGCACAGCACTAGAACTGAGCTTTGCGTGGATAATAGCAAGGATTGCTCAGAACTGGGATTGAATTTCGAGGGGATAAAAACAAACGTGACACTGAACCAGGACAGATCTTTGGGATAATTACAAAGATGACACAGAACTAGAATAGAACTTGTGAGGGGATAGTAACAAAGAGGACATAGAACTAGGATTGAGCTTTTAGGGTTGATGCAGAACTAGAATAGAACTTGAGAGGATAGTAACAAAGAGGACATAGAACTATGGATTGAGCTTTAATGGGTCCAATACCAAAGATGAAACAGAACTAGGATAAAACTTTGATGAGATAATGAACAAGGAAAGAATTGAGACAGAAGTAGGATAGAACTGTTAGGGGATATAACAGAGATGATGACCCAGTTCCGAGGACCGAGTGTTGAGGGATGCAAACAAAGATGACACAGAGCTAAGATTGAAGTAAGAGGGGATAATAACAAGGATGACATAGACCTAGGATTGAGTGTTAAGGGGTAAGAACAAAGACGGTACAGAATTAGAAATGGAATGACATAGAACTAGGTTGAACTTTGAGCGGAAAATGGCAAGGGACTGTACCGAAAAATGTGAGTTTATAATGACAAGAGAGTGTATAGAAAGCAGTAGATTGTGACAAGGATTGTACAGAAAACATTGAGTGGATTATGACAAGGATTGTCAGAAAACATGGAGTGGGTGATGACAAGGATTGTACAGAAAACATTGAGGGGATAATGACAAGGATTGTACAGAAAACATGGAGTGGATAATGACAAGGATTGCACAGAAAAACATGGAGTGGATAACGACAGGATTGTACAGAAAACATGGAGGGGATAATGACAAGGATTGCACAGAAAACATGGAGTGGATAATGACAAGGATTGCACAGAAAACATGGAGTGGATAACGACAAGGTTTGTACAGAAAAAAACATTGACGGGATAATGACAAGGATTGTACAGAAAAACATGGAGTGGATAATGACAAGGACAGAAAACATTGCACAGAAAACATGAAGTGGATGGATAATGACAAGGTTTGTACAGAAAAACATGGAGTGGATACGACAAGGTTTGTACAGAAAACATGGAGTGGATAACGACAAGGTTTGTACAAAACTGAATGAACTCAAGGGGGAAGGAAGAAGGGTTGCAGAGAGAGGTAGGTTTGAATTTTCAGTGGCTGCCGACAAGGACAGCACATCGAGTGGATGATGAGAGGGTTTACACAGACAGCTTAGAGGACAAGTGAAGAACAAGGACTGCACAGAGCAAGGACTGAATGTCGAGTGGATAAGGAGAGGGTTTACAGGGACAGCTCAGAGTAATAGTTAGGAACAAGGACTGCCTAGAACAAGGAGTGTTTTTTTTTGGGGGGGGGGGGGGGGGGGGGGGGGGGTTGCAGAGACAAGTTTCTGTTGAGTTACACAATACACGCGTTGTGAGGGCTGGAGTTGAATGCGATCAGATGATGGGCTGTGTGCACCAGACGTTTCCAGGGGCTTCACTGATACAGTGGAAAGTCCAGACAGGAAGGGTGTGTGGATGAAGGAAATGTGTGTGTGTGTGTGTGTGTGTGGGTGTGTGTGTGTGTGTGTGTGTGCAGGTGGGTGGGATGTGCGGGTGGGCGGGGTGTGTGTGGTGTGTGTGTGTGTGTGTGTGTGTGTGTGTGGGGGGGGGGGGGGGGGGGGGGGGTCCTACATCAGTCAACACAGATATGACATTGAAATCCATAACTAAAGATGTCAAACGATGATGGCAACATCTATGAGGCAGACAGCAGTCTGATAAAGAACAGAAATCGTATAAGATGAAAAATAAGGCTAAAAAAAAAAAGTTACTGTCATTATGAGACAGTTAGATATACATACAACTAAAAGAAAACGTTTGCTGTCAGTACGAAACGATTAGATTCATGCGTTCAGCTCCAAGACTTTGCTGCACGTAGCACCCGTTCACCAGACTCTTCTTATGCAGCAGACAAAGGGGGACAGAATAAACAGTGACACCTCTCTGTAGAGAAAATGGAAGTTCCAAGCTTGTGGCTACTCTCAGAGCTGACACAGGCAGACAGGACCACCCCAGCGGAAGAAAGGAGCAGACACACATCAACATTCAGTTGACTCGGAGATGATGACCAGCGCCTTCAGTCTCTTCTTTCTTCTGTCCTCGACTAGGATTCCCAGGTCCGTTGTTGATCAGAGCTTTTTGTGTATGCCGCCGTTGTTAACCCCATCATTAAGGTAGCCACTTCCCATCTGCGGGGAGGATGTGTATACATGACGACAGCAGTGTGTGTATGTGTTTTATTTTTTTTTTTTTATTTTTTGTTTTTTGTTTTCATCCGACTGATGGACAAAGGTATATTTTTGTCTGAGGGATGAAAAAGGATTTAATGTCTGCAGTTTTTTTTTTTCTAATGCCTATTTTTCTGGAAGGTGGAAGGGGTTTTAACGTCTGTACATTTTTTTTCTTTAAATGCATGCATTCATGCAGAGGGTCTTAACTCTTAAGTTTAAAGACGCATTCAAAGGACTAGGCAGGGATTGGAATTGGCACAAACGTCAGCTCTGAAAGTCTCTTCCACCCCGGCTGATTCAAGTGGGAATCGAACTGTATATCTTGTTACCAGAATCTTGGGCTTTTGACCACCAGGCCAGCAGGCCAGCCTTTTGATGTTGGAAATAAATTACACAGAAGGCAAGAGGAACAGGTAACCACAGTACAGTTGACAGGAGGAGAAGACCTCTGAAGTGCCCCCAACCTCGCCCTTTGTGGTGGCGGTGGTTGTGGCACTGGGCACAGTCTTTGATGTGACGGCGGGCACGGCATGTCACGCTCAGTAACAGCAGGAAGGTGAACATGGCCTACGTGTAACCTCCACTCGTCTCCTCCACCTCCTCCACACTTCTGCGCCTCCCCCCCTCCCACATTCCCCCTGCCCCCCCCCCTCCCCCCTCCCTCTCCCCACCCCCAAACTAAACGGGGATGAAAGCCCGGAGACACAACTAGCTATCAAGTGGGCGGGGTGAGAATGAGGGAGACAACAACGGGAACATTCATTCAGCTTGGTGTCTAGTACACCAGTCAGCCGGGAGTGGAGGGAGATGAGCGATTGGTGGTGAGCTCAGATAGGAGCTTGGAGACTCGGAGCCAGTGCTGACAGCATCTGCTCAGCAGATAGCGGTGTCTGCTCCTGCTGTTGTTGTCAGACCAGTTGAAATGATCTGGTTGAACTTTTTTTTTTATGTCTCCTGTCTGCAGGAGATAGTTTCTGCTCATACTCGCATTGTCAGATGATGTGACATGGTCAGATTCTCTTTTATCCACAGCAGATAGTGTTTGCACATTATATGATCATGTGAAGTGGCCACACTCTCTGTCTTTTATCCACAGCAGATACTGTCTGCTTGTTGTGTGATCATGTGAAGTGATCAGGAGCAACAACAAAATTACTGGGTCACACAAGATGAATGAACACACAAATTGCCAGACAAACACAATTCTTTTCGAGCTAGAGGATCTTCTTTAGGCAGGACAAACAACATTCAAAACTGTTAGAAAACAAAGGACAGAACAGACAGTCGAGTCACTCATCTCTTTAGCCTGAGTGCAAAATTTGGTTGTGGGTGAACATAATCATTAAGCGAGGTGGGTCAGGCTCTGTGTGTTCTGTTGGCGTGCCGTGGTTTCAGGGCCATAATCTTTGCTGGTCTATAGGCGGTGCAGCCACTGTTTTGTGAGGTTGCATACTTGCCCCAGCTTTTTTGTGACTGAGTTTTCTTGTGTGTGTGTGTGTGTGTGTGTGTGTGTGTGATGTCTGTTGATGATTTTCATCCTGTCTCTTTTTGTTGTCATTGGTTTTGTTGTTTAATTCATAGTGTCTTTGTGACTTTTGTTGCTGTGATCCCTGCTTCTCCCTGCTTCTCCTTCCCCATCCCCTGTCTAAATATTAAAGCAACAGTCAGTGGAGTACTTTATATATCCTCTGTTAGTTCTACCCCAGATGGTCCATACAAGGCTTCCTTTCCTTTACTGGAGAACTGCATTGCTTCACCCAAAAAGTGATCTGTTAGTGGGTATTTTTGCCCCCACTTTCCCACCATAGAGAGTGGTTTAGTGGGTATTTTTGCCCCCACTTTCCAACCATAGAGAGTGGTTTAGTGGGTATTTTTTGCCCCCACTTTCCCACCATAGAGAATGGTTTAGTGGGTATTTTTTTGCCCCCACTTTTCCCACCATAGAGAGTGGTTTAGTGGGTATTTTTGCCCCCACTTTCCCACCATAGAGAGTGGTTTAGTGGGAATTTTTGCCCCCACTTTCCAACCATAGAGAGTGGTTTAGTGGGTATTTTTTGCCCCCACTTTCCCAACCATAGAGAATGGTTTAGTGGGTATTTTTTCCCCACTTTCCAACCATAGAGAGTGGTTTAGTGGGTATTTTGCCCCCCCACTTCCAACCATAGAGAGTGGTTTAGTGGGTATTTTTACCCCCACTTTCCAACCATAGAGAGTGGTTTAGTGGTATTTTTACCCCCACTTTCCAACCATAGAGAGTCGTTTAGTGGGTATTTTAACCCCCCACTTTCCAACCATAGAGAGTGGTTTCCCTTAAGTGCAGTGACAGCAGTGAAACCAAATATGCAATGAAAGAAAAAGATTGTATGAAAAGAATAAATTGCATTAAAGAGCCGTGAGTGAATATGCCATTTTCTCAGTACCCACTCGCCACCTAAAAGCATACAGTTGATTTGTGCTCTTTAATCAGTTTCAAACAACTAAGAAAGACATAAAGTGAAAAAAGTCTGCTTAAACTGACATAGCTTTAGACTGGTTTTACAATTGCACAGGACTGCATAGAGCATATTTTGAGATGCCGGTGTTGCTGTCATATATCGCATTTATTAGCTGGGATGATGTCAAATGATTGTTTCAGTTTATTTTTACGTATATGCGATTTTCACAACTTCTGTTGCATTGTCAGTTACTCAGTTTCAGGTTTATGGCTACATTAACCACAAATAAATGGGAAAATGAACACATCTGGTAACTGCATTATTTCTGTTCTTGTTCATAACATTTCTAAAAATGTCTTTTCAGAAAAAATTAAGTGCTTGGTTCAAACTCCGTTTTCAGCTTCATTTATAAATATCCTGAAGAGCTAACATCACGTTTTCACCAGGTGCATTTTAAGAGGAGAAGAGTTGTTTGTGACTCCCAAACACTGTCAAAACCAGGATTAACTGAAGTGTGGGTGTGATCGCTCCATGATAAATATTACTCTCGGACATACACATCCATGCATGCAAGCATATGAGAGACAAATTTAAAAAGAAAAAAAAAGGGGGGGGACAGTTCTGACAAAATTTTCTTTCTGAAATTTGATCAAATGACAGGAAATGGAAGTACGACTGATTTTCCTGATGATGCAAATCCAGAAAACCAGCATGACGTTTGAAAAGAGCTGTGGTGAAACCAGTTTGTTTTTGAAGGCAGTTCATCTTTTATTTTTTATTTTTATTTTTTTGCTTCGTCATCAACAGTCTGGTATTATTTCCTCACGTTCTATGCTGAGGTGGTGTGAACGGAAAGGGTGGGTGATGGTTTTTTTTTTTTTTTTTTTAGTATCCCCATTGGTGTGTGTGTGTGTGTGTGTGTGTGTGTGTATGTGAATGTGTGTGTGTGTGTGTGCGCACACGCGCGTGCATGCATGCATGTGCACGCGTGCATGAATGCATGCAAGCATGCGTGCATGTGTGTGTGTGTGTGTGTGTGTGTGTGTGTGTGTGTGTGTGTGTGTGTGGTGTTCATTTTGTGGAGATCGAGGCTTACTTGTCGTCACACTCTGTGACGAAGCAGCTCTAGCTGTGAGTTGGAAACTTAGCCCAGAATGGGAACAGAATTGCCACCTATACACAGAAATGAGCCAGCAATGCTGGGTGTCCTCTGGTAAGGGGCTTCTTGGTGGCATAACTTGAACAGCTGTCTGTGGATGGCTGGAGCTGGGACCATGATGGCACAGCTCTGGATAACGACTGTGTGACAGTGTCATGAAAAGTAGCTTTGGAGTGATAATTAATAATGATGGCAGTGTCATGAAGAGTGGTGTTGGGAGGTATCAGCGCGATGCTTATTAAGTGATGGGATTTTACGTCTGTGCAAGACGTTATGCGTATGTTCACACACCGAACCTCGGTTTATAGTCTCATCTGGAAGAGGAGGCCAGTTTGGCCGTTGGTATGGATGACACGTTACACATAGCATGCACCTTTCCTGAAGTTGGAATATGGCTGCCTTAATGGCAGGATAAAAAACGGTCATACACACAAAAAACTCTGCTCCCTATACAGGGAGTGTCCACAGAAGAAGATGCTTAAGTGAACATGAGAGAGGGATTAGCTAGAAAAACACACATACATGTTTGCCACACACTCTCACTCTCTCTCTCTCTCTCTCTCTCTCTCTCACACACACACACACACACTCACACACATACAGAGTGGCACACTCACACACACACACACACAGAAATTAATGCTAAACTAATCATCACATGGCCAGAAGTGGAAAGAAACCTTTTCACCCCCACCCACACACACCCCCACACCTCACCTACCCTTCTGGTCCTCCCTCTGTTCCCTCCTCCTCCTCACTCCCTCTCCGGGCTCAGCATGTACAGCTCTTCTCTAGCATGCAGGATGTGTGTCCTTCCCATGCATGTAAGGTACTGTGCTTCAGTGCTCATAGAGCCTCCTCTCTAACCCACACACACACACGTGTACACACACTCTACATCCACTGTCCCTCTGTGCTTCTCATGCATGTAACATCTCATCCCCCTTGCCAGGTTCATCCTGCTGGTGATTGTCATCAGTCGGTGATTGACACGTCCCACTGGATCTGGTGGCTTTGGTGCAGAGTCATCATCATATCCCCATTTCATTTCACGCAGCCATCTGGGATGAAAGTCATCTGACCATGTCAGATCCCCCCTGAGAAGCATGGGGGAAGCTCCAAATAGTGCATATGCAAGTATTACACTGTGCTGGCAAACTGCGGAAAAAACTGAAATGTACAGAAGCTATGTCTGTTTTCTGATTATTCAGTAAGAATTATTTCCTGCCATGTCAGATCCCCTTGAGAGCATGGGGGAAGCTCCAAATTTACACTTTGCTGGCAAACTGCGGAAGGTTTTGAAAAATACAGAAGGGATAGCTTGGAGGTTGTAAACATTAAACAGATCCTTATTTTTTTTTTTTTTACAAAATACCAGGGATAGCTTGGAGGTTGTAATCATGGATTTTTTTCTACCACCCTTATCATGATCCCATCACCCAGATCTTATGGTCTTCCCTGTGAGAGAAAATTATCAAAACAGCGACTCTTGATCAAAAGAAGTATAGAGCCCAAAGAACAGTATCTCAACACCAGTAGTTTTGATCAGAAAAAAAAATATATAGGCAACATAAGGAAACTACTCCTCTCATGTAGATTTGATTGAAAGAAATATGGACAAGAAAGAGAACTAACTTCACACCCCTAAACTTGATTGGAAGTAACATGGACCACAAAATAGAAAGCATTCCAGATTTCTAGTTTTGATTGGAAGAAATGGGACCACAAAGGGAAACGACTCCCCACACCTGTGGTTTTGATTGGAAAGAACATGAACCACAAAGGAAATAACTTCATGCTTGAGTTTTGATTGGAAGAAATGCAGACCACAGAAAAGAGAGAATTCCACGTCTGGAGTTCTGATAGGGAGAAATGTGGACCACAGAGGGAAATATCTCCGCATGTGTAGCTTTGATTTGAAAGAAACTTGAACCACGAAGGAAAGTAACTCCACATCTATCAACAGATTGGGAGAAATTTGGACCACAAAGAGAAACAATTCCTCACCTATAGTTATGATTGGAAGAAACTTCAACCATGCAGAGAAATAACTCCACACCTACAGTTTTGATTGAAAGAAACGTGAATCACAAAGGGAAATAACCCTTTACATTTGCTCATGATTAGACAAAGTAGGGACCCTAAAAAGAAGTGACTCCACTCCTGATCCCTTAGTTGGAAGCAGTATGGACTACAGTAAAAAAGCCCCCGCAACTAAAAGTTTTGTTGAAAGAAATGTAGATAACAAAGAGAAAAGTAACTCTTCTCCCACAATATTTATAAGAGGAAACGTAGTAAAGGGAAATAACTCCACTCCTAAAAGTCTTGATTGGAAGAAAATAGGTAACGGTGAGGAAATTACTCCAAACCTAAAGAGTTGAGTGGAAGAAAACTAAGGTAACAAAGGAACATAATGGCACACCTGTAGTCAGGATCAGAAGAGATACAGATTGTAAAGAGAAACAACCACACAGTGTAGATAGGTAAAGCAGTGACAGCAAAGAGAAAGAAGTCCCTGACTGTAGTCTGAGGAGAGAAGAAAGCTCTGTTGGAAGAAAGGGGGGGGGGGAGGGGGGGGGGGGGTAGTGGTGGTGAGGAGAGGCCCTGTCTCTGAAACCATTCAGGAGGAAGTCTGGTGCCTGGCAAATAGCGATAAGACAATCACGGAAAATTGACAGGAAGGTCAAGCTCACTGCCAGCCTTCAGAGGAGTTGGGGGGGGGGGGGGGGGGGGGGGGGGGGGGGGGGGGGGGGGGGGGGGGCAGGACAGAAAGAAAAAGGAAAGAAGAAGGAATATAAACACAATAAGACTTGGGGGGGGGGGGGGGGGGGGAAGGAGATGGTGGTAATGCAGATGGATCTGGTCCATTCTTCTCTGTTTCAGTTTCCTTTGATAGACTTCCCGTCCACAAGTTCTGTCAATTGTTGACTGACTCGTTCAAGCATGGATTGGCCCTGGTTTGAGGTGTATCATTCCGTGAAGCTTTTAGGTGCCCTTGCAACTTCACATCAACTGTAAAGCTTTGGATTTGAAGCCCTGAAACACTGTGTGTAGTTCCGGAACTTTTTCAGAAAGTTGGATGATGAAGCATTTGTCTTGACCCTTGAATCTTATGGACTTTCAAATTTGCCCTAGTAGTAAATATAGTAGTCAGATCTTGTTACTGAACACAAACTGCCCATCTCATGAAATGTTCATGATTTAAATAAGACACACATGGGGCACGCACACACACAACACTCACCCTTGCATGCATGTATGCTTGTTCTCTCTCTCTCTCTCTCTCTCTCTCTCACTCATCTCTCACACACACACACACACACACACATACACACACACACACACACACACACACACACACACACACACACACACACACACACACACACACACACACACACACACACACACACACACACACACACAATTATCAGTGACAACAACCGCTTAGTGCTTGCATAATTATGATTCTCTGTCTGGGCTTTTGTAAAGAGGGAAATGACAGGCAGAAGAGAAGTGCCTCGCCATGCTCTCGAGCATCCCCAGCGCTACCTGCCCCATCCCTCCCCATTCAGCTTAGACCCCCAGAGCAGCGTGAGGATGAGGAGGGGTGGATCAGCTTCATGTTTGAGGCGATCAACATGGCAAACACATTCAGAGAGAGGGGTGTATTGGCTGCATGTTTGAGGTGATCAGCAAAGCAAACACGCTCAGAGAGAGGGGTGGACAGCTGCATGTTTGAGGCGATCAACATGGCAAACACATTCGGAGAGAGGGATGGACAGCTGCATGTTTGAGGCGATCAACAGGGCAAACACATTCAGAGAGAGGGGTGTATGGCTGCATGTTTGAGGCGATCAACATGGCAAACACATTCAGAGAGAGAGGGGTGGACAGCTGCCTGTTTGAGGTGATCAACAGGGCAAACACATTCAGAGAGAGGGGTGTAGTGGCTGCATGTTTGAGGCGATCAGCAGGGCAAACACGCTCAGAGAGAGGGGTGTATCGGCTGCCTGTTTGAGGCGATCAACAGGGCAAACACATTCAGAGAGCGGGGGGACTATCAGCTGCATGTTTTAGACGATCAACAGGGCAAGCACGCTCAGAGAGAGAGATGTATCGGCTGCATGTTTGAGGCGATTAACAGGGCAAACACATTCAGAGAGAGGGGTGTATCGGCTGCATGTTTAAGGCGATCAACAGGGCAAACACATTCAGAGAGAGGGATGTATTGGCTGCATGTTTGAGGCGATCAGCAGGGCAAACACATCCAGAGAGAGGGGTGTAACGGCTGCCTGTTTGAGGCAATTAACAGGGCAAACATGCTCAGAGGAAGGGGTGGACAGCTGCATGTTTGAGGCGATCAACATGGCAAACACATTCAGAAAGAGGGGTTGAGACAAAAACAGGATGGTACACAGATTACCTGAAAGATGCTGCATTGGTGTGCTCTGATCTGAAATTATGCAGGCAGACAGACACAGACAGACAAGATATACAGAGACAAAATGAAAAAGGTGTCCTTTTGGTTTTCTTGGCTGAAGATTTTTTTTGCTTGTGTGACCAAGACAGCGGCTGACAATGTCCAGTATCGTTGGGTGTGACTGGACGTTAAGATGGACATTAAGATGGCTACATTCCATTGTTGGGGATAAACTTTTTGCTTTATACTTTTACATCTGTGTTTGTGTAGACAACTTAACTTTTGTGTACTTTTACATCAGTCTTTTTGTAGAAAACTTGACTTTTTGCTTTGTTTTGACATCAGTCTTTTTGTAGACAACTTGGACTTTTTATTTTGTACTTTTACACCAGTCTTTTTGCAGACAATTTGACTTTTTTTGCTGTACTTTGATATCAGTCATTTTGCAGACAACTTGACTTTTTGCTGTACTTTGACATTAGTCTTTGTGTCGACAACTTGACTTTTTGCTGTACTTTGACATCAATCTTTTTGTAGACAACTTGACTTGGTTGAGAGTTGACTTTTTAATGTGTGCATAGTGCCGGTTTTAACATGGGTCAGCCTGGATATGACCATCATGGTCAGCTGGGCTATAAATAGCCTGACTTGACATCCCATCTTTTGAGACGATATGCAGATCTGACCTCTGACATCCTTTTGCATTGTTCTTTTTTTGTTTTGTCTTGATTTGATTTGATTTTTTTTTTTTTTTTGTCTTGAGGGTTTGTGTGTCCACCATCCTACAAGCATACAATGGCCTGCTTCTTCTGTGGGGAATGGAGGTGGATTTAACATGCAGGCAAAGAAGAATCGTTCACACAGGCGATCTCAGTTCCAAGCCTCTTGTGAAGAATTTAGAGAAATGTAGGGTAGGGGGAGAGAAGAAGACAAGGATGGAGGGGTGGGCGCGTGAAGTTAGCGTAGACTTTTGACTCCAAAGAAAAAAATCTCTGACCAGCTGTGTCTCAGGAGGGACTGAACTAGAAACCCTGCATGAAGTGAGCATCGATTTGTCCACTCAGCCAGTCAGTCCTTCCCCCAACCCCCAACCCCCAACCCCGTCTCTTGGTGGATGTCCTGGACTGGAAGCTTGGAAGTTGTGTCCCCTATGGAGGAGATGCGGCAAGGCTGTAATGGTGTCCTCATCTGGTCATAAGAAGCAGGACAAGAAGGGTAGAGGTGGATATGGGTGAGGCAGTGACACACTGACTGTGTCCTTATCATGTCGATGGAACATCGTCGATGGAAGAAAGAGACGGAGAGACACACAGAGAATCTGAACACACGTGATATTCATAAGCAGATTATGAAAAGATTTTTTGTTTGTCTTTACTAATCAAATTTGGATTTTTTTAAAAAAATCATAAATGTTTTTAAGCTGTGAATTAAAAAAAAAAAATAAAAAAAAGGCAGAAAAGCATTGCCAATTTTCATTTTATTTAAAACCTTTAAAATACCGAACAAATGGGCAGACTCTTGGGTGTGTCAATGTCTCATCCATAATCCACCTCTTCCCTTCGTCCTGCTTTTTAGATCTCCTTGTTCCTATGATGAGTAGTGCATGCACATACCCAGGAAGGAATGCTTCGAATGGCACCAATCACTAAGCAGAAATACCAGCAACAGAGAACACAGTAACAACCAAGGACACACACACACACACACACACACACACACACACACACACACACACACACACACACACACACAAAAAACGTGCAAAATTCACCTTTTATGCCTTGAACCTGATACATGTGCACGGCAACAATAACTAGGAAAACTGAATGAACACAAATTTATTCAAGACTGGCACAACCTTTTTGATCTTGAATGTAGTCGAACAGAAGACACAGAGGAACAGAAACAGATGCAGACAACCTCAGATGGATTGGTTTGAAAGGCAGTGTTAAAGGAGGCAGGGACCAGTCAGCAGTAAATAATGAAAACAACGAACAAGACGCCCTGCTGGTTTGTTATTTACTGTTTTACTGTACCCTGCTTCAAATTGAATTTGCTTGTAAAAGCTTTAAGCCAGAAAGCTGTTCAACTGAGTGTACAGGTGTCACAGCTTTGCATGCCATGTGATTGACTTGAATTGAATTTAGTTTTTGCGCATGCGGTACACAACCACAAAGCTTTTTGTTTCGTTTTCATGAGGCCAAAGATTTGTGAGTGAGCTTTCTCCCCTGCACGCCCCCCCCCCCCCTTCCCCCCCCACCCACATACCCCCATTAACACAAGCAGGCATGGACAAATACACATGCACACACACACATGCGCACACACACAGAGGCATGCACGCACGCATGCAGGCACACATGCAGGCACACACACACACACACACACACACACACACACACACACACACACACACACACACACACACATTTACACACAGTGCAGTGTTTAAAAAGTACTGGAAATGCCCTGGGTTTTATGGATTCACATGAGTAGGAAAGAACTTTCAAAACTGTTGATTTTGTAATTCAACATTGTCTACTAAGCAGAGATGATTAGGTAAACAAAATGTTGCAGTGTTTATCTCCCCATCCCCTCAGCCTACTTCCATAGTTCAGGGCTGGATTGGTGGATATCGACCTTGCTCATCTGTATGAATTCAGCCAAACTTGTATTTTGGTTTCTTCACACACACACACACACACACACACACACACACACACACACACACACACACACACACACACACGCCCCGTGTCCCGTGTTACTTTGCTTCAAGTAGATCAAAAATAAAACAAAAAAAAAACAAACAAACTCAAAGCTATTTTTATAGAAAGTAAACATAGAGGGGGAAAATGGCAGGGAATGAAATAAAAAAAAAAAAAAAAAGAAAAAACGTGGTTGATGTTATCCTGAAACCCTGTTGGGGAGCGGCTACGCTGTCCATTGGATGAAGTGAAAGCAAGTTGAAGGGCATCCATGGAACATTCTCCTCGTGGAACGGTGCCCATATCCTCTTCAATACCCCCACCCCCCCCACCCCCACCCCTACCCCCTCAACCTCCCAGAATCAATATATGCAATGTAAAGATGAGATGGAATTGGTTTTTGTGTGTGTGTCTTGTGCCATCATGAGTTGGCACCCCTCTCCCCCCCCCCTGCCTCCTTCAAATACCATTAGATTGATCACATTACATTTTGAAGTTTTTCCTCTTTACCGTGGTCATCGATTTTCTTCCCTGTTTTGTTTTGTTTTGTTTTAATTTCTATTTTTTATCCAGGCAATACAAGTGTGTAATACAATTAATATTCTGCTATTGTTTTTATGTACATTTATGATAACGAAACACACACTTGCATACATGCACGCATGTTGTGTTACGAATTGACATGTTGTGCTTCTATGTGTTGTCGTTATGTTTCTACATGAATGGACCTGTAGTCCTAACTGTGTTGCAGCAGGTACTACATGTTTTGTTTTGAGTGGATGTGTGACGCACTCAGTGTACTGCAGTTACTGCATGTGTGGTTATGAGCAGATGTGACATGCTCAGTGTACTGCAGGTACTGCATGTGTCGTTATGAGCGGATGTGACACACTCCTTGTACTGCAGGTACTACATGTGTCGTTATGAGCGGATGTGACATGCTTAGTGTACTGCAGGTACTACATGTTTCGTTAAGAGTGGATGTGATGCGCTCAGTGTACTGCAGGTACAACATGTGTCATTATGAGCGGATGTGTCACATTCAGTGTACTGCAGGTACAACGATTACATGTGTCGTTATGAGTGGATGTGACACAGTGTACTGCAGGTACTACATGTGTCATTATGAGTGGATGTGATGCGCTCAGTGTACTGCAGGTACTACATGTGTTGTTATGGGCGGATGTGACGCGCTCAGTGTACTGCAGATACTACATGTTCATTATGAGTGGATGTGACGCACTCTCAGTGTACTGCAGGTGCTACATGTGCCGTTACGAGTCGATGTGATGCGCTCAGTGTACAGTAGGTGGTGGCTGTCTCGGTGTGAATGGACGGACCTGTTGTATTCACAGTGTTGGAGGTACTGAAGTTTTCTGCAAGAAGTTATATGTTACATTTGCTGTGTTGCAGGTACTACATGTTTCTACAGCTGCGTCGAGACCTGCACCATGGCCGCTTGTTGTGTGCCCCGGATGATGATGCTGTCTCTCTCGCTGCCTACATTGTGCAGTGTAAGGGCAGCTAACTCCTCTCTGCCTCTGTCTCAGTCTGTCTGTCCCTCCCCGTCTCTCTTTCCCTCTTTCTTTCTATCTCTCAGTGCGTTTCTTTTCACTCAGAAATGCATGAACGCTTTGGTGAATATACAAATCTGTAAATTAGCACTGGGTTTTATTTATATCATCAACTTAGAATAGGAAAGATTTCAGATTAGTGATTGTGGAATATGTTATGAGCCATTTATAAGTGAAAATGGGGTATGTCCACATTATCCTTTTTTTTTCTTAAAAATGCAGACCTTTTTCTCAGTGATGGAGATCTGATTTTTAAGATTTATTATTGATCGATCAATCAGATGTGTCAAGACTTTTTTTTAATGAAGGTGATGATATGTACTGCACCTTTGTTAAACCCCCGTAGCAAGTATATACATGGCAGTGTATCACAGTATGCTTATGATTTATACACGAATGTTGTATGCATGCACATATTTTGTAAAAGTGATTTTTTAAAAGTTTTTTTTATTGCTTTTTTTTCTCTTTTCTTCTTTTTTTTATGCTGTTTGCACATTTTGTTGTTTTAGAATGTGCATAGGCATAGGCATGCACATACACACACACACACACACACACACACACACACACACACACACACACACACACACACACAAACACACAAACACATACATAGACACATACTCATAGATATGCCCTTACACACACACATGCACGTACATCACACCATGCTGCACCATACCACACCAAACACACACACTCACACACACACACACACACACACACACACACACACACACACACACACACACACTGGTATGTGTAGCAGATGTAGGTGACTATGACCTTGTTTGATGCTTGGTGTGTGCAGCAGAGGCTGGAGACAATGACTGTTGTTTTTATTGGTTTGTGCAGCGGAAGTTGGGGACTATGACCCCGAAGACCACCCACCCGGCTATATCTCCGAGTTTAAGATGTTGCCCAAGCAGACACCAAAACTGGAAGAACGTGTCATGGAACAACACAAATCCTTACAGTAAGTCCTCTGGATCATCATCAGATCATTTCTAAGTGAAAGAAAGGAATCCATAGGTGCTCTAGACATTAAAACCCTTTTTTTCATTTAACATAAAAAGTGAAAAAGTGTCACATCAAATAAATGTTGTAAGTACAGACAGTGACAGAAGATGAAACATGATAAAGTTTTAGTTAGTTCATGGAATTCTGGTATCCACACTGTCTGAGGATAAAACATGGTAAGGTTTTAGTTAGTTCATGGAAGTCTGATAGTCACAGGGACTGAGGATAATACATAATACTTGAAGTTTTAGTTAGTTCGTGGAAGTCTGATATTCGCATTTAGGATGATACATAATACAGTTTTAGTTAGGTCATGGAAGCTTGATATCCATACTGACTGAGGATGATACATAATAAAGTTTAAGTTAGTCCACGGAAGTTTTATACCCATGCTGTCTGAGGACGATACATAATATAGTTCATGGAAGTTTGACATCCTCAATTGACATTGTCCTGAGTGTTGTGCATCTTGCCTTAAGAAAACTGAAGAGTCATGTTTTGTCTTGTGATTCATTTGTCTATGTTTTTCAGTGGAGACTTATAAATTATTTTTTAAAAATTCACGGAAGTGTGACAACAGCTGCAATGACTGAGGATGATGCATGACAAGGTTTCAGTCAGTTCATGGAAGTCTTGATATCCACACTGTGTGAGGATGACATGTAGGAACTTGAGAGGATTGGTCAGAAGAAGGTGACCGTGAGGTCAGTGTCAGTTGTATTTTGTTGCAGGGTCAACATGTATAGGTGAAAATCATAGCGATGACCCGTGCTGTGGGTGTGGTCTGTATTGACCTGTGGTGTGGGCGTGGTCTGTATTGACCCATGGTGTGGGCGTGGTCTGTGTTGACCTGTGGTGTGGGCGTGGTCTGTGTTGACCCATGGTGTGAGCGTGGTCTCTGTAGACCCGTGGTGTGGATGTGGTCTCTGTAGACCCATGGTGTGGATGTGGTCTCTGCAGACCCATGGTGTGGGTGTGGTCTGTGTTGACCCGTGGTGTGGGTGTGGTCTGTGTTGACCCAAGGTGAGGACATGGTCTGTGTTGGCCTGTGGTGTGGGCATGGTCTGTGTTGACCCGTGGTGTGAGCGTGGTCTCTGTAGGCCCATGGTGTGGATGTGGTCTCTGTAGACCCGTGGTGTGGATGTGGTCTCTGTAGACCCATGGTGTGGGTGTGGTCTGTGTTGACCGGTGGTGTGGGCGTGGTCTGTGTTGACCCATGGTGTGGGTGTGGGTCTGTGTTGACCCGTGTGTGGGCGTGGTCTGTGTTGACCCGTGGTGTGGGCGTGGTCTGTGTTGACCCATGGTGTGGGTATGGTCTCTATAGACCCATGGTGTGGATGTGGTCTCTGTAGACCCATGGTGTGGGTGGTGGTCTGTATTGACCTGTGGTGTGGGCGTGGTCTGTATTGACCTGTGGTGTGGGCATGGTCTGTATTGAACTGTGGTGTGGGTGTGGTCTGTATTGACCTGTGGTGTGGGCATGGTCTGTGTTGACCTGTGGTGTGGGCGTGGTCTATGTTGACCTATGGTGTGGGCGTGGTCTGTATTGACCTGTGGTGTAGATGTGGTCTGTTTTTTGACCCTGTGGTGTGGGCGTGGTCTGTTTTGACCCATGGTGTGGGCGTGGTCTGTTTTGACCCATGGTGTGGGCGTGGTCTGTTTTTTTGACCCGTGGTGTGGGCGTGGTCTGTGTTGACCCGTGGTGTGGGCATGGTCTGTGTTGACCTGTGGTGTGGGCGTGGTCTGTGTTGACCGGTGATGTGGGTGTGTCTGTGTTTTTCAGCGGTCAAGTTCCTTCAGAGGCAGAGGGCAACTTCTTGAAGAAGGCCTGTACACTGGACACCTATGGCGTGGACCCTCATCAGGTCAAGGTCAGTCTCAGATTAACTGTGGAAGGTCAAGTGGCTGTTATTTAGGCTGTCAAGGGCATGGAATGATCGGCCAGTTCTTGGTGACACTGTGTTCTTCTGGTCTAGCTGTAATCTTTTTGTTGTGAGCAGAGCAAGTTTGAAAAGGTTCATTGTAATATTGTGTTCATTAAATGTGAAATATACACCTCCGAGTTTTATATTTAGTTGTCAGTTTTTTAGGGTTTGATATGTTATTCTTGCTTGATATTACTTTAGGATTAAAAGTTAGAACATCTTTCATGCCTAGAATAGGTCAGTCGCCTGATGTTCTGCATTATGGCAGAAAAAAAATCATCAACATTGAGCGTCTTGGTTGTTCCATCACCTCATCTGCTGTTAATCCAAGATTTTAAATGGAAAGCGTGAATGCAGAGAAACAGTTGTGACAGTGATAAGGTTGTGGTATCATTAATTCAGCTTAGGATGGAGAGAAAGAGATTGAATGATCAGTGAGAAAGATGAAAGAAAGATTCACAGCTGTCAGCCATGTATTTTTTTCTGATCATGTTGAAATTAAAGAAGAAGAGATTAAGAAAAAAAAAAAAAAAATTTTATATTGAATTAAGGTAAGGATTTAAAAAGAAGCAAAAAAGAAAAATAAATACGAAAAATAAAGGATTTTTTTTAAGGCAGAAAAAGAAAGAAAAATAATCTGTATCATTAGTTTTCTCATTGATCGATGAGACAGAGAGAATGAGGGAGAACATGAGAAGCAACATGTAAGGGAGGTAGGGAGGGAAGGGAAGGTTGATGATGTGTGTGTGTGTGTGTGTGTGTGTGTGTGTGTGTGTGTGTGTGTGTGTGTGTGTGTGTGTGTGTGAGTGAGTGTGCTGCACACCCTGGGCTTTTTGTCCCTCTGTCTGATGGATGCCATGATGAAGAGGGTGTGTGCAGGACCAGAGAGGAGACCAGCTGTACCTAGGCATCACTCACCAAGGCATCATGACCTTTCGAGGCAGTCGCCGCACACAGCTCTTCAAATGGTAAACTTCTCTGGGTGGTGTGAGCGTGTCTTGTGTGTTCTTGGTGGCAGGGTTACCGCAGTTCCATTTTATGTGTGTAGCCCAGTCTTGTGAGGTTACTGTTACAGATTGTTTAACCTTTCGTGACATTCTGAATCCATACAAGAGGAGATGGGGGGGGGGAGTGGGGGAGAAAAGAAAGATGTTTCGTGTCTCTGTCATTTGTGATTAACAGATTTTGTTGTGCATGATTGATTGCACAAAGTTCAAGCACACGCATATTTCTTCAAGGCATGCTTACACTTGCTCTTATTCATCAGCTCTTAATTTATGCGTACACATGCGTATCGTTTGATTTATGCATACATATACACACTCACCTAATTGATGCATACACATACACACTCATTTGTTTATGCATACACACACACAATCACTGACACACACAGCGACACACATACGCACATGCATGGGCACACACAAGTGCAAACACTCATATATGCGCGCGCGCGCGCACACACACACACACACACACACACACACACACACACACACACACACACACACACACACACACACACAAAAAAAGCTGAAGAATGTATTTCAAAAGAGTTTTTTTTAACCCCACAGCAAGAGGCTTTTGTTAAAGTAACATTTGTTCACATGGTTTGATTGTCTTATTTTATTTGTTACAGGAATCAGATCCGAAGAATTGCCTATGAGGGCAAAATGTTCATAGTGCACATCAGCGTCACAGAGGTAAGCATGTCTCTTTGTGACAGGTCTTGTAGTCATTTGTAATGCAGTCTTACACATTGATCTTAACACCCAAAGGTTAAGTGTTTTTCAAAGGCTTTAAAGATGTCACACTTTTATGGAAATGCATTTGCAAACACAGAGCATATTTCATGGTGAAGATCGTTTAGAAAACTGGCAAATAGGCTGCACTGATGAGATTCTGGAAAACTGAAAGATATGGTAAGACTGATGAAGATTTTCCAAAAATTGATAGATATTGATACACTGATGAAGATCATTTGAAAAAATGATAGAAGTTGGTATACTGATGAAGATTATTCCAAAATTTTGATAGAAATTGGGGTATACTGATGATCATATCAGGGTGTGCTGATGATCATTTCAAAAACTGATAGATATGGTAAGTCTGATGAAGATCACTTAAAAAAGACCTGATAGATATGGTAATACTGATGGAGATCAGTCCAGAAACTAATAGACATGGTGATACTGATGAAGATCATTGCAAAAACTAATAGATATGGTAATGCTGATGAAGATCATTACAAAAACTAATAGATACGGTAATGCTGATGAAGTTCATTACAAAAACTATTTGATATGGTAATACTGATGAAGATCATTACAAAAACTGATAGACATGGTAATACTGATGAAGATCATTAAAGAAAATGATAAATATGGTAATACTGATGAAGATCGGTATACTGATGAAGATCAGTCCAGAACTGATAGACATGGTAATACGATGAAGATCAGCCCAACAACTGATAGACATGGTAATACTGATGAAGATTGGTAATACTGATGAAGATCAGTCCAAAAACTGATGAAGATCAGTCCAAAAAAACTGATAGACATGGTAATACTGATGAAGATCAGTCCAAAAACTGATAGACATAGTAATATTGATGAAGATCAGTCCAAAAACTGATAGACATGGTAATACTGATGAAGATTGGTAATACTGATGAAGATCAGTCCAGAAACTGATAGACATGGTAATACAGATGAAGATCAGTCCAAAAACTGATAGACATGGTATACTGATGAAGATCAGTCCAAAAACTGATAGACATGGTAATACTGATGAAGATCAGTCCAAAAACTGATAGACATAGTAATATCATGAAGATCAGTCCAAAAACTGATAGACATGGTAATACTGATGAAGATTGGTAATACTGATGAAGATCAGTCCAGAAACTGATAGACATGGTAATACAGATGAAGATCAGTCCAAAAACTGATAGACATGCTAATACTGATGAAGATCAGTCCAAAAACTGATAGTCAGGGTAATACTGATGAGTTAGCTCTCTATGACAAGCATAGTGCTTGGACATTGGTGTATGGTATGGCTGTGTCAGTTTACTAAAGCAGACTGACCTTTAGAACACTTGTAGTGCGTTATGTTTGCTCTGTCAGCTTACTTTGATAGGTATAGAACTGCTCAACATAGGTGCTGTTATGGCTAGCTCAGACCATTATGCAAACAGAGCTATAGAGCGTTAGTAATGTTATATGTCAGCCAGCTTACTAGAGCAGATGTACATCTTTAGAACATCAGTAATAGATTGTCGGTAAGTCAGTATACTTTTACGGATGTAGAGCTTGTAGAACATGGGTTCTTTAGATATATGTTAAGTCTGCTCACTGCGGCAAACACGGAGCTATAGAGCCTTGGTTATATATTGACAGGACGATGATACAGGGACAACTAAGAAGGTGAGAATCGATGAGCACCGGTGTTTTTGGTGTGTTGGAAGTGCAGCCACAGTCTGTTTGCCGTCTGTCTGTCTGTCTGTGGGGGACTGGGTTTGCACCCCCCTTCAACTGTTTGCTGTCTGTGTGAGAAAAACCTCACACTGCCACACCCCTAGCCTCTGCTCTGCTTCTCAGTGGATCGGTGCTTTTGTGTGTTGGAATCCATTACTCCGTTGCTCTCTTTTTGTTGTTCCCTTTCACTTTTTTTTCCCTTTCTTTCCTTTGTGTGTGTTGGGAGATGGGCATGTTTGTCACACGTGAGTTTTTTTTCTTCTTCTTCCTACTCAGCACACTTTTCAGTTATGTAGAATTTTTTTTTTTTTTTTGTACTTCTTGTTGAAATAAGAACTTGATTGTGGGTGGTGGTGTTTTTTTTTATGTTAATCTGTTTGGTTTTTTTTATGATTTTTTTTTATATGGCTCTGTATCTGTTGTACAGATAGGATCAGGACAATATGCACAGGTGCCAGGGTGGTTAAAAGTTTTGTAGTCTGTGATGCAGTAGGTCCCACCAAGTAGTGTGTGCACCTTTAGGAATTGTTGTATCGGTGGATGACAGGGTGAGTTCAGAGTGAAAAAGGTCGGACTCTATACCTCTCGGTACACACTTTGCACTTAAGGTAGTTTGGTTTGGATTCTATACCTCTTGGTATATGCTGTGCGCTAGTGGTAGTTTAGGCTGGATTCTGTACTACCTGGTGCATACCTTGCATACGAATGATAGCTAGGTTGGATTCAACACCACTTGGTATTTATTGTGCGCCTGTGGTAGTTTAGGTTGGGTTCTGTGCCACTTGATGTATGCTGTGCAGTGATGATAGTTTGGAGTTGAACAGAGCTTAGAATCTTGGCAGCCATTGTGGATTGTAGGTGATACAGTGCATTGGGAATAGAGCCCTTCTCTGGCTGCTTTGGTATTTCAGTTTGGGTTCATGAAACGAGCTTTTCAACTGAAACGGAAATTGAAAGTAAAATAACCCTTGGCGACATGTGAGAAAACACTGTACATAAAAAACTTTCTTCATAGGACCCATTATTTTTCAAAACTTTTTCTTTTATTCAAGCTTTGAGGATGCTCAGAGTATGTTGGTTTTGACTATGCTGTAGTGGTATTCAGTCTTCTCAGAATCGCTGTGTTTCTTTGCATGCAACTTGCAAATTGCCCTTTTTGGTGTCTGGATTTAGCACTCCTTTTTTCCCCTCCCAGTTGTTCCTGTAAATTCTCCCTTTTAGTGTTTCTGCTTTCAGATTGTTGTTGTTGCCATTGTGGTTCTCATTTGGTGTGTCTGGTTTTATTATAGGTCTTTTTGTCCTCTGTGTGAACTTACAGTTGTGTGTAGCTAAGTGAGATGACTGCAAGTGGAAATCTAAACAAATCTTAAATAGATGTTAGCGAACCACCCAAAAAACGTATCGCAAGACAAAACACAACATGTTTCAACAACCTCTTAGGTCTTCTTCTGGCAAGATACAAAACAGTTATTACAACGAAAATGAAAGACCAATCACTTATCTTCTATTATTTTTATTGTAATAATTGTTTTGTATCTTGCCTGAAGAAGACCTAAGAAGTCGAAACACATTGTGTTTTTTTTTGTTTGTCCTTGTTTTGGGATGGTTCACTACCATTTTTTAAAGATTTTTTTCGGTTGTGGTGTCGCGTTTTAACACCTCCTGTCTTTCCTCTCTGTCAGCTGTCCTTGGTGTCTCAGGTTTTGCATGTTCCTGTGTTTTTTGTTGTTGTTCATCTGCATCATCTGGCTGTTCCCTTTTTTGACATCTCTGTTTAACATGTCTGTAGGTTTTTTATGTCTTTAACGGTGTTGACTCTGACTCTGGTCTCCTTTTCACATATCTCTGTATTTTCTCCTGTTTTCCACAGTTAGGGTGTCTTAATCTTTTTTTTCTCTGTGTATGTAACTTCCTTTTTTTCTTTTTTTTTTTCTTTTGTTTAATGATTTGAAAGACTGGGTCACTTGTAGGTTAGCTTGTAATTATTGTCAGTTTGTGTCTTTTTTTTATGAAACTAATACACAGAGATTTTTAAAGTTTTGTTGTTTTTTGTTTTGTTTTTGTTTTGCTTTGTTTTTTTTTAAGGGGGAAATTGGATGCAAAAGTCAATGCTTTATTCCAGGGCAGCAAGTGAAAGTTCAGATTTGTACTTGGTCAAAATGTTGAGTCAGATTTCTTTTTTTTTTTTTTTTTCCCCCCCAAATTACCTGTATTTGACATTCATAATATTGAGGAAAAATGCTGAAATCTTTGTGTGTATGCTTTGAAATCTGTCGGGGGGGGTTTTTTTTTTTTTTTTTTTTTTTCCACATGGTGTAAGTTGCATTGACTTCATTGTGATATGTGGTGTTTTGTGTGTGTGTGTGTGTGTGTGTGTGTGTGTGTGTGTGTTTGAAAGGATGTGTAATGACAAACACACACACACCAACAGTTTCATGCTGATTGTTCAGTGCACACTCTGTGTGTGTGTGAAAGGGGTGGGGGGTGGGGGTGGGGGGTGGAGAGGGGGAACGTATTTGTGCTTTGTTATGACAATATTCCATTATTAATCAAATTTTTTTCTAAAGAAGAGGATCTTTGCCACAAATCCTTGTTGATGTATTGTCACATGGTATTGTAATGAAGACACTGAATACTTGATGATATCAAAAAGCTCACCTGATCAGATGTAGTTTATATTTTGTAGAAGTGCATTCTGCTTTCAAAGTTAGCTTTTCTCTTGTAGGTTTTATTCCAATGGTTCACATCTCAGCTCCGTAAAGAGGGATCTTTGAGAATATGATTTCGTGGATACTGTCTAAATTGTTGAATGCTAACAGTCCATTTTGGATTGTGAAGAAATGCAAGTCATCTAGTTGGAAACCAACAGCACACACACAAAAAAAGAACCACCAGTTACACTAAAAGTACTCCTGATTTGGGTGAGAAATTCTCCGACTGTGAATGATTACATTGGTCTGGAGATTAAACATTTCTTATTTTTAATCTCTCTCTCTCTCTCTCTCTCCCTCCCTCCCTCTCTCTCTCTCTCTCTCTCTCTCTCTCTCTCTGAATGAGCGAGCACACATATTTTGATAATTATTTTTCAATATAACTGATTCATAATTAACCTACATTCTTGCTGTTTCCTAAACAATCGGTGTCATATGTTATCAGTGGGGGGTATGGGTAGGCGGTGGAAGGTTCAGGGTTAACTAATCGTTCTTGTCTTACTCATACTCAGAAACTTTGGTGATCGTTGATCGGTTGATAATCAGACATTCAGTTACCATGCTCAAAAGCTGGGTGCTTGTTGATTTTCTAATTATTTCTGTTTGGCTGCCACCAGTGAATTTTGTGATGTTCGTGAAATGATGTAAGATGACACTCGTGACCTTGACCCTGTTGGCTTTAGGGAAGTTGTCCTTGACATTGTGACCCCCAGACCTTCAGTGACTAACCCGTGTTGTGTTGTGGTTTGTTGCTAGTCGGCCCTGGAGGGTTCCTTGTGCACAGGAGGAACAAGAGTATTATGTTTTATTTATTATCTTCCCTTTTTTTTTTTTTTTTTGTTATAGTCTCTTTGGCCTCGGCAGTGCTTTCATTCATCACCTGTATTCCTTTCCCAAGCGTAGTCATCATGCACTTACCCTTGATGGTGCTGTGGCTCGCTTGACCCTTCTCTAAAAAGAACAAAGTTCTGATTGGCTGGAAAGGGGGGGAAAACGGGGCTCCCTGACAGAACACACCCGTACATTCCTCCGCATTCCCTCCCCCATCACCCTCCTCACCCCACCCCACCCTGTTCTCTCCAACTCCACCCCTCACCCCCACCCGACCCTTGTCGCTCCCCAGGTGCCTGCCTTGGAGGCGGTGTGGATAGAGTAGGAATCCTTTTTGTTGCTTTTTAGGGAGTTTGTGTCGGCCTTTTGACATGGTGCTGGGGAGGATGACAGTGAAAAAGACGAAACAAAATGTAAGATAACAAAGATGATGATGTCTTCTGATTCAAAAGCTTGCTTTTCAGAGGTGGAATGAAAGTCAGCTTGAGGAATCATTATTGCCAGTAGGGTGGACGTTAAGTTGTCGGGTCAAAGTCTCTTCAACTCTGTCTGTCAACCTCTTTCTCACTAATCTCCTACCCCCCCACTCCCCCCTCCCCTTTCCTTCCTTTCTAGTCTCCCCCTACCGCCCCTGTTCCACCCTCACTCCCACAGTGTCCCCCCTATTTTTTGTTTTCCATACATAATGAAGGAGTCCCACTCCATCTCTTCAGTCGTCAGTGTTCTTTTTTTTTTTTTTTTTTTTTTTTTTTTTTTTTTTTTTTGCTTTCCCAACCTCTGCGCCACCTCAGAGGCAGTGCACCCATGCCGCTCATTCCGACACCCCGTCCACGACTACACAGCCTGGTCGGCCCCGACGCAGCCCCCCGGCACCAGCAATCCGCAGGGAACAGTCAATGTCAAGTCATCAAGAGGCAACCCACCAGAGGAGACACTGCACTGCCGCCGAGTCACTTCGGTGGTGTTCAGTGGCGCCTGTTCTGATCTAACATACGCAGGACACACACCTACTAAGCCCCCTACTGACGACAATAATTGCTTAGTCGCGGAGCCGGCGGCGTGAGTGGGCTCTCCCTCCGGAGGGCGCCACCACGTCCATCCAGCGACAGCCCCCATGGACTCGCCGATACCGGTGACCCCGACGGAACAAACCAAGGCCACAGACGTGGAGAGGACATCGAAATTGAGGTCACCATGAGAGCAGGGCATGAAGGGCCACAGAATTTGAGACATTTTTTTTATGCTGATCGATGAGAATGAGGATGATTAAGATGATGCTACGGATTTCCATTTCGGTCTGAGACTACATGACAGGGCTGTACTCTACGCTTCCTTTCATAATATATCCTGGCGTCAACCAGGCCCGAGAGATACAGGCACCTGCAGTGTTGGTCAAGAAATTTGAGCAACACTCTCTCAGAAACGCATCCATTAAGTGGATGAAACTCGACTGTGTGGTCCCAGTCTTCCCAAACTGAGTCCGCAGCAACTCACCTCTGGGTAGGAGCAGTTGGGGCAGAAAAACCCACATGACTTCTGATGGGATTCGAACCCACGACCTCCCAGTCAGGAGTCCGCGATGCTAACCACTTCGCCACGGCGGCTGGTCAGTCGTCAGTGTTCAGGCGGTTGGATACCTTTAACAGTTTTAGGGGGAAAAAAAAGAATCCCCCCCCCCCCCCTCACACTGCCCCTCCCTCCCTCCCCCTTCCCTCCTCACATGCCCCCATCTGTGGCTGGAAGGGGAGCCCAGGTCAGTGCATGGCTGGAAGCAGGGAGGTATGGGCTGATGCCATGGGCCTCCTCTGCTTGGGAAGGGACAGGTGGAGAGATCTCCATCTGGCAGTAAATTTCAGACGTATGTATCACCAGGGTCATGCTGTTTAAGGTTCTGTTTTATCTCTCATCGAGACCATGCTTGAGCGTAACTAACGTTGATGGACTACAGAAGCAGAAAGCTTTTCTTGTCTCTATATTATGTTAATGTTGACGAGTGTAGAAATCTGTATCATTGTACAGAAGTATGCTCCCTGTAAGATGGTTATTAACAAGGAAAAGCTTGCTGCAGGAAACTCTAGATGTGAATGTTGACGAGTGTAGAAATCTGTATCATTGTGCAGAAGTATGCTCCCTGTAAGATGGTTATTAACAAGGAAAAGCTTGCTGCAGGAAACTCTAGATGTGAATGTTGACGAGTGTAGAAATCTGTATCATTGTACAGAGGTATGCTCCCTGTAAGATGGTTATTAACAAGGAAAAGCTTGCTGCAGGAAACTCTAGATGTGAATGTTGACGAGTGTAGAAATCTGTATCATTGTACAGAGGTATGCTCCCTGTAAGATGGTTATTAACAAGGAAAAGCTTGCTGCAGGAAACTCTAGGTATGCAAGGGAGTGTAACACGGCATGTTCTTTTTTTCATTCCCTCCCCCCCACCCCCCCAGTCATCCTCTGCATTATTATATCACATGCTTGGCAGGATCAGAGCCCTGTGCTGCAGACAGGGTTGTCATGGTTACGCTACTCTCTGTGCCACTTGTACTACTCTCTGAATTTTGTCTGCAGTATTGAAAATGCTTCATGCAACCTGACGCAGTTGAGGTAATTCTAGTATTGAGTCAGATTAGCTTCCGTTGGCAGCATTGTATTGTCACGTTTGTCGCGGTAGCCCAGAGATGACACTGAGCATGACGGATGCGATTACCACAAGTGACGGCAGGACCAACATCAATTGTATTGTAGGAGTTTGTCAAATCAAAAGTTCTTTTTTCAGAAATGATTTTTTTTTTTTTTTTTTTTTTTTTTTTTTTTTTTGTTGTATTGAAAAAAAAAGATGTGTCAGGCATGTAGTGGAGAAGATTTGTTGTTTGTTGATGAAGGTAAAGGATGATGAGTACCTTCCCAAAGCGTGGAAAGAATGGATGTTTAACTTAAGTTGTGTTGCCCTTAACAGAAATTTCTCCTTTGTGTTTTTTGCTTTGGAGAGAGCATGCGCACTGTTTGTCATGCGCATGTGAACTCTGCAACGATCTGATTTATGCGCTTTAAAAAGAAAGTGTTTAGTGCGTAAACAAAGATCCTGTGCAGTTATTGTAGTTTGTTTCAAACTGTTTACTTTGTGGGATAATGAAATATTTGTTTTCAGTGGAGTATTATCTTACCTCTTCTGCATGTGATTATTTTTACCCATAAAATGTTTTGTCATTGAAAATGGTGTCGCCATGATGAAAAGAAATTTGTTGGTCATTTTAATGTTATTTTTGTATTTGGTCTCTTTTATTTCTGCAGGTTTTTTTTTCCCAGTAATTATCCTTTTTTTATAATTTTACTTATTGCTACTTTTTCATTTTATTTTGTGAGTGAGTTCATTCAATCTTTTGTTCCCCCCCCCCCCCCCCCCCCCCCCCCCCCCCCCCCCCCCCCCCCCCCCCCCCCCCCCCCCCCCCAGACACATAGTTGCTCATCTTTGACTGTATCTTGTCATGCGCAGCAGTTTTGTCTGTTGCTGTCTCAAGGACACGCATGCCCATATCCTCTCATTTGCATCACCCCCACACCTTTTTCTACCTAGTTCTTCCAAACAGAGCCACACCCAGTCAGGCCTTGGACAGTGAGTAAACTGTTAGTATTGGACCACCCAGTGGCGACTCATCCGAGGAGATCCTGCACAGCTGGTGGTGTTCAGCAGTGCCTGTTACGATCCAGCATGCTTGTAGAGGTGTGGGGAGACAGGGGGAAGGGATGGTGGGGGGGGGGGGAGGTGGCCAGCCACCTGATGGCCTGACATTGTTTGCTCTCAGGTGCTGAAGACGTGACAGGAGGGACATGGGTGTGGCTTGCTGTTGGCGGGCCAGCACAAAAGAAAAGTGCGAGAAAAAAAAAAAGATTTAAGGAAGTTCACTGTAAGGGCAGGGACTGTGGACAGGAAAAAAAAAAAAAAAGAAAAAAAGAAGAAAAAAAAAAAACGAAGAGCAACAATAACCAAAAAAATAAAAAAAAAAGGCGCAGTGGTTGGATGAAAATGTTGTTATAACTGAAGAGACATATGGATGGGTCTTCCCTCATGAAAACACAAATACATGAAATCAACTATCAGATAAAGGAAGCATCTTTGCTCATGAAAAGACAAATATATGAAATTAACTATTAAATAAATCCAAGAATGAATTGCTAACAAACATATATCCAGACACTAAACTCTTTGCGTGTGAGTTGACAACATGTGAGCTTGCACACACACGGACAAGGGCCCTTACACACAAAGGCATACACACACACACACACACACACACACACACACACACACACACACACACACACACACACATACACATGCATACACACACACTCGCGTGCGCGCACACGCACGCACGCATGCACGCACCCATGTTGGTTAGGTTCACTCACCTTTTTTTCTTTCTTGCTCAGTTCTTGTTGCGAAACTTTATCACTTTGCTCCTCATTGGTTGAACTCCTGACCCACCCAGCAATGACAGCAGATTTCGAACTAAAAACTGAAGTTCAAGGGGAAGCCAACATCAACACATGCACACTGATAACGAACTAGGATGTTACCGATTTTTTGAAATCACATTTTAATGGTGATATTGAAAAAAAACATACCGTCTCAACAAAATTTTAGGCACTGAGAACATACGCCTAACCCATTCTTAATGTTAAAACAGGATAAAACTTACCACATCATCATGATTACATACCCTGGCATACACAATGATTAGTCTTGCTCAACAGCTGGTTTGAAGGGACAACTAGCCCTGTTGGTTGAGATGATTGAAACCACCAGAGTTTATGAAAATGAATTAAGTCCTGTCATATTGTCTGTTTCTTGATGCTTGTCTTCTCAGCGGAGACGTGGCCAGGTGATGAGATTGTTGTGTGGTGATCGATTGGTCATGTCTGTGTGTGGTTGTTCTGGAGGGACTGTTGTTGGTGTGTGTGTTGTTGTCTGTGTTTGATCACATTTGACTGACTTGTGTCAGTATGTTGTTTGAGTGTGGTTACATAACTTTGACTTTGTCAGTTTTCTGTAAGTGTGTAGTTTGACCGACAGTGTGTGTGTGTGTGTGTGTGTGTGTGTGTGTGTTTGTGTGTGTATGTTGACCAACAGTGTGTGTTATGTTTTGTGTGTGTGTGTGTGTGTTTTACATTTGACTCTTATCAATGTGTTGTGCGTGTGGTTCCACATTACTAATTTTGTGTGTTTGCTCACATTTGACTTTTGTCATTGTGCTGTGTGTGTGACTCTACTCTACAGACCATTGTTATGTGTTGTGTGTTTGTGGTTACAGTCAGAGTGTAGTGTGTTTTAGTGGTTATGGTTTGCAGACAATCGTCAGTGTGTGTGTGTGCATGTTCGTGTGCGTGTATCTGTGTGTGTGTGTGATCTGTGTGGGCTTACGTGAGCATGTTTCCTGTGCGCACGCATCTGCACATGTATCTGTACGTGTGTGTGTGTGTGTGTGTGTGTGTGTGTGTGTTGTTATGTTTGACTGACTACTGTCAGTGTGTTGTGTGTGTATGAGATGTACATTCAGTCGACTGTTTACAGTGTATCATATGTGCTTACGCGCATGGCTGCTAGTCTGTGTGTTTTGTTATGTTGCAACACTTGACTGACGCTTATCACTGTGTGTGACTACATGTGTCTGACAACTGTTAGTGTAAAACTCATCGACTATGTTTTTGGCGCCATATTTGTCACAAACATGATGTTGGTTGTGTGTGCATCTTTGTGACTGTTGCTCACTCCCAGCTGTTATGCACCATACAGTGTGTGACACTTGGAGATCATGTGTATTGGTTTTATCATATCATGTTGGAATTCATGTCCACAGGGTGTTTCTTCTCTGGTGTGTGTTGGTGTTTGTGTGTGGAGCACTCTGTATGTGTGACTAGTTTGTCAGGCACTCATTTCCTTCCATGCCATGTTTACAGTGTGTGTGGTTGATACAAACTGATGTCTTTAGTAATATCTCTTGTATGTCAGTCTTTTTTTTTTGTCATATATAGGTCATGCTAAATACAGGGATGAAACTTCATATTGTTTGGCAGCAGAATCAGTTTTTGAGATTTTCGTACAGGCAGAAGATTGGTTTTACGTATCGTTTATCTTTTTTATGTCTTTTTTGTTTTGTTTTGTTTCGTTTTTTGCCTAGTGTAAATTACGGAAGTTCTGCAAAACGATCTCCTGACCTAAACCATAAACGAGTGGTAGAAGTTCAGCCCATGCTGTATATGCCTTCTAGCTGGTACTCTGTCTCTAGGCCATTCAGATTACAGCTTCACGCTGTTTTACCTAGCAGTTGTCAATCCACTGGCTAGAACATGCCTGCAATGATGGAAGACAACAATTCGATGTCTGATACTGATGATGATTGTGAAGAATAAGTGGAGTTGTGAGTGGCTGAAGGAAAAAGAGGCTTTCGCTACTCTAGTTGTGTGAGAAGCTTATTGATGCTGGCTTGCTATTTTGTTACAGCTTGCAATGCTAGGATGAAGTACGGATCGAATGAGAAGAAATGGCTCAATGAGCGCGCTTAATATCCTGACCATCCCCAAAAAAGCTAAAGCTAAAACTGATTTTTATACGTTGGAGTTTGTGCTGAACTCTCTCTCTCTCTCTCTCTCTCTCTCTCTCTCTCTCTCTCTCTCTCTCTCTCTCTCTCTCTCTCTGTCTCTCTCTCTGATTTTTTTTTTTTCATTATTTTTGTTTCGTTTTGGTCTGTTTCTTTAACAGATTGATTGTATGCATTTGCTCGCATTTAACATTAATGAGATGTTTCTCTTCAAATTTACATCAGATTCATCCTCATTTTGTCAACTCGTAACAGAATTTACAGTTGTACCCAGCCTTGTAGAGCCCATGTTTTTGTCCTGAAATGTGCTCTTTTTTGCTTTGAAATGCCTCCCAGTTCTCGCTCAGTTTTGACTTTTTCTTCTGCTTCAAAGGGGTTATGCCCCCTCCCCCTCCCCCCCCCCCCCCCCCCCACAAGCCTCCAGTGAGAGCCTGGCCTTCAATTTTTTTTTTTTTTTTTTTTGAATGTAAAGTTTCACCCATGTAACAATAAGTTTTGTCATCTATATTCTGTGCAAGTGTGTGTGTGTGTGTGTGTGTGTGTGTGTGTGAGATAGTCTTTCTAGTCGTCGTTGTTTCACTCAGTGTGAACTACTCTCGATGCCTTTCCGGACCCACAGTGTGTCAGAAGTAATGGGGTGTTCACTTACGGCCTTTTGCTGGGAGTCGTCATGGGGGAGGAGATCAAAAAGTGAGGTCACCAGGGCGTTAAAGGTCGCAGAATGTGAGGCTTTTTTCCTGTGATGATGAATGAGGATGATGACGATGATGATGATGATGATGATGATGATGATGCATCAGAGCTCCACCCTGGTCTCAGGCAACATGATGCGCTCTTTTCTTCCTGTCACCATCCTATATTTGGATTTCAGTCAGGTCAGAGAGATCATTTGAGCTACCGTCAGAGACTCGTCCATAGAATCAGTTGTGTGGTGCCAGGCTTTCCATCTATGACCGTTCCAAACTCAGCTCTGGGTTTGCATAGATGGTATTTTATAGGTCTGCAAATGTCTGTCGTGAGGTGTGATGATGAATGTGTTTTGTTGGTTGGTTGTGATTGTGGACTAGGCTATGTCCATGTTGATAGTGTGTTTAATGGGTCTTTGAACATCTGTCGTGGACTTTCTTAAATTGTGATTATGAATGTAGTATGATGTTGTTATGGACAGGCGGGGGGGGGGGGGGGGGGAGGGAAGGTCTTGCAAATAGTGTATATTAGAGATATGTGAATGACCATTGAGGACTTTTTAAGGTATGGTGATAAACGCAGTCTGTTGTGATTTTGGACTGGGGTAGTAGGTCATGCAGATAGTGTGTTACAGGTCTGAAAAGACCTGTCTTGGACTCTTTCAGACGTGCTGATGAAGAAGATCAGTATGTTACGAAGTATGGACTGAGATATGCAGATAGTGTGTGATAGGTCTTGAAATGTTTGTCATGGACTGTTTAACATGCAGTAATGAATATAGCTTGATATGAAATGTGGACTGCAGAAGGTTGTGTTGATAGTATATTATGGGTCTGGAAATGTCTGTCATGGACTCTTTAACATTTGATAATGACTGTAGTACAAAGTGGATTGTGGAAGGTTGTATAGAGAGTTCATTTTGGTCTGGAAATGTCTGTCATGGACTCTTTAACATTTGATAATGACTGTAGTACAAAGTGGATTGTGGAAGGTTGTATAGAGAGTTCATTATTGGTCTGGAAATGTCTGTCATGGACTCTTTAACATTTGATAATGACTGTAGTACAAAGTGGATTGTGGAAGGTTGTATAGAGAGTTTATTATTAGTCTGGAAATGTCTGTCCTGGACTCTTTTAACATTTGATAATGACTGTAGTACGATGTGGATTGTGGAAGGTTGTATAGATAGTTATAAAGCTGGAAATGTCTGTCTTGGATCCTTTAGAAGTGATAATGAATTTAGTCTGTTGTGACTGTGATTGGATTGGGTCCTAGATAGTATATTATAGGTCTGGGAATGTCTGTGGGTGGTCTCTTTAAAGTGTGGTGGTGTCTGTAGTGAAGCGTAGACTGGGATAGGTCATGTGGATAGTGTCTTATAGGTCTGAAAGTGTCTGTTGTTGCTTTTAACATGTGATGAATGTGGACTGGATTAGCTGGTGTAGGTAGAGCAAAATAGGTTTGAAAATGGCTGTTGTTACTCTTTACTAATATAGATCTGCTGTCTGAGCAGTTTCGTGTGTGTGTGAGTGTTACTCAGTAATATCTAAAGAAGATAATGACTGTCAAGAAGTTGTTTCTCTGTTCTGTGATTAACTAAGGGTAACTTTGCTATGTAGTATGTATGTATGTATTTGTATTTTGGCTTATTTTTTTTTTAGCAACAAATTAGTCTGATTCACTCTCCTGTTAGACTGTGTAGTTTTCCAAAAATGTTGTGAAATTCTGGACTTGTTTGTGTTTGTTGATGGTTTAGACATTCATAGTAGTGTTTTGCTCAGCAGTTTGGTTGGGGTCAGTATTGCACTTCGCTGGTATTGGTATTTCCGATGGCTACTTTGGTTTGCACGTTATTATTTTTGTTGAGTTGTGTGATGAACACAACAACATGTTTTAAGTTTGAATTTCAGATGGAGAAAGGAGTAGAGCATTTCTCTAACAGTTTACAGATAGCTTAAAAACATAAGAATAATGCTTTTTGTCTTTGCAGTCTCTCTGTCTCTCTGTCTCTGTCTCTGTCTCTCTCTCTCTCTCTCTCTCTCTCTCTCTCTCTCTCTCTCTCCATCAGCATTCACATGAGTAATATGAGTGATCCTCAAACAGGTAGGTAGCTCAGTGGACGGGTCTGAGGGTACTCGTGCATGTGGTTCTGCATGAACACTGTGTGTGTGTGTGTGTGTGTGTGTGTGTGTGTGTAGTGTAGCGTGCACATGCTTGCATATGCAGGAATAAGTGCTTAAACCCAGGTTTATACATGGGCATGAGTTTGGGTATGAGTTTGACGTCATTGTGGGTGGTGATACAGACCTGTTTACCCATATGATTTCGCTGTATTTTGTACACTTGTTTGGCAAAAATATGATGAGTATAACAAATTAAAAAGAAATATGTCGAAAACCTTTCTTGAGAAAAAGTTCTTCAGTGGTAAAGGAACTTGTGGACTATACCTGTGGCGGAGGCTGTGACCAAACACGACAGTTCTAACATCGGCGCGAGAAATCGCATTTAGGTGTGTCCATTTCAGCAACATGGCCTGTAACTCGAAGAACTGGCGAGAGATCATGAGCGTGTGCCAAAGTATGGTGATGAATCTGGTTTGAAAGTAATTGGTATCAGAGAGAAACTGTCTGACCGTCGTCGGTGCAGGATCATGTGGTGACGACTGGCGGTAAGCGTCTGCAATGCGAAGGCAGGTGAAAAACAACATGAAATATACCCTCCCTTCTCCCACCTGCTTTTACAGGAGTGTGGAATGTTGTACACAACCTTTGTAATGAAGTTCACTCATTTTCGTTGAAAATTACAGCTAAAGTAGTTTTGGGGGGGGTAAACAGGTCTGGTGACACACCGAAGGCTAGTGCGCATGTGCGTCAGTTCATAATACTCCTGCTTGGGGACAGTGTCAGCATGCTGACAATGATACTCTGAAACAGATTTTGGGGTGAGGGAATCCCAGATGAAAAGATCTGTGGGTTTTATATGCTTTAACAACTTCTGATGCATGTTTAACTACCACTTTTTCTTGAGAAACTTGATATTATGTTGTAGAGTTTTCCAGTACTTTGAATCCTTTCAAGAAGTTGCCCATGTTTGTGTAAATGATGAAAAAGCGATCCTTTGTTTCAGTAACAGATTTAAGTGTCTTGTCACATTTATTCACATTCTGTCGTACATGCCAGTGTTAAATGTGAATGCTCTGTAATGATTGAAAATGTATGGTTGATGATATGGTCACATCTTGAACATAAACATACAAAGAAAAAGAGAGTTCCCAATGAAGCTTGAATGACAGTTTTGGTATTAACAGCATTAAATATCTATAATTAGCCTGCAAGACGTGTTCCAGCAACAAATGTGTGGCACTTTGTTTGAAATATGTTTTTGTTCACTTTGTTCAGGTCTCTTTGTTTTAATCTCTTAGGGCACTATTACATGTTTCGTTTTCTTTTCTTTTCGTTTTTTTTTTTTTTTTTTTTTTTTCGGGGTGTGGGTGGGGTGGTGGGGGGGGGGTGGGGGTGTTGATATGCACTGTATGAAGACACACCTGGAGACTGATGACGGGTGTTCGGTATGCACTGTGTGCAGAAGTAGTAGTGAAGTAATGACAGGTATTTTGTGTGCATTGTTTGCAGAAACAGCAGTAGTGACAGGTGTTTGGTATGTACTGTTTGCAGAAACAGCGGTAGTGGCAGGTGTTCTGTATGCACTGTGTGCAGAAACAGCAGTAGTGGGCAGATGTTCTGTATGCACTGTGTGCAGACACAGCAGTAGTGACAGGTGTTCTGTATGCACTGTGTGCAGAAACAGCAGAAACAGCAGTAGTGACAGGTGTTCTGTATGCAGTTTGCAGAAACAGCAGTAGTGGCAGGTGTTCTGTATGCACTGTGTGCAGAAACAGCAGTAGTGACAGGTGTTTGGTGGTGTACACTGTTTGCAGAAACAGCAGTAGTGGCAGGTGTTCTGTATGCAGTGTGTGCAGAAATAGCAGTAGTGGCAGGTGTTCTGATTGCACTGTTTGCAGAAACACAGCAGTAGTGGCAGGTGTTTGGTATGCACTGTTTGCAGAAACAGCAGTAGTGGCAGTGTTCTGTAGGCACTGTGGGCAGAAACAGCAGTAGTGGCAGGTGTTTTGGGAATGCTCTGTTTGCAGAAACAGCAGTAGTAGTGGCAGGTGTTCTGTATGCACTGTTTGCAGAAACAGCAGTAGTGGGCAGGTGTTTGGTATGCGCTGTGTGCAGAAACAGCAGTAGTGACAGGTTTTTGGTATGCGCTGTGTGCAGAAACAGCAGCAGAAACAGTGGTGCAGTGCAGAAACAGCAGTAGTAGTACAGGTGTTTGGTGTATACTGTGTGCAGAAACAGCACTGTGTGCAGAAACAGCAGTAGTGACAGGTGTTTGGTGTACGCTGTGTGCAGAAACAGCACTGTGTGCAGAAACAGCGCTGTGTGCAGAAACAGCAGTAGTGACAGGGTGTTTGGTGTATGCTGTGTGCAGAAACAGCACTGTGTGCAGAAACAGCGCTGTGTGCAGAAACAGCAATAGTGACAGGTGTTTGGTGTACGCTGTGTGCAGAAACACTGTGTGCAGAAACAGCAATAGTGACAGGTGTTTGGTGTACACTGTGTGCAGAAACAGCAATAGTGACAGGTGTTTGGTGTACACTGTGTGCAGAAACAGCAGTAGTGGCAGGTATTTGGTGTACACTGTGTGCAGAAACAGCAGTAGTGGCAGGTGTTTGGTATGCACTGTGTGCAGAAACAGTAGTAGTAACAGCTGTTTGGTGTGCACTGTGTGCAGAAACAGCAGTAGTGGCAGGTGTTTGGTATGCACTGTGTGCAGAAACAGCAGAAAGCAGTAGTAACAGGTGTTTGGTGATAAATGTGTGCAGAAACAGCATTAGTGATAGGTGTTTGGTGATAACTGTGTACAGAAACAGCAGTAGTAGTGGGCAGGTGTTTGGTGTACACTGTGCAGAAAAAAAAAACAGCAGTAGTAACAGGTGTTTGTGTGTGCACTGTGTGCAGAACAGCAGTAGTGTGGCAGGTGTTTGGTGTACACTGTGCAGAAAAAACAGTAGTAACAGGTGTTTGGTGTGCACTGTGTGCAGAAACAGCAGTAGTGACAGGTGTTTGGTGTGCACTGTGTGCAGAACAGCAATAGTGATAGGTGTTTGGTGTGCACTGTGTGCAGAAAAAGCAATAGTGACAGGTGTTTGGTATGCACTGTGTGCAGAAACAGCAATAGTGAGAAGTGTTTGGTGTACACTATGTGCAGAAACAGCAATAGTGACAGGTGTTTTTTGTATGCACTGTGTGCAGAAGCAGCAGTAGTAACAGGTGTTTGGCATGCGCTGTGTGCAGAAGCAGCAGCCTACCAGCTTCAAGTGTCAGACGGCACCAGCTGCCAAGTACCTGTGGCGCTGTGCAGTGGAACAACAGCTCTTCTTCACGTTAGTACATAGGCAGCATTCCTTGGTCCTTCTCTACCTTTCTCTGTCACTGTTTCTCTCTCTCTCTGTGTCCTCTCTCTGTCTGTCTGTCTGTCTCTCTCTCTTTCTCTCTCTCCCTCCTCCCTCCCTCTGTCTGTCTGTCTGTCTCTCTCTCTCTCTGTTGTTTTTTCTTATTCAACCATATACCCTTTGTGCACAGTCCTTGACCTCAAAATGAAATTCGTGAATTCCTGAGTGCTCTCTCTCTCTCTCTCTCTCTCTCTCTCTCTCTCTCTCTCTCTCTCTCACACACAATTTTTTTGTCTAGTCTGCAATATTCTTGTGTACATCCAAGGCCTCACAATGAAGTTCCAGAGGTCTCTGTCTCTCTCTCTCTCTGTCTCTGTGTCTCTCTCTTCCTCCCTCCTTCTCCCCCTCCTCCCCCTTCCTCCTTCCCTCTTTCTCTTTTTCTGTCTCTTTTTTCTTTGTCTCTCTTCCTTTCTCTCTTCTTTCTCTCTCCTGTCTGTCTGTCTGTCTCTCTCACATTCTCTGTCTGTCTGTCTGTCTGTCTGTCTGTCTCTGTCTGTCTCTCTCTCTCTCTCTCTCTCTCTCTCTCTCTCTCTCTCTCTCTCTTTTCCCACCGTTCCTTGTTACTTTTTCCATTGTGTATATATAAATAGTTTTTCTGTTGTTAGACATGTTGTCTTTCTGTTGTTAGACGTGTTGTCATCGTTATCTTTTCATGTGCTCTACTCTTCCATTTAGGGAAATAGGTAGGGTATAATGGAAGACTGTATTGATGCATGCTTTCTTTTTTTTTTTTTTTTTTTTTCTTCTTGTGTGCTTCTTTTAATCACTAGTCCTGTTTTGGGTTAGGGTTGAATATAGAAAATGAGCATGATAAGAAAAAAAAAAATTTTCTAAGTCTTTCACCTTCCAGGATAATTCTGTCCTGTGCACGCTCGCTGTCTCTCTCGCCTCCCTCTCTCTCTCTCTCTCTGTCTGTCTGTCTGTCTGTCTCTCTTTCTCGCTCTCTCTCTCTCTCTCTCTCTCTCTCTCTCTCTGTCTCTCTCTGTGCGTGTGTGTGTGTGCATGCTTGTGCTTATGTGTGTATGTTTCTGTATGTGTGAATGTGTGTGCATTCATACAAGTGTGTGTACAAATAGAAAACAGAAGAGTTCTATATTGTTGATTGAGCTGTAGCCAAACTTAAGGATACTAGAAGAAAAAAGGTGGGGGGGGGGGGGTTCAACTCCCCAAAACCACTGCCCCTATGTTCCCTTTTTCTGAATTTGGTTTTATTTTCATGTAGCAATGTTGTGAAATGATTGCCTTCTAATTGAGCTGGTTCTGTGGTGTATTATGAGGTACAGAAATGTGGTTGTGTGTGAAATTATTTATTTTTATTCAGTTTGAGGAAGGTGACATTGAAGGAAAACTTACTCAAATCGTACTCACACATGCATCCAGCATGCAAGCGCACACTTTTTCACACAAGCATATTCATGTATACACACTTAGACATGCACAAACACAGAACGTCCATACACAGATGCACTTATGCATGCACTAACACATGCATCCTCAGGAATGCACACACATATGCGCCCTGTCACACATGTATACGCGCACGCACATTTGTTTATGCTTTATCGCTTACCAGACACGATGTCTACTGGTGACGTGTCATTGTTCATATTTGGCTTACGTCACAGTCATCACTGTGTTGCTGTGTTCAGTGGTTGTGTGCTTGCCTGCCAGTGGTGGTGTCACTGTGTTAGCATAAAAGGCTACTGGAATTGGATATTACTTGTCCAGATGCATGTCTTTTTTTCTTTGTGTTCAGTGCTTTTCCGCAGTTGTGAATGCTACTGTGTTCTTGGCATGCTTGTCACACCCTGTACATTGTGCAGACATTGTAACGATGTGGTCAGACTGAGCAGATTTGGCTGCAGGGTTTTTGTAGGCCCCGAAACACATTGGTGACAGGCCATGACTTGAATCACAGTCACTAAGCATTGCTGCAGGGCCGTGCCTCGAGTCATTTTAGTGGTTTAAGAAAGAAAACATGTGCCTTGGTTTTTGCTGTTAATATACAGATTTCTGGTGGCAGTAGGGTTGGTTCCCTGTCTGTAATTATTCCAGTTTTGCCAAAATTAGCTTTTTTATTTGCATACTGGGCAAATCAGTATCTAAAAAAAATTTGTTGAACAGACTGAATCCAAGTATACTTTTCAGATTTTCTTATGACCAAAGCATGATTAATGTGTTTTTTGTGGCAGTTTTGGACATGTAGAAAGGTAATGCAAAGGAAATACTTTGCACAAGTTTTAAAGTTTGGGGAAAGTTTAGAAAAACTAAGGTACCTTTTCAAAGCCTTAAAAACTGACTTAGGTTTGTACAAGTTTGTAAATTTGATGTCCACTTAAAAAAAAAATGTTGTAGTTGTTACTATTCAGTTTCCAGAATGGATTTAAAGACTGTACGACTATCTACCGGAACTTTAGGTATGTGGAGACATTTAGGTAACCGGACCCTACCAGTAATAGAGTGATGATGAGTGAATTCTGCTTCCGTTTGAATAATGTGGATAGCGCCAACAGAACATAAAAGGGGAAGTTACAAATCCGCTACATGACAAGCGTTGGTTTCTAGTGTGCCATACACGCAGTGTTGGGTATATGTTGAGTTGGGATCTTTAAAGCTTTAAAAGTTAGATAAACCTGTGCCTTTTTTTTTTTCTTTTCTAGCGCAAACCCTGTGTTGTCTGGTCTGGCTTCCCTTGATTGATGGCAGCCCTCAACGCTTCTTCCTTTTTACTTTGTTCTACATTTTTGTTTCTGCATTTCTTTTTTTTTATCTGCATATATATGTTCAGTCCTTTTTATCTGCCCCATCCTACCTTTGTCCCTGCTCCAGGCATGAAAATTCTGTCCATTTCATGTTGATGCCTCACGTGTTTTTACAAGTGTTGTTTGAGGAGAATGCAAGCTTCCAGCCCTCTGAAATCAGCCTCCTTCTTCAGCAGGAGATAGGCACCTAGAGAGAAGCGTAGCAGTAGAAAGGAGTCTTTAGTACAGTGTTACATTGTGATCAAAGCAGGAACGGGAGAGACAGAAGTGCAGGTATAATCCGAAATAAGTTGCAGTGAGAAGGTGAAAAAGAAGAGCCATGAATCGGTAGTACTGCCAGATTTTGGCAGGTCCTGACTACACACACACATGCATGCATGCACACACACACACACACACCCCTGCACAGACGCCCTGCACAGCATGCATGCATGCATGCACGCATGCGCACACACACACACACACATATACACACACACACTCTCACACACACTTACTCTCTCACTCACCCACTGCCCCCCCTCCCCACTCACACACACACAACCAACACACACTGCACCATAGATAATGAAGTCATCCAGTGTGTGCTGTTCTCAGTTGGGTTTGAGTACAAATTATACTTTGCAACATCAGATCTTTTCCATTTTATAATTGGCTGCTTTTGGGGTATCAGATGGGTCTGTCGTTCTCCCTGGATAGCCGAACTGGGTAGAACATGGCCAGGCTGGTTTTCTGCTTGATTTTTTTTTTCTTTTTGAATTAGTTGGGGTGATGTCACTCTCTGTCAGCATAATGAGATGACTGTGGTGACTAAGAAGAAGAACCTGACTGCAGGTATTTGAAAGCCTGTAGTAGATAGTTCAGTAACTTAGGAACATGAAACTCAAAACAGCTGCGCTGCGTTGTCAGGTTAATGTTGCAGTTGGGAGAGGAGCGTTCATGTCATTTGGCATTGTGTTGTGATCCTGCCCCTCATTGCTTCAGTCCCATACCAGCTGCACACATGCAGTCACACACGCTTCTGTGTACCGACTATAGCTCTTCCTGATGGTGTAATGTTACATGTATTGCAGGCCAAAGAAAGTTAAACTCTTTCTGATAATGCACTGTGTGTAACGCATACCCCCTCACCCCCCCCCCCCCCCCACCCAAAGTACAGATCTTCTGAATGAATGATAAGTGTTTGGAACTAAGGGCAAAGGCAGCAAAGCGCTTCTTTTGATATTATTGTGTAACACAGATTAAAGAAATGGAGCTGTTCATGATGGCATAGTATATAGTGGAGGCCAAACTACATGTAACTCTTCCAGGTCGTATATCGTATAATACAGGCCAAAGAAAGTGTAACTGTTCTTGATAACATACATATAACATAAACTTTTCGATCCAGTGCAGTTGTAATAAATAGATACATTAATCTTTGGAACTTCAGTAATATGTATATTATAATTTAATCGTTCTGAGGCATCCTCGTGTTAAAGATTTTACATGAAATAATCAAGATTCATTAGTCAACGAACATAACGAGGAAGACACCTCTAGAGCAAAACATTGTCTGCTAAAGGTCACATGGAGAAATAAGTGCATGCTTTAGCACACTGACTACATATAGAACAGGTCAAAGAAAGTGTAGCCGTTCTCGATAGTATATCTTATAACAGAGGTCAAAGAAAGAGGAGATCTTGATGATATAAGATACATGCCAAAGAAGGATTAGCTGTTTTAATCATAGATTTGATGAACCAGAGGCCAAGAAAGTAAAACATATTGCAGCGAAATATTGTGTGTAACACAGGACAAAGAAGTTGGAGCTCTTTCTTGTAATATATTGTTTGCAATACAGACAGAAACAGTGGATTCTTGGTGATGATCTGCTGTGCATAACAGAAGTCAATGATTGCATCTCCTTCCTAAAGACACACTGTATGCAACTCTTGCCACAGAAGGTGCAGGTAGCTCAAATCAGATTTTCACTAGGCCCTTTATGCAAGTGGTTAAAGCCAGAAAAGGAAACTGTCTTGCCCATTGACACAAGAGATTCAGGTGGAAAAATGAAACTGAATCACCCATGAATTTGAACCTGTTTGATGGTGTGGTTTTTTTTTTTGAAAGAAAACTGGAAGAAGGATAAGAAAAATGAGGTTAAGAATTGTAATACAACAAATATCTATCGGGCTGGGGTCAGTTTTCCTCTTGAAATGTTGTCACACTAGTTAATTGAATTATCCCCTGTTTTCTTGCACTAGTGTTTAAATCATCCCGCAGCTTTTATTTGCATATTTTGTATGATACTGACTTCACACACACACACATAAATGCATGCATGCACGCACATGTACACTTTGTTAGTGTTCTGTTTTTTATGGGAGGATTGGATTGGATTGTGTGCTGAACCCACATTGGGATCTTCCATAATCTGCTTTGGAACTGTGACAAGTCTGAATGGTAAGACAGAAACACAGTTCACATGATCTGTTGAAGGCTCTAAAGTGCACTGGGTTGAGGGAGCATGGTAGTATTGTGTGCATTTGGATTGGTCACCACAGAGCGAGCGACATTTTCTGATTGGTGCAAAGCCTCTGTCTGTCTGTGCAGACTGTCCACCTCAAACTCCGCCCCCAAGCTGAGGTCGGGCGGCTCTCTGTTCTCCAGAGGTTCCAAGTTTCGTTTCAGGTGACTGCTGTCCTTCGCTTCACTTGCTGTGGTCAGGGGGTATCGGAGGGGAGAAAGGGAAATGACAACAAAACAGGTGGGAGGGGGTGGGAGGGTGAGGTAGGGATGCCGTTTCTTTTCATTCATTAATAATGATAATGTGTAAAGATGGTTAACATTGGTTGTGAATCACTTACTTGACAACTTTACTTTTTTTTACCTCCAAAGCCATGATGTGGATGATTTTGCTTTACAGGAATAAGGTGATGACATGTTTGTATCATTTTCAGTCAAGATCAAAATCAAAGGGCAAAGATTGGTTTAACGTAGTGTATGGACATGTTACGGTGTTCCAGGAGCACTCTCTCAGTATTTTTTTTAAACCAGGAACTCAAAGTACATAATGTGTTGAGGTAGTTGTGCATGCTTTTGGATGAGTCTAGAACAAGGGGAGTGATGGAAAAGAGAGGAGGTGGGGGGGGGGGGGTAGGGAATGGATTCAGTAATCGTCTAAAGTAGACAATGCAGCATGTTCAGTTCTCTGGAATGATCAGCAAGATATCTTTCAGCTTTTGGCTGCAATTGTCTGTAACTTCTGTATCATATGAATGAATGCAGCTTCCAATTTCTTCCTCTCTGCAGAATTATGTCTGTGGCTGAACTGTGCTCCATGTGGGAGAAGCATGATCTACGTGTGTTCTGTCCGTGTCATCGTAGCCATGTCAGCAGCATTGTAGATATTGTCAGCCTGGTGGTGGTGGTTGTCGTGCCAGAGACTAACATTAACCCGTGCATGTTCTGTGGCTATGTATACAGCGGTCGCTGCCAAACGGAAGCGTATGAAGCCAGCGAGCATATACACCGCCAGGAGCCCAACTTCCAAAGGTGGGGGTCAGATCGCCCTGTCATCAGCATCCACCTTCATTATGTCCCTTTGTTTCATCATGTTTTAGACCTGTAGGCTTGTAAGGTGGATATTGTTTGGTATAGTCACTGAAGGCACCCTGGGGAAAAATAGAATGAGCAAAGAGTAATGATAAACAAACAGTAGATGTAAAAATAATGTTCAACAGAATCTTGAATTGTATGTTGAGGACTCAGTTTATGTTCAGCGTCATCCTGCTCGGAAGCCTTCACTCAGAGCAGCTCAGCTGCTGTTCATGAACATGCCCCAGTTCCTACCATTCATGATGTGGTGGATGAGAACATCACAGTGTATGAGCTCTTAAATGAAGACCACTTTGTCTGCAACCTGTGAGAGGCCTTCCCCTGGATTCTGCTTAGAGACGGGGTTCTTACAGCAGAGCTAAGCCTGCTTCCTGTCCCTTGTAAGGTTGGCAGTTCTTCCCCTCACAGCATCCCACACCCCCACCTGACCCAGTCCGAGTCTGGTCCAGCTCTCATGCTGACAGACCTTTATGAAGGTGTCCTCCAGTGAGAACAGAGAGAAGTGTGAGCTGGTCACATCCTCTCTGAATCTTTGTAGAACACCATGTCTAGTGAGCAGTAGAAGCAGGAAAGCTTCCTTGTGTCCTCAGAGGAATGGCATCACAGACTGAGGTATTGGCAGGACCAGCGTGAAGTAGAGAAGCAGGAGAAGTAGGTCCTGTCATCAACAGGGTTGATTAGTTTGTAGAAGCCAGGAAATGGCTGGTCAGTTCCTGTGTAACAGCAGTGACAATGTGTGGCTGTGATATATTGTTCCACCTAACCCCCCCCCCCCCCCCCCCCCCCCCCCCCCCCCCAGTGTCTGTTGTGCCTTCCGAGGCTATTGTCATATATGTATGTATGTCTTATTTCAGTGGTAGTTAACAGCCGTAGGGTCGTGGGACAGCATCATAAATCCTGCCCTCCACTAAAACAAGTCTCAAAGCATGTTGGGGCCCTTGGTGTTTTATAGGGATTGACAGTAGTGTGGCTAGCTGATCGCTGTCCATTACCTTGGTAATGCCTGTGCTACATGACCGTGGGTGTCTCCTGACCTGCAGGCTGCGGACAGTAACCCAGGCTTGCTGGGATTGACCACACCCCAAAGGCCACAAAGCGCTGCAGTCTGGTCCATTGGGGTGGTCTGCCCTTGGTCCTTATCTTACTGTACACAATAACAAACCAACCTGATCTGGTGTTAGATGTGTTGCTAGAATGTCTGTCATACAATAGTGTTTTCCCTCTCATTGCTAGAATCTAATGATGTTCTCTAGAGACTGTTCATCGTTACTTTTCAAGTATCTTGTTCATTTTCTTGATGTTTTATTTTTCTTTGTCCTTAAAGATTGACTCTCATCACCGTCATCTTGTGAATGTGGTAATGACCCTTCTGGGATTGGTCCTAAACCTTGCATTGTAGATGGCCGAATGAAATTTATCCGAACATGTACTTGTAGAAGAGTTGGGAATGACTGTTGACAAGTACAAAGTGTGACTGTTTTATTTGCAATGCATTTGTGAGGATCAGGGCATTCACCTGTTTGCACACCAAATTGCCATCACTGCGAGCCATCATGTACGTCATTGAAACACAGCCTCTTTTCGGGCAAATCACACTATGCCAAGATAAAGTTGGTCACATTTTCAGAAGTTCCACTGTAATCTGATCTGTCGACATGCAGGATGTCAGCATACTCATTACTCGTTTTGCTGAAACGCGCCAAATGTGGTGAATGTTAAAAACGATATGTTGGGGGGAGGAGGTGGGGGGGGGGGGGGGGGGGGGGGGGGGGGGGGGGGAAATCAAGACTTAAAAAGTTCTTGAGAGGTAATTAAACCTGTTAAGTGTGACCACAGAGTTGTCTCTCTGCGTGGCAGTTTGATGCTTTGACCGGTAAGTGAGGAGTCCTGCTAAGTCTCAAGCATTAAATCTCGTTCAGTCTGCTTCTTCTCTAACATACTGAAACACTGGAACACCAGTGAAGCAACATGTCCTGAAATGGCTGACCAAAAAGTGGCTAGAGTAAGAGAGCAGGAGTTTTTTTCCCACAGGATGCGTTCAGCGAGGTTTGAAAGAATTGTCTGGTGGGGGAAAAAAAAAAACGGACACTCACTGTAATTACCTGAAGATTTGATTCCGGCATTTCCTGTTCTGGCATGTACGACATTACCCACTATTGATTTTATTTTTTTTAACCCCTTGAGAATAGAGATTTTTTTTTTTTCATTGAATTTTTGTATATAACTACACCAAACGTATTTTGAGGATACACGTAAGGCGCCATGGAGGGCATACAGACAACACCACAGCCACAATGGCCTTGACCGAGGGACGTGCCCTAAAGGACCCTGAAGATTTTGATTGGCAGGTCCATAAGGATTTGGACTTTTAGAGCCGGAAAGACTAGCTTCTACGCATTTTGACCAAGAACAATTTTGTACCCTTGAGGTGGTCAAGTGCACACAATCATCTTTTCTCTAGATGTAGTAAAGAACGTCAAATGATTGGAGAAGCATGTGGCAGCAATACACTTCTTCAAAAGAAGAAGACAAGCCAGAGAAAAGCATCCAGTTACACATGTTTGACATATCATGTGTCTTGTGACAGTCATTATTGTGACCCTGATTTACATATGTTTGACATGCCATGTGTCTTTCAACGGTCATTCTGTGACCCTGATTTGCATATGTTTGACATGCCATGTGTCTTTCAACGGTCGTTAATGTGACCCTGATTTACATACGTTTGACATATTGTGTGTCTTTCAGCAGTCATTACTGTGACCCTGATTTACATACGTTTGACATATTGTGTATCTTTTAACAGTCATTATTGTGACCCTGATTTACATATGTTTGACATACCATGTGTTTTGCAACAGTCATTATTGTGACCCTGATTTACACATGTTTGACATGCGGTGTGTAAGGAAACAGTCATTATTGTAACCTGATTTACAGGTCCTCCTCTCTTCCCAACTTTGCCCGAAGACGTCCTTCTGACAGCAACCGCAACAACACTTTGGGCTCCAGAGATGTCACTTCGGAGTCCTTGCCTGAAGGTAAGAGAGTTACCTCCCTGCATTTTAATGTCAGGAGCCCAACTTAGTTGACTGTTGTTTACATTTATCGTCCTTTACCGAGACTTCCCACTCTTTGTGTGCGTTTCCTTTCTTCGGACTGTATTTGTGATGGTTGTTTGTTCAGTCAGTCTTTACCTGTTGAAGAACATAATGAGGTACAAGTGCTGACGCAATTGTCGCTGTACTGACGATTGGCGCTGATGCATATGATGTATGTTTTGAATGTTATGTACAATGTGTTTTTAGGCATGTATAATTTTTATTTATCACAGTGAAGTTGCTTATCAAGGCTGCTCATTGAAACTCATAAGTCATATTGGAGAAATGGCTGGTATTGTCACCAGTTTTGTCTGTCTTATTGTCATGCAGTTCATGCTAGTACACACTTACACAGATTTCAGCGTAGACTTGGTGCATTTTCCTTAGGACGCTACATTAAATCTTTCCTCGCAAAGAAAGCAGGAAATGTGAAGCGCAGAAAACTCTCAAAAAATGTGGAGTCTAAAGAATGGCATGGGTGTCTACCTTGCTTGAATTATGGGTGTCAGTCATGAGAAAGAAAAAGGATTCAAATCATTTGATGAAATGTTAAAGTATGTGACTTAAAGGAATTGATGGGGAACACACTCATGATTCAGGTCAGAAACAGGCTCATCTCTTTTTTTTTTAGAACCCGAATGTGTTCTTATTGAGACGAAATGGACTAGATGTGCATTTACCATGAAGAAAGATGTGCAGAATCACATACACACACCAATTATATACACTCAGACATACTAACACAGCTTACAGGACATACTTACACACCACACACATGCATGCAGAGTACACACAGCATTTACGTACACATACACGCACAGTTAAATACAGACACAATTCTTGTGCACAAAATTAAGAAAAAGAAAATGAAATGCTGGTGTAGGCTAGTAGATGATATTTGGAAATCTTCAAGGGAGATAAACTGTGTTAGAGCTTGCATTCAGCGAGAGTTACCCCAACGTTTTTATGGGACAGGTGATGCTAGTGGGCATGGCTAAAGCAATTTTGCTGGATCAGTCAGCTTACTAACTATTTAATCAGAGAAAGAGAGAGAAAAAATGTCAAAACAGGGGTGTGAAACAGAGCTGCCTTAATGTAGTCAGTTGATATCCTAGTCTTTATCCTGGCATATGTTTCAAATCAAACATCTGCTTTTCTGATCTATTTCTTCAACTAAGAAAAGATAACTCTAATTTGCAGTGGAAATACAGGTGTTGCCATGATTTTTTTTCTGGAACATGTCTGTTTATGCTTATGTAGCCATGTTCCAGTATTGGTCCTAAAGACATTGTAAGACATCTCTTCTTTTGCCCCTTGTCTTAATGGACATTTTCTGAATGCTCTTAAGGCAAAAAAATAATCATGATCAGAAAGATATCAGCAGCTCTGAAATGACCCACGTCTGAACTTGTTCAGTGCAGTTGTAGAACTTAATAACGAGGAGTGTGTCTGGGGCGTTACAGACCGAGAAGGGATATAGAAACAAGTGATGAGGAGTGGTGAGGAAGACTGCTGATGAAGGGTGTGTTTGGGGCATGATGAAAATAGTACTGATGATTTCTATACAGTTGTGGAATTGAGAGGTAAGGGGCATGTTTGGGGCATAAAGAGAGACAATTGATGATGACATACAGTGATGTAATTTAAAGACGAAGGGTGTGTTTGGGACAGTAAGTACGGAGTACTGATATATAGCGATGGAATTTAAAGACGAAGGGTGTGTTTTGGGTGTTACGGATAGAGTATTGAGAATTGATGTACAGCAATGGAATTGACTGATGTGGGGGTGGAGGTAGGGGGGGGGAGGGTGTTTGGAGTATTGAGGATACTAATACACAATGATAGAACTTAGTGATGAGGGGAGAGAGAGAGAGGGGGGAAGGGCCGTTGAGGAAAGAGCACAGATGTATTTGCTAGCAGCATGCATGTTTGTAGGGCTGTTCACGGAGCATGCCTCGTTGTCGCCCTGCTGTCTTTGTTGAAGTGGATGGCTATCTGTTTCTTAAAGATTGCTACAAAGCTGAGTAAGAGTTCAAGACTTGTTTGCAGTCATGCATCTGATAGAAATACATGATCTCTAAAGCCTTTTAATCACAGTGTGAAGGAAATCGTTTTATTCTGCACGTTTCTGCACATTGATAAGATTTTAGTAGCTAGATGCGCAAGGCTTCTCAAGCGTCCAGTCAGAAAGTGCTCAGAACAGGGAAAAAAAAAAAAAAAAGAATATGTACAGGTGTGTGCATACAACAAATAACAAAATAGCATGTGTACACACGCATGTGTGCATATGCACGCATGTATGCATACATGCACATAGAAATTTGATGTTCTGTCTCACTGGAACATGTTTTGCAAGGTATGATATGTCCTGTCCTGTTAGAAAAGATGGTTCGCAAAAGACATTGATCTGTAGACTGTTTCCATACTACAATCTGTGCTGAGAGAAGAAAATGGAGGGTCAGTTGTAAGCCATTTCTGCCTCAGTTGTTCTGACAAACAAACTCAACCCTGTAGCCATGGCTGCCCTGAAGAGAACACAGAAAAAAAAGTTCACACAGTAAAAATGATTCAAAAACTCCAAAGCATGACACTGTACATTCAGTGTTTTGAAGGATGTTGTACAAGGGAAATAAGCCAGAAATATGATCCAAACTAAATAATGGACGTTGTGAAGGACTTGGATGAAACTTGCTGTTCCTAGTTATCTTGTAATGGCTGGTGCAGCAGCCATTATGTTACAAGTTCCTCGTAAGTCGCCTGAACTAGGTCATGAAAAAAAAAGGATTGTCAGAAGTCCACAAAATTAGTACACAGATTAGTACTTGTTTAATTAAAAAAACAGCCTTAACATGTAATTGCAGTTGATATTCAATCTGTTTATTCAAAATTCAGACCCCATTTTAGGTGTCCATCAATGGAAAGTGAAATAAAATCAGAATAGGAAGCAAGGCAGAGTCGGCAAAACATTCACAGATCTTTAAATGCTGTACTTATTAATATGCTTGTCAGTAAGCAACTTGAAGCAGGCCTGTTTGTTGTCAGCATGACTGTGTGTCAGTGATTGTGTCAATGTAGATGTGCAGCATGTCTGGTATGTTTGGTTCTGGCATCAGTTGTAATTACAGCCATAATGTTTGTGTTCTAGACGTAGCAGTTCACAATGTACATGTTTATCTGCACATGAAATTGGTTAAATGAGTATGGTTCCCATGTGAATGCTAATCTGTTGACTTTTATGTCAGATGTGTATCGCATGACTGTCGATTTGTAGGTCGACTAATCTGGAATCCGAAAGGAAGTCCAGAGTGTGTGTTTGACCAGTAGCATTATTGACCACATGCACTCTTGGTCCAGACATTGGTTTGTGTTGTGTTGTGTTGTAGATCGAAGACCCTACAACGGTAAGTTGCTCTTTGGTTGTCTTGCACACTTATAGGAGACACCTTTGTACCTCTGTAATTCCCTTCTTGGATGACTGCTTACCTTTCAGTTTATCCAGGAATGTGTGTCCGGACTGCCGTGACCTCCTTGTTGTTATCACAGGGTTGTGGTTAAGCTAGAGCTTGGAGTCTTTTGTTTCATGTGTTTGGGGGGTGGGAGGAAGGGTAGGAGGTTGGGAGGAGGGGGGTGTTTCGTTTGATTAAAATTTTAGTGGTAAGTTGCTGTTGCTGAAGAATAAGTTTCTTTGTTTTGCAGAGTTACTTTCTCTTAGTGTGCAAAGTAGTTCTGACCTAGATTGCATTTTCTTTTTTTTTTTTTTTTTTGCCTTGTTCTCTGCTTTTTTTTTTTTTTTTTTTTTTGAAGTGTTCAGTGGTGTCTGTGTCAGGTTGTATGTGAGTGCGCACGCATATTTTCTCTGGAAAGTAGAGTTTGGGTGTGCCTTTGAATAAACAGTGGTGGGGGATTGTTTGCCTGTCGTGTTGGGTTAAGCCGTGTGGGCTGTCCTCCTTGAAAAGGGATTTGAGAGTGGGGGGGGGGGGGGGGCTTTCAAGACCCACCAGCATTGGTATGTAGGAGAAGGGAGAAAAACTGACTCTTCTTTTCAGTTGTCTTCTCATCCAGTATGGCCCAGAAACTGGACTTCACTAATGAATCGATAAGTTACTGTACACCAGACAACTTGGGTAGAGGGCAGGGGAGAAAGTGAATTTACTTTTTAGCGTCCAGTCTGACCCAGAAGTTGTCTAAACGACACAGTCAGAGGTGTGGCGGTGAATGAACACTCCCTGTCTCCTTTCTCTGTCTCCCTTACATTGATGTTTTGTGGGATTGGGGTGGGAAATTACTTTCCATTCATTGGGTCCATGTTGGTTTGAAAGGAAAGGAGAGGCTTTGGAGGCTAAAGGGAAATAATTCAAATTAAAAGAAGTAACGCTTTATCTTTAAACCCACATTTTTCAAGCAAGTTCATTACTTATTGCAGGTATTCATTGCCACTTTTGCACATTTTTCAGTTGATCTCTCTTCTGACTAAATCCTTCGTCAGACGTCAACTGATCCTCTGATCTAACTGAACAAATTTCTCATACTTACTTATCTTTCCCAGACTTCCCATGGGCTATAGGCAACATTACCTTACCCTTACTAGACTTCCCATAATTTCTCCTGACGTTTCCACTTTTCTTAACTCAAACTTACCTAGTTTTCTTTCCTCATATTGCAATAAATCCCCCTGAAATTCCACGCAGTTCCCTTGATGAAGAAAGATGGACAAGGCAAAAGCCAGCTTGCTTGTGTATAGATGTCTGCAAGACTTCTGGTCTCTGTCGTTTTAGGACGACAGTTTTTGTATGGATTTGGGAATATCTGTGACTAAGACTGAAGGAAATGCCAACATGGTGTAAAGATCTTCAGCTTCGTATCACATCACATTGCAGATGTTTTGGGTCACCATTGGGAATCAAGAGCCAGTGAAATTGTCCCTTCTTGTTTCTCCTGTCATTCCATTCGTTGCCACCTTCCGACCATTTTTTCTTTTGTAAAGACTGCTTCATCCAAATAGGTTTTTTTTTTTTTTGTCTTGAAGCAAAATAGGTGCTGTGAATATTATTGTTCCTGAATGTCACCGGAACTGGAATCCTTGAGAGCTGGTATGAAAAGTTTAGAAAGCGCCGTTATTGTCCTGAGGGTTCAGTGACCGTTCAGTGGAAAATGAGAGGTCACAAGGCCTGCCACGGTACAGACTGTAGTGGTCTGCTGGATGCAGTCTTTTTCATCTTTCAGCTTGCACCTCTTTCATGCAGAGAGACCTGTTTCAGTTTTCTGAACGGTGTAGTTTTCATGTATTCGAGTCAAAGTTTCTGTTTGATTTGTTGTTGTGCTTGAAAACAAAAAGTCGAGTCGAGAAAAACAAAAAACAAAGGGGGAAAAAAAAAAAAAAAAAGAAGAAATACAATAGAATTAGTTGACAATTGCCCTATCATTAGCTACTGGCTATTGCAATATTCTAACCCTTGAAACTTCATTTTGACTGTTATGCTGATTCCACACTCGCATCTCCACAGCCGCCTTCTCTATCTCTAGTCCGTGTCTGTCTGTCTGCCTGTCTGTCTGTCTGTCTCTCTCTCTGTCTGTCTCTCTCTCTCTCTGTCTGTCTCACATGGTCTGATTTATTCCGTGTGATAAGCATCTGACCTGAGATGATTTGATGTGGTGTTCCCAGTCCTTGTATTCTCACTGAAACCTCTCTTACAGCCAGTGTGTGTTTGCATGTGCACATGTATGTAAAGCCAGCTGCATGCACACTGGATCAGACCAACTTCAACTAATCAAATTGTAATGCTTGACTGACAACCAGTGTGGTGGATATTGGGAAGACAAGTGTACTCAATGTATCTAACCATTCTTTGATGTTAGAAGAGATGAGAAAAAAAGATTACTGACATCAGGTTTATCGGTCATAGAAGAGAGTGCAGAGAGGAGCAGTTTGTTTCGATGGCTGGTGCTGGGAAAAGATCTCAACCCTGCGTTTTGTTGATTGATTTAAGAATGAAATGGTGTAAATAAAGGTAGGGAGGACTGGGGGAGGGAGAGGGAGGGGAAAAGGTTTAGTTGGTAGGTGTGTTTTTTTTTTTTTTTTTTTTTTCAACTTAGATGGGTAATGCCTTATCCATTAGCAATATTACATTACAAACTTAGATGGGTAATGCCTTATCCATTAGCAATATTAGTACTGAACTGAAAGTGTTGTTTCCACTCAGAAAAAAAACAGAACCCTAAACATCATAACGCTTTATCCAGTTGATTTCCAAAAGGTCTGATTGATTTGCCTTGAGCTAAGAAAAGTATCTTCAGCATTTGTATAATCAGATGAAATGCTGCAGGTATTTACTTGAATGGAAAAAGAACCTTTGTTGTGTTGTTGTGTGTTCATGTATTTTTGTACCTAAGCTTTTGAATAATCAGATGAAACACTGCAGATATTTAATTTGAATGGGAAAAAAAAAAGTAGTGTGTGTGTGTGTGTGTGTGTGTGTGTGTGTGTGTTTGGGACGCGGGAGGAGGAAATCGCAGGTTTTGCTTATTTTTTGAAACGGTCACACTCTCAAAAAGACCAAGTGACGAGAGGTGGAAATACATCTTAAGAACGTTTGTCCAAGTTTGATTCACTGCATGAAGTGAATGGGGCAGACATCATAGGTTTAGGGGAAAGTGGATATGGATCAGGTCATTGCCGGTACCCCCCCCCCCCCCCCCCCCCCTCCCCCTCCCACTCTTACTTTCGACCTCTGTTTCATCCTGTCGGATTTTCCCCTTTTTGTCCTGTGGGCAGTCATTGTCTGATTTTCTGTGTGTATGTTTTTAAACTCTCGGTGAGCTGATAACCCTTGTGAAAATATGCCTAGTGTAGTGTGCACTTTGGTGTGTCGTTTGTCAAGAAGATGTCTTGTATTGCTGAAAAGCTTCGTTGCTGCAGCGTTAGCTTAATCACACTATTTGATGATGCAGGCCAGACTTTCCCCGTCATAGTATATAGTGGCTAAGGATATTCTTTTTACAGTGTGGTTAGAAGTAGCGTGATTTTATTCAGCAGGTAATGTAACTACTAAAGGCAAAGAGAAGTGTGAAGAAACATGATTGTGTTCAGCGGATAATGTAACTACTGAGGACAAAGATAAGGGTCACTGGGCACATTCCTGTCACGGTTGTTGGATACAGTGTTGAACCCAAGCACACTGTGCAACATGTGTTTGCCTGTTAACACAGCCTTTATGACAGCACCTGTGCTCACCTTTTCCGTTAGTTTTTTTTTCTCTTTAATTTTTTCCCCCATGATGAACGAAGGGGACTGTATTATGGAGGAAAAGTATCTTGATAATCTCCCCTGATGTTGCTGACTGATCAGTGGGGGGTCTTGTTTGAAGTGGGAAAAATCAGGGTGGCGGAGTAACATTGTTGACGCATTGAATGCTTGTTTTGCTGACACCCCTGTTCTCTACACTAAGTCGGTGTCTTCTGCTTCAATCGGACACATTGTGGGGAGTTCAAAATGAGTTGTGTTTCTGTCATTCCACTTGTTCTGTGATTGATTCTTGATGAATGCCTTCACCACAGCCACAGCAAAACACTGCAATGAAAACAAGAATGGTGTGTTCCTACTATAACTGAACATAATGCCTGTTTAATGGCCCCCTCGCCCCTTCCCCTTTGCTGTCTGTTTCATTCTCTCTTTCTCTCCCCCTCCCTCCCTCTCTCTGCTCTGCTTTTCTGTCCATCTTTTGCATCATTTGGGGAGCCTAGAGGGTCCGTCGTGAGAGCCATGCAATTCCAGTGAGAAAATCTACAGATATATATTTTAGATGGGACTGTGTTCCCAGGTGTGTACAATTTTTGTTGAATAATGGGTCAAACTGCTAAATTACCTTACTCGTAGAATATGCCCTTTGATTATTATTTTTGACTGGACGATGATTCAGTATTGCCTGAAAGAGAAAAAAAACGTTTGCAACGTTCAGACAGATATAAAGGGATAGAATAATGTTGGTGGAATTTTGCCTGGCTGGAGTAGTAGAGCGTTCTGATTTCACAGAGAGACCAAGGCAAGGAAGAACCAGCTGTGCTCACCATGGTGATGCATGAGAAAGCGCGAGTTGAAGCTGTTCCATGATAAGTTGCGTCAAAGTTGTGTGGAACATGGCTCCAGTGGCACAAAAGCGTTGATAAAACCGCTTGGTGAACAGTAAACACTGCTGTCTTCTGGAACTGAAAAGGCTCCAGTCGTGCCCTGGGCCGTTTGGCCAGACAGGAAGCAGTGTTCCCTCTCAGAGTTGACTCTGTCTCATGCATTACTAGATTTGTTTTTTTTTTTTTTTTTTTTACCTCCAATAATTGATTTTTCAAAACTTTATTATATAAGAAAATTAGAGATTGGGGAATAGACTTCTGACTGAAACTGCATCATCTGCCTACTTTGCAGGTGTTAACACTTACTTAGTCCTTTTTTTTTTTTTTTTTTTAATCTTTTCTCAACATAGAGAGACTTGCCCCCTGACCATGGGGTGTTGCCCCAGAATTCCAGAGAGTGGGGAAGGGGGGGGGGGGTGGTGGTGGTATCTGTGGTTCTGAGACCCCTACAGTGGTTTTTTTTTTGTTTGTTTAGGGTTTTCTGTGTGTGTCTGTTTAGAAGGTGGGAAACCCTTTGCCTGATTTTGACATGTAGATGGCATATTGACAGAGAAACATTGCAAGGCTTCGGTGACGAGAAATCTGGGATTTCTGTCACTGTTGCCTGCAGCCTGTGTGCTGGAATCCCCCCTACGCCCTCTGTCTGTCTCTCTCTGTCTCTCTCTCTCTCTCTCTGTCTCTCTCTCTCTCTCTCTCTCTCTCTCTCTCTCTCTCTCTCTCTCTCTCTCTCACCCCCCTTTGTAGCAAGATTGACTCATATTTTGTGATGAATGTGGTTTGCTGGTTGTGTTTGTTTTTTGTTTTGCTTTGTTTTGTTTACAAAGCAGCTTGGTAGTTTGCTTCCTTTTATTGTTTGAAACTGGTATTTAGTGAAAAGTTCGGAGCACTGTTTCATGAGGAATAAGATGCCTAAGCTGTGATCTTCAAAGTTTTCTTTCTTTTTTTTTTTTTCTTTCTTTCTATTCTGTTTCTTTTCTGTTTCTTTTTTCGTGGGGGGGGGGGGGGGGGGGGGGGGGAACTGGGGGAACTTTTTTCAAGACTTTAGGAATTGAAAGGTTCCAACCAGTATGGGGAAAAAAAATGGGTCACTCACTGAATGACATGACACCCACCCACACACATATGCTTTCAGACAGGAAGGGAGGTCCATCTTCCTTGTAGTGAAGTTGATTGACGTCATCAGTACCACTAGTTGTGTCGTTTTGTGATGCTTTGTAGTATCTAACAATTTCACAGTTCTTCTGTAGTTGTCACAGGTGAAAAAAAAAATTACATGTGCACATTAGGATAGAGAATGGTGGGTGGGGGGGGGGGGGTCTAAAACTTCAAAAATGAAATCAAATCAGCTGGTGTGTTTTATTCAAATTTGTACACATCCATAATTGCCAGATATGATGTGGATTGTCAGTTATTGAAAAAATTCTTAGGTCTGTGTTTCACAAGCTCGCTCGCTCTCTCTCTCTCTCTCTCTCTCTCTCTCTCTCTCTCTCTCTCTCTCTCTCTCTTTCTTTATGTGGGTATGTAAAAAAGAAGCATGTGGTAAGATTATTATGAAAGGAATGAGTATCGTTTTGTATGTTTTTATTATTTTTTAACGTAAAACATGATGTTGAATTTGGTGTCCTTTTTTTTTCCAATTTGTGTGCCATTGATTTGATGCAAAAAGCTTTCAAATCCATCTAAATCAGAAGAAAAAAAGAGAGGGGGGAGGGGGGATGGGGGGGGGGGGGGGGTAATTGAGAATGATAAAAAGTGAATT
>JADBJO010000962.1:202767-240267 GCA_016801955.1 Conus betulinus | reverse complement strand
TGCACCCACATTAAATTCCACTCTTGCACCCACATCGAATCCCACTCTTAGCTCCACATTAAATCCCACTCTTGCATCCACCTAGAATCCCACTCTTACACCCACCTAGAATCCCACTCTTGGCTCCACATTAAATCCCACTCTTGCACCCACCTAGAATCCCACTCTTGTACCCACAGTAAATCCCACTCTTACACCCACATCAAATCCCACTCTTGCACCACATTAAATCCCACTCTTGCACTCTTGCACACACATTAAATCCCACTCTTGCACCCACCTAGAATCCTACTTTTGCACCCACATTAAATCCCACTCTTGCACACACCTAGAATCCCACTCTTGGCTCCACATTAAATCCCACTCTTGCACCCAGCTAGAATCCCACTCTTGCACCCACTTAGAATCCCACTCTTGCATCCACCTAGAATCCCACTCTTGCACCCACATTGAATCCCACTCTTGCACCCACATTGAATCCCACTCTTGGCTCCACATTAAATCCCACTCTTGCACCCACACTAAATCCCACATTAAATCTCACTCCATCATTCAGAGAAGAGTAACATCATGTACCTGCATTAAATCCAGTCCCATCTTTCAGAGAAGAGTAGACCATCATTTGCCACTGAAATGGATGACACAGAGATTAAAAAAAACCTAACACACTGATGTCACATTTAGACACCACCCCTGAAGACAGAAAGATGGTAACCTTTATAGTTGTATATGCAAAAAAGATCACCCATGGTGAATGTCTCAAGTTTTTTGTCAAGGAACAGAGAGAGAGAGAGAGAGAGAGATTTTTTAGTGTCGTGCGCAACAAACGTTGCAATCAGACACATCCATGGTTTTAAGGATGTTGGTTGGACTTTAAAATTTGATTAACAGTAGTGCAATTTTACTGAATTAGACGTGCTTATTTGTTAACAGCTTCATGAATTTTATGAGGCTGTGTGTGTGTGTGTGTGTGTGTGTGTGTGTGTGTGTGTGTGTGAGGAGAGAGAGAGAGAGAGAGAGAGGGGGGCAAGAAAGAGACCAAGCTGAAGTGTAAATTTGAAATGAATTTTTCTGATGTATAGTAATAGGTACAAGAAACTGCATTATTTGAGAATAATGTTCCTACCTGTGTATCGAAAGAAAGCAATGACAATGTTCCATCACACACGTATACACATTCATTTAGCTTGTGCTTGTGCACACATACAGTTCCCTTCACATACCTCCAAATGAGTGAAGACATGCATTCCACACCAAAGCGTGCACACGTGGGCATATACACATTTTTGTAAGTATGCAGCACATGTGTACAAGCATGTCTTTGTGTACCAGTACAGACAGAGAGTGTGTCGTAGAGAAGGTAGTGACAGTAGTAGTAGTAGTACTTTCATTTTATGTCTTTTCATAAAAAAACATGTGATATTAGACGAAGTTATATAGTAGTTACCTGCCCCTGTTTCAGAAGCAGCTGTGGATGTGTGCCTCGTCAGTCGGCCTTGCTGAAAGCTGAAGGAGCTCTGGAACCGAGCCCTGTGGTCCAGGCTCCCCTGGCCGACCATGAAAAGTTTGACGACCTCAAACAGCAGCAACGCAAGGTGGCTGTGCCCCACACAACTCATCGTTCCTTCTTCGGCAGCCATGACGGCAGCAGCTCCCCCACGCCTCAATGGCCAGGCAGTCATGGACTCCCCGGAGACAGGGCCCCCAGTTGCTGGAGATCCAGACACCAGTTTCGAAACGGGAACGTACCAGCCCGACAACACCTTTTACGATGATGACGAGGAGGAAGAAGAAGAGGCTGGGAAGCCCAAACCATCTCTGGAGGAAGAAATCCAGCAGCTGGACGCCGACTTCAGCCGTGTGGAGCAAGACCAGATCGCGGCAGCAGCCACTGCCGCAGGAACGGCTGCAGCGCCGCCTGTAGCCGCCAAGAAGAAGTCCGGAGGGTGTGGGGTGTGTGGTGGTGCGGTGGTCGTGCGGTCACGGTGGCCCTGCTTCTCTTCGCCCTGCTCTTCTACCTTGTGTACTTCTCTGGCTTGGAGCACCCCGTCCTGAGCGGGGCCAGGGAGCACCTGACCTTCCTGGAGCCCCTGAGGGACTGGGTTGGGGAGACGGCCGACAGCATGGCCAGTTACTTCTGGAAGTAGAGGCCACAATGTGTCCCTGTGACCTGCCCGGGCCAGCCCCTGTGTGAGGGAGTCAGCAAGGGTGCTCCCTTCTCTCTCAGCGTGCACCCTCCCCCCAGTCCACAGGGGACTTGGGTTTGTCCAAGGAATGGCAGAGTGTCTCTCCTACAACTCCTTCCCCCCCCTCCCCTCCCCCCCCCAGCCTTCTAGAAGGTGGTAGTGAAAGGAGGGGAGGAAATGAAAGTCCATGGATCTGGAGGTCTGTGGTGTCAGGACATATCACGGCAATAATGCTCTCTCTCTCTCTTGACCGCCTTGGGCTTCTCTAATCACCATCATCTCTCCTTCTCTTGTCTTTAGTTCATGCTGTTTGAAATAGCTTCTCAGTGTGATTTGGAGGATTGGTTCATTTTCGAATCTCATTTTGCAACAGACTGAAACAACAATCATTTGCGCACCAAACTTGCAGTATGTAAGGGAGTATCATGACAGCAACAGTAATAGCTGCAGAGAGGATTGAGTATTTTATTGGACTTAAAAGGATCGTCTGTTTAGTTTGACGTTTCAGCCTTTTTTTTTCCTTTTTTTGTGTGGGTCAGAAAAAAAGGTATGTCTAACTGAGATGCTTGAAACACTCTCTTTCATTTTGATCTGTTCATTTATGGAAAGTTTGTATATGCTGGCATTAAAAGTACATTCAATTTTCGCGTTTGGGAAGCAGGAATAGTGTGACCGTTTTTAACATCAGAACAAATCCATTTGGCTTGTGTAGCAGGTTTGCTGTGTTGTTTCCAGTGTGAAATTGTTGATTAAGACAAATCTGATCAATATAGAGTGACAGCTGCTTTCATGTTGAGGTAAGCTTAAGTATGTGGCGGTGATGGCAAGTGGGCAGAGCATGAGGTTGGTACGATGGTGACAAATGGCCTCTCTCCACGTGTCATTTGGAAAGCAGCATTCTGTGCAAGTCACTAAGAGAATTATGCAAACTAGGTCTGTACTTGTATTTGAGAATAACACGTTCTGATCTGTGGCTTTGGCCATTGCTTTTGTGAGACACCTTTGTCTTTGTTTCATCATTCATTTGGACTGACGTGTGGCTTCACTGGCACTGTGGGAATATTTTTCCAGCACTCTGGATACAGTGCATAGGTGTTACACCTCATGGATTCTTTTTTTTCTTCTTCTTGGCTTTCTTCTTTCTTTGTGTACATCTTTTTTTTTTTTTCTTTTCTTTTAGAGTTTTAGTTGGACTGTTGGATGTGTTTAGAGGCACATGATGTGGTAGAGAATAGGCTGGAACTTTTTAAACATTGCTTTAAGTCTGGTAGAAAGATCAGGTGTGTGTGTGTGTGTTGCAGTGTGTGGAGAATTTGTGGGAGCTGTCTGTGCTTTTAGACTCCCAAGTTACATTTTAAATTGACGGAGAAATGTTCAACCTCCAGCACTGTACTTTTATTGCATGGCTTATCGATGTCATGGCTGTCGGCCCTTTGTCATGAACGCTGTCATTCTGTCTAGTTCCTGCTGGCTGCATGACCCCCACCTCCTTCATCCTCCCACTGTCAGGTTCTCCTCCGCTTCCCTCATCCAGTCTTAGACCATGCACTGTTTTTTCGGTAGCTTGCACCCCACCCCTAGTTTGACCAGAGTGGCACGTAGCCCTGCCAGAGACCACCAGCCAAGTAGTGCGGATCACTGTAGTTTTTGTCCATTGCTTCACTGGGCTCCAGGTAGCTGCCACAGGGTCCTAAGTATCCAGGGAAACACAGTGACACAGGATGTTAGCTGGGAAATGAACAGAGATTTTTCACACAGGTGAGAAATGGAAGTTCAGAGAAAGGTGAAGTTCCGAGAAAACCAGCCCACTTGCAGACAAGTGGGGAAGTTCCATGGGAACCGTCACAAAACAGACTGAAAAGGGAAGGTCAAAGGAACCCAACTCAATACCAGACTCCGTGGGAAGATCTAAGGAAACCAACCCAATAGCAGACTTAAAGGGAAGATCCAAGGAAGCCAACCCAATAGCAGACTCTAAGGGAAGATCCAAGGAAACCAGCTCAGTGTCAGACAGAAATGGTAATTCCAATGAAACCAATTCAGGAACAACAGAGAGAAAGGCGTTCTGGTTGGTCTGATGTAGGATAAAGCGCTGGTCTCTTGACCCAAAGGGTCTGGGTTCCTTCCCAGCCAGAGGTAGCCAAGCAAGAAGAGTCAATGTCAAGCGCAGCATCTACCCATTCCAAGGTCTTCTGAGGAGATTCTGAACCCAGGTCCACTGTGGTTAAACCCAGGTCCACTGTGTTTGTGTGTGTGTGTTTGTTAGAAAAAAAGAAAAGAGAAAGTTTAAATGCACAGTAAATTTTGTTGTATAAGAATAGGCCACCACTTGCCTGGGAGATATCACACACACACACACACACACACACACACACTCACACTCACACACTCACACACACACACACACACACACACATACATGCTGATGCTGTTCTTAGACACCATCCCTGAAGACAAAATGTGGATACCTCTGTGATTGGATTAGAAGTGTTAAGCAGAAATTTTACTCTCGGTGGTTCAGGAGTTCAAGCCAAGTAATGAATAAGAAGATGAAAATGAAACACTGAATTTTAAAGAATTTTACGGAGAGAAAAACATCATCAGAGGCTCTGATCGTGTTATGATAAACTACAGAAGATAAGATAAGCCAACGGAAGGCCTGGAGATGATGTGAAGGTCTTTGTGTTGTCGTCTTCTCTGTTATCAGCTGGGGTGGAGGTGGGGAGCTGTTTTCGATTCTGGATGAGGACATTTATTGAATTACAGATTTACACCTAGGGTTTTTTTTTTTTTTTTTTTTTTTTTTTTTTTTTGATTTCCTTCATGAAATAATCCCCATGTTAAAATTCCTGTTTTGTTTTTCTTTATTTACATAATCTTTGCTTACCTCATAATCAGTTCTCAGCAAGAAGTTCAAAAGATGCTTTACTCTCGAGGAGATGATGATTAACCTATGCTAATACCACTTGCACAGGGTTTAAGCACTCACTTCAAGCAACTTGAAGTGTGCTGTGAAGATTAGTATGGACAGCCAGTCGGGTGGTGGTGTCTGCACAAAGGGAGACACCCGCCCTCCATTGTCTTGGGTCCAGGCAGCCAGTCCAGGTTTTCCTGTCCACTGTAGACTCCTGGGCTGTCAAGGGAGGCCAACAACCTTTCATACCCCTATGTACACAGTGCATGCAAACTGTGGGTCAGTTATTCCATCAGTTTTCTATTCCATCTGCTACAAGTTTGTCCTGCTACAATGTATTGTTACAGCCTGCATAATCAGGAGATCGAAGGCTGACAGCGACTTCCATGAAAGAGAAAGAAAAAAAAAAATTCTGAGAAGTGAAGTCTGCTCCGCCACCAGACAAACTTCTGTCTCTGTTTGGAATAAAGTCAGGTGCCCATAAAATTTTTTTAAAGTGTCCAGGCAACAAAACACACCATGGTGCGAGGCCTACTTTTTTTTGTTGTTGTTGGTATTGTTTTGTTTGCAGCAGAGGTGTTGAAATTGTGGATGCTAGAATCAGTAATGTTTAAGACACGGAGCCCTTCACCTCTGTTTCCTTCCTCAGTGTTGCAGACCTCTTTGGCTCAGGAAACACCTTGATACAACTTCGTGTTAGCAGTCCCGGCAAAAAGTGGAAGGGAGGGGGGGGGGGAGGGGGTGACGAAGACCTCAGGCTTGTCAGAACCACATGCTGGGTTTTCACTTCAAACCATGCTGATGGCGAAAGTCACTTCTAAGATCTCTGCTGTGGAAAGATGCCTTCTGGAAATGTCACTGTCTCTGCCTTGAGTAGGGAAGGTGTCTAAGAGAGAGAGAGAGAGAGAGCACTCATTTTTTTTTTTTTTTTTTTTTCTTCATGGTTCTGTGTGTTACTAGGATGATGGAGGCAGTGGTATGTTGTGGTTGATGTTGATGAAGTCTATGAGCATTGACACAAGAGGCCAAGCATTTGCCTGTTACACTTTGAGCAGTGCCTGTCTTGTTCACCTCCTGTGGATTAAGTCTCTGAAACATGATTTGTTGCTGATGAGTACTTTTCTTTCTTTTGTTTCCTTTTTTTTTTTTTCCTTTCTGTTTCGTTCCTGTAAGGCCAGAGACCTGTGTCATTCTGAGGGGGAAGTGACTAACACTGATTCAAGTCTCAGATGAAAACGGTCTCAAATGGAGAGGAAATTTTTAAAGCCTCTGATAAGATTGGCTCCAGAAATCCACAGCTTTCAATTTTTGACAAATTTGTTGGAAAGAATTCATGACCAAATTACCGTAAGTGGATATGTTGTATTTGTAGAAATCCCAGGAAGAGCAAAGTATTTTTTTCCTGAAAGTCCAGCAACAGGCCTGACAGCGTTGGTAATGCTGACAACATTGATAAAACAGTATGTGACTGTGTGTGATAATGTTGACAACAATTGTTGATAATGCTGACAACATTGGTAAAACAGTATGTGACCCCACCCACTCTCCTTTTTTTTTTTTTCTCAAAGTTACCGTATATCGATCGTTTTAGCTTTGCTAAGCTCCATGCCTGTTTATGGAAGTCGGTCTTCTGCAGTACTATGCTGTGAGAGAGAGAGAGAGAGAGAGAGAGAGAGAGATGATGTGTATGTTGTCTTAGTTGAAAATGCAGATCGTTAAGTTGAACAGAGTATCCCGACATTCATGGGTAGCCAGGCGACCATAGGATAGGGAAATGTGTGCAATGTTCCCTGCAGATGCAACCAGGCGACCATAGGATGGGGAAATGTGTGCAAATGTTCCCTGCAGATGCAAACCAGGCGACCATGGGATGGGGAAATGTGTGCAATGTTCCTTGCAGATGCAACCAGGCGACCATCCAGGCGACCATGGGATGGGGAAATGTGTGCAATGTTCCCTGCAGATGCAACCAGGCGACCATGGGATGGAGAAATGTGTGGAATGTTCCCTGCAGATGTCAGTCCTCCATGAATGCTGCGGCCTGTCTGTAAAATGCCTGTGAGTGTGGACATAGCAAACAAACCGGCATTGTGAACAGTCCATGGTGACACCACTTCCACTTCTAGGATTCGACTCTGTGAAGACAGGACAGATCCCATCATCGGGGGGGGGGGAAGGGGTGGGGGGGGGGGGGGAGGAGGAAGGTGGAATCTCCCAGCTTAAAAAAAAAAGAAAAAAAAAAAAAAGAAGAAAGAAAAAGAAAAATTGGAGTAACGCAGGCGACGAAGAAACGTTCAACACATCGTCACAATATCCTTGTAGTCGGTGAAGTAGGTTTTCAAGGTTTGTGGAACCCGCAAGAGCCAATCTGTCACAAAACTGAATCACAGTACGTACAGCGTTTCTTCTTTGTGGCTTCCTTTGCCTTTGACGTTTAGTCAGGTTTCCTTTTGGTTTTACCAGGAGAAGAGATGTCTTGTTATTTTATTGTTAACACTATCTTGCCGTACCATTTCAGATTATGTGGACACTGTAAAGTTCTGTTGCATCTGTGAACAAAACGCTTATATTGTTTTGTACTTTTTTTTTCTTGTTGCGACAGCCATATATTCAGGAAGAAGCTGAACGAACACAAGAATACCAGGCAGTTGTCAGTTTTTCTCTCATTGAAAATTCTCACTGGTTCTCTTTCTTCAAGACTAACTGAAAGACTGACATTTTATTAAACATACGCGTGGCATTGTAATGTATAAAAGTACATTAACCAGTGTTTATATTCTCTGATGAGAGTTAAGCTTTATTCATAGTTACACTAAAACTTTATAATCATCATTTAAGATAATCATGTAAATTGAAAAAGTAAATTAGTAGTACAAATATCAGTGGAATAATTTCTTTCTGTTGACCAGAACAGAAAGACATAATACTTGCCAAATATCAAATGGGTGACTGACTTGCAATAAAGTTGAACAAGAAGATCACCTGTTGATCACTCTCCCACAATATTCTCCTTGGTGTACATACTCATCCATGATATACTGTTTAGAAGGATCATGTGCAATCCCTCCATTATATAAAAACAAATCCCTTTAAACCAGCCGTGTTAACATTTTGAGCTTTTTTTGTCCTTTTCAATTGGTCTTATACAAGATGGCAAGCAGGTAATTTGCGTCGTGATTAATGTTCGGTGCATACTTGTAGTGATCAATGTTTAGTGTACACAGATCTCACTCTGCTTAATGTACAGCTGATTGGCCGTCCTGTGTAGCCCCAGCAGGACATGCTTTGTATCCATAGTAACATGTCTCCATATTGACGTGTCTGCATATTGAATTGCTTCATCAGCATTGGGAAAGGGATAGCCTTCTTTACTGCCAGACTGTTTACTCTTTGTTTAACTGGAGTGATTTTGGATGGCATTGGATGCAGATCATCCCAGTGGTAATCTGGTTTCAGTCCGCAGTCTTTCCCTCCTTCTGTCTGCTCAGGACAAGGCAGCTGTCTAAAGAAGGCTGTGGGAGGGGCACGAGTTGGGGCTGGGGATGGATAGGGTTAAGGAACAGAAGAGAAGTATGGGGTCAGGTTGGAAATAAGGCGTACATGGAAGAAATGTTTTTACCTTGTTAAAGTGAATACAAACGATTTCTGCAATGCATCTCTGTATCATTATGAGAGGTTCTTTTGTTCTCCATTTGATTTTTTTTTTACCCCTGTGCTTGCAGTTCCTTTCTTTCAACTTGTAGGTAGTTGTGGGGAAAAGCGAAGGTCACCATTCTCACATCATCATGTGGATTGCTCTGCACACAAGGTCTGTGTTGAAATGCAAGCATATTGGAGTCAGTTTTCTGTTATTCTGACAGTTCCCAGTTCTTCTCTCTTAACCAACATTGTCAAGCTTTAAGCATTGTCTTGATCAAGATGGAAATAAATCCAGTGCTTGCGTGCGCACACACACACACACACACACACTGCTACCATGATTTTATAAAAGGGTACCTGTTTTTAAGAAAAAGTGCAAAGGCTAGCATCCGTTTAATTCAAGTTACAGAGAATTGTGGGTTTTAAGTCATATTTGTGTCACTAACAGTTGAGTGGCCATTTGCCGTGAATATTCTCTTCAATTTCCAGAGAGAGAAAACCATTACTGAAACAGAAGTTTAGCAAGCCTCTTGGTTTTCATCTAGCTTGACAGAATGTGCTAGTTGAGTTTGCTTAGAAATTTGTTGATATTTGCCTCTTATTGCCTCCCCCCACTCCCTTTCTCCTTTTTTTCTAAAGAAGTTATTGCCTATACAACCATGGCCTGTGTATGCGTTAGATGATGCCATTGTTAGATGTAGAGCTCTGGTATATATCCATATCCACATTGAGTACCCACCCTCTTTGTTCTGGGCACCATGTACTGCTGCTTGTTGACCACACCTGGGATAAAACTGCTTCTTCAGGAATGGCGCTTGTTACACTGCTTCTTCTGGGTCACATATCCACCCCACATGAGTTCGTCAGTGAAGTGAAGTGTTTGGACTGGCTTTTGTGTTTTCCTTTCAAGATGGGAATGTTGTTTGTGGTAGTAGTTAGTTTTTCATGGCTCAGTGGCTTGATGTTACATAAAGTCGAAGGTCGTGTGCATTGTGGACATCTGGAGAGGTCCTTTAGTTCATGATGGGTGGATCTAGAAAGATTCTGTCAGAAAGTCTGTTGTCATTCGTAATGTGAATTTTTGAAGGGAGCTTTTTTGTTGTTGTTGATGATGGATTCCTGTCTAAAGATACCATCTGGAGATGTATTCATTCGTTGACTCGTCTTGTTAAATCTGCTACTGAGCAGGCAGGGACTGAATTCAATTTGGTCAGGTTGTCAAGCCATTGGTCGATTTCTCTTTCTTTTTTTTTTTTTTTTCAAGTAAGGCCACATGTTCATCACTTGTTAGTACACATATCGTTAACAAACTGTTGATTGATTGATGTGAGGAAATTATTGTTGATTGATTGCTCATTTTGTTGTCAGTTAGTTGATTGTGTGTGTGTGTGTGTGTGTGTGTGTGTGCGTGCGTGCGTGCGTGCGTTCCATTCATCAGAAGGTTGATTTGATTCCACCAGTAGTCCAGGTTTAATTGTTGTCAGAATGTGTGGTCTTTGTGTGTGGATCTTCATATTCTTTTTCATAGGATGGTGGCATTATCCAGATGTTTTCATTGGCAGATTGCTTTGTACATGTTTTGCGGTCAATCCATTTAGTGATTGTTTTGAAAGGGTTTTTATTGGTTTGAATGCTTTTTACATGCCTGGTTGCCTGCCCTTTCATTAATTACTGTTGGGGTGTTTACCTGAGTTGATTGCTCATGACATGCTCAAATCATTTAGCCGTTCTGTGCAGGTGTTGGAAATAGTGAGGGACTGCAGATGGAGTAGGAGGTCATCTGTGTGGCCATCCACCTTAGAATGTGCAGACATCATGCACCATGGGGTCATCTGCAGGCCTTGACTCATTGTCAGAGTGGGTTGTTTTTTTTTTTTTAGTTTTTTTTAATCTTCTTATTGACAGTTGCAGACCATTGTCATGTCAGACTAATAATGCCAGAGATCTGATCCAGTAAAGAAGATACATGATCCATTAAAGAAGAAACCAGTATTCCACAATTTACAGACCAACAGCGCCAGAGATTTGATTCATTCAAGAAGATACCAGTTTTCTGCAGTTACATGACCAGTGGCAGAGTTGCAGTGTGTTGAAGAAGATGCTCTGGCCACAGTCAGATCAACAGCACAGTACTATAGTCTTCACAATCAGACCAGCAGCACAGAACTGTAGTCTCCACAGTTAGACCAGCAGCACAGAACTGTAGTCACTTTAGTCACACCAGCAGCACAGAACTATAGTCACTTCAGTCACGCCAGCAGCACAGAACTATAGTCACTTCAGTCACACCAGCAGCACAGAACTATAGTCACTTCAGTCACACCAGCAGCACAGAACTATGGTCTCCATAGTCACACCAGCAGCACAGAACTGTAGTCACTTCAGTCACACCAGCAGCACAGAACTGTAGTCATTTCAGGAACACCAGCAGCACAGAACTGTAGTCTCCACAGTCGGACCAGCAGCACAGAACTATGGTCTCCATAGTCACACCAGCAGCACAGAACTATAGTGACTTCAGTCACACCAGCAGCACAGAACTATGGTCTCCATAGTCACACCAGCAAACATAGAGCTATAGTCTCCATAGGCGGTGGCCATAGTGGACTGTGTTTTTGATAACATGTCCCGCTGGGCAGACAGGTCCATGAAAGCGGCCGTAGTAAACCCGTGTGCAAGACGGCCATGCTGAAGCTGGTAGCCGTCCCTCTCAAGGTGTGTGAGAGAGAGAGAGAGAGAGAAAAAGAGAGAGAGCAATTCATTCAAAAGGAGAGCAGTGTACTCATACGTACCATTTCCTCGAACCTCATTTGCTATGCTGTCCCGGGCAGCCAGCACAGCATCTCTGTTGGAGTGGTTTCTGTCACTTTTGGTATAAATAGATGTTCTGGTATGAACAGCATTGTCCATGTTGCCAAGAGAGAACACCTCAGTGAAAAGTTAAGAGTTCAGTTCTTTCCCCTTATCCGGAGAGCCATGAAACGGAAGGTTTGCATGACCGGCGGAATGAGGTGTTGAAAATTCCAGGTTGGCCCAGCTCCACGATGGCCACCTGCAGCTGTAATTGATGACACCGCTGAGGAGTTGAGCCGAGCAGGATTTTTTTATCCAGGCCGTGCAAAACACGGCCATCTCTTGCACGGGCTTACTATGGCCGCCGCCTTAGTCAGACCAGCAGTACAGAACTTTAGTCTCCATAGTCCGACCAACATTTCAGGACTATAGTCTCTGTAGTCAGACCAGCAGCACAGGACTATAGTCTCCGTAGTCAGACCAACAGCACAGGACTATAGTTTCCATAGTCAGACCAACAGCACAGGACTATAATCTCCATAGTGGGCCTACAGTGCCAGTGCTGCTGTCTGGTGAAGACGACTTCCTCTCTACAGTCAGACTTACAGTGCCAAAGCTAAGAACACGCCTTCTCCACATTCAGACCCTGAGGTATAGTTGGTTTAGACAGCATGTTTTATCGCAGAACTCCTTTTTCACATCTTTCTTCACGGAAAGTAAAAAGAAAACATTTTACAAATTTTACGCCAGTGTTCATCTGTCCAAGAAACAAACACCAATACAAATGCGCCCAAATCCGACATAAATTCATCATCCAGTTCCATCTTGCAGTGGATAAATGATGTAGTTTTCTGATGTCAGGCAATTGATTTTCTTTTTTTTTTTTTTCGTCCTGACCAGGGTGTTTTGTATTCCAAAGTACCCTACATATGTATATAGGCTTCAATTAGTTTAGGCATCCACCTGTATAAGCCAGCTTGTACACCACATCTGACCAGCAGTCATGTTGCTCAAGAGAAGCATTGTTCAGTGTGAACATCCATACAGCACACACAAACAGGTACCACCCCAGGTTTGACCTGTATGTGTTCAGGTAAGGTCACAATGACATGTTCTAGTGGTACCATCAGGCATAGAATATCCGAAATGCCATTTGTATTGTTGACATACGTTTTTCTCTTTGAAAAAAAAAAAGGGGGATGCATCCTGTATTGCGAAGCACCATATAGTGGCAGTATTAGGTAAGACAGTAAGATTGTGACTCATGAGGTGGTGGATGGTCACGTCTGACCTTAAGCTTTTCGGGGGCAAGTTGTGTCTAGGGGGAGTGTGGAAGTGGTCCCTGTTTGAGTCAGATGTGTGGAGACAAAAATAAAATCGTGAGTAAAGGAACACCAATCATTAACTCGTTCTATTCTGGGTGATTGCTTCCCTTTGCAAACACTCTATACTGGCCGATTTCATAAGTTATCAAAAGAAAAGATAATGTGATGAAATACCAATGTGAAATTTTTGCTACATGCGTACAACATACTGAACTAATACCTTGAAAAGTTTGAAAGCAAGGTTTGACCGACTTTGAACCATGCAAGACCATTGACCTGCGAACATGAATTTTTTTAAATTGAGGTGCACGCTCACATTGCACCTCCGTAACGATGCATTGTGCACGGCAGGTGCGATGAAATCGCATCTTAGTTTAGAAAGAGTCAAATCACAAGCTCCCGCGATGAGACGGTTACGCAGTCCTAACTCCAAAGGAATGCTGCTAAAGGCACCATTTTGCTTAGCACAAAATTAATATGCAAGCACAAAGCACAAGGAGACTTCACTTCCAGGGATGTCTTCTTATGTTTGTGCTAGGCACATGTGTGCCATATTTACATTCGTTAGATGTGTCAGTCATTTCCTGTCACTTCTCGGCAAACCCTTTGAAACTGTTGGCCCTTTCACTGTGCTGTTGTCACTGATTGATTGGTTAGTTTTCACATGGTGATTGTGAAGGTTATTTTTCATTGGTTGATTGTGTATTTGTAAGCTGTAAATTTATTTTTAGGCCATGCATTGGACGAAATCTTGTATGCAGACAGAGGAACACATTTTGCCTATCTCTTCGATCTTGTTCTAAATCTCAAGTGTATTTTGTCATTTTTCTGCAGATTCCGTGAATGAATTTTGTCGAAATAAAATGATTTTATCTGGCTGTTTTATCCGATACGACTTTGCTGTTTTACAGCAAAGTAAGTGTGTCTATGTGTGTGTGTGACTTGAAAGTGCAAAGTACAAAGTTACCACAGTGTCTGCACTTGTGAGTGTGGGCATGCGTGTGTGTGTGTGTGTGTGTGTGTGTAGAAAATGCAGAGTACAAAGCTACCACAGCGACAGCACTTGTTCATTAAAAGAAAATGAATTAACATGAGATTATTATTTTATTACATAGTAATGTGTAGTTGTGAGTTGTTGCAACATTTTTATGCGTTTGATTGTGATAATGAATATATCTGCTTATGTGTAATATATAGTTGACAGGTATGTCATGTCTTTCTTCAATCAGGCTTCTGTTGACAGCTGTCAAAGAGGGTTTTTTTTTTCTTTTTTTTTTTGTAACACTCTGCCAAACCAAGTGCTTCAATCACTGTTTTAGTCCCAGAGTTACTTGTGGGACTTCATACCAGTCATGTTGAGAGCTGATCAGAAAGAGCACACTGTCCTCATGCTGGACCATAGCTGCGTTTCTGAACCACCAGATTTCGCTAGATATCTGGTCATAAGATCAAGATCGTCCAAAGAAATGGCGATAGATGATTCAAAGGGCAGGAGTCGATTTTATTGTTTTTTTCTGACAAAGGGATTTTCTGATTCTGGATCCAGATTTTGATGGAATTAGGCGTGATAATGGCAAGGTCAGCTGATCGCCAGTTTTTTTCTCTGTGATGTGTGATGACAGATACATCACAGGTTATCCAGACCACAGCCTAAGCTCATTAACTAGAAATTCAGTACACCGAGTCTTCGTCAAACAAGCAAGCCAATCCTAGTCGGCAGATGTAATGGCCATATTTAGCCAGTTCTCCCATCAAGAGGTAGGATAGAAATGCTTTTGTTCACCAAACTGTTCATGGGCTTAAAATGCTTTCACTAACCAAATTCATGAGAATCTAGCCCTCTTGCTGCTTTTAGAAATGCCATCCGTTTGTAGGAGGATGAAATGGGATAGCTGCAACGCTATGTTTTATGTTGAAATAAAAACACAAGATGAGGAAAGAACTACGGACATCTCCAACCCATCATGTTACTCCAGTGAGCTAACAAGTCATTACCAGCATCTGTACCGTACCTTGCAACCTGCGTCACTGATGGGAATTCCACCTTGAAACAGTTGGGCTGAGAAAGAATGGCGCTGTGCAAGTTTTAGTTGACAGACTAGTCAATAAAACCATAAAACATTTCTCAGAAACTGTGTTTGATGGTGATAGTGTATAAGATGGCTGAAAATGATAAGTGATTGTTTTAACTTGTGGGTGCATAGTGTATAAGATGCTGAAAATGATAAGTGATTGTTTTAACTTGTGGGTGCATTTCCTGATCTGAGCGGAGGCAATGAGAAGCCATTTTCTAAATATTCAGATGTTTGTCATGCAGATCCGATGAATGACCTAGCTTGAAACTGGCAAAAAATCTTGATTTGAGTGCCTCTGGGTGACTGGAATAGGGGAGAGAGAGTATTGCCAGCTGGTCTCTCTGGCCCAAGTTCAGCTAGCTAGATTGAAAAGATGTCCATCAGGCAAGTTCCTTCCTGCCCCCTCCTGTGAAGCCATAACATTCCGCCCCACATATATCCATCATGCAGCTGTGACAGGGCAACAGCTTTCTGCATGGATATCCTCTGCCTTACATTACACTTGTTGAACCCTACACCAAGGCATGTCGGAGTCCTGAACAGAGTAAAGTAACGAAGAGAAGATTCTTGACAGGATGATGAACTGTGCAAGCGAATGAGGAAACGGATGAATAGAGAAAAAAAGATGAGTAAGAGAAAAACAAAGATGGATTTCATGACGGGATGGGAAGAAGTTACAGTTGTACATTTGTTGTGTCCATCCCAGTTCATGTTCTTGCTGTGCAGGCATATTGACATTCGTCACATGGTGAACTTGCCAGGGGGCTGAATTCAGGCCAGCAGACATCAGGCTGCTCTTGAAATATAATGGGGAGTCCAGTCATTGAAGCATGGTGCCGAGCACATGTACTTGCATCATTGGGGTCACAGTATTCCTAACTTAATTCCCATTGCTCAAACTATGGTTCAGGGCCCTTTTTTTTCTTTAAACTTACCACTTCACTCAGGTTGCCAGCAGGTGAAAATTTACATGAAAGGATGAAAAGGAATGCATGCCCATACCATGTTTGAATACTTTACAAAAATTTAGGGGCATATGAAAAACAGGATGTCATTTTGAAAGGGGGGGCAAAAAAAAAAAAAAATTTACTGGTGGATGATGTTGAATCTCAAGGGTAAAGAAACAAAGAAAATTGGAGTATTGCCATGACCTGATGTCGAGGTGAAAATAGGTTTGAATTCATCATGTTGAACTCTGCCCATTTGAAGGTATCGGCCATTTGTGTGTCTCTCAGACTATCCAGCAGACCCAAAGAAATGGATGGCTTAAGAATTAAGTGTTAAAAGCTTGGCAGGCTTTTGCTTCAGTGTGAATGGATGATTTTTGTTTATTTTTTTTTTTTTTTTCTCTATCTTTAATTGCATCAAGATTTTGGGGTTTTGTGTGCGTGTGTGTAGGTACAGGTTTCCTTTGAAGTGAGAGATTGAATGTGATTGGTACAAGAAATGAATATGATCATGTGCAAAGCGGTGTCCAGATGAACTGTATCGATCTGATTGGGTCTGGTGGAAAGTTAAGTCACAAAGTTGTAAGGGTGGGAAGGTGGATGGGCAAACCAATCTTCTAGAGATTTTTCCACCAGATTGCGTGCTGAAAATCAACCGACTTTTGGCACAATCCCGCACACAGAGTATTATTTTGGAAGTTGTCAACCCACTTAAACGTTCAAGGGAACCAGAGGGAGGGAAAAGAAGGGGAAATATGTTTTTAACATATGGTGTCACAGCTTTTTAGTCTGTCAAAAAAAAAAAAAAAAAAGATTTGAGGGGGAAAGAAGAGGGGGGAAAACTCACTGCCCTGGGGTGACCACCACCACCATGTGAAATTGTACAAAACGTGACATTTTTTGTGTTGGGCTTGCTTTGCGCTTGGGACAAAGCATCCATACTGAATTCCTGTCACTCGGCTTTCCAGTTTTGTTTGGTTGTGCTTGTTTTAAGGACTGTGAGTTGTGGGCACTGTAGTCAGTTCACTTCTGTCAGCTGCTTACACACAGGACAGATTTATGGCTTTGTAGATGATGGGATGGGTGATGTGTTCTTTCCTGTGCTCTTGTTTTCAATAAAATCTCTTTATAAATGCTCTATGCCTGTGCATGTGGAAAAAAATAGGCTGCTGTGTGTACTGCATGTGTGTAAAAAAAAAAAGTTTTTTTTTTTAAATTTTGTGTTCCTACGTGTGGGCGAGCTTGTGAGAAATTTTGACGTGGGCCTCAAATTCCAATTTCTTCAATAACTTAAGCCTTTGCAAATTTTGTTCACACATGGGTAGTTTGCAGGTATGAAATATTGCAAATATATGTGTTGCTATTTTCAGCCGCATTTCATATCTACAAATTGTCTGTGTGTATTACTATAAGCAGGCCCATGTTTATCACAGGTGGTTTTACCAAGTACACACACACACACACACTCTCTCTCTCTCTCTCTTGCATCGTTGGCTGGCATGCAGTTATGAAAACTAATACATTTCTTGACACCAGTTGGCACACTTTTATCCTCCAACACCTACCACCCATCTGGATTCACTTTTTGCTGTGAAGCTGGAGAGAGAAAACCCAGTATTTTCTGGCTTTGAAAAAGCTCCATGGATTGTTTTCCTTGGTGATGATGAAATGCGGATCAACCCACTTACAAGATGTCCCTGTTTTCAGACATAGAATCCACATTAATATGTGCACCATTATGTTATCCGCATAGATGTGTGAATGTATGCCAATGCATTTGTATGTGCGTGTGTGTGTGCTTGTGAGCGCATGCGCACTCACAATGCTTCTGTGTATGTAGTGGAATTATAGTTTATTCAGCGGGCTTGAGAGAAAACCACAGAGTCCACAAGAAAACCAATACAGAGGTGAAAGACATTTTGCATAATTATACTGAAGAACTTTTCAAAATGTGGCAACATGTGTGACTGTGAACACAGTTCATAATCCGCATCTGCTTTGCATTACTGATATCATTCCATTTAATATAAAAGTCGAAGTAGTAGGTGGAACAAAACAGTATAAATTCTGTCAAAGAAAAAGTGACAAATTCATTACAACTGATGATAGTAGGTACTGTGGCCTATAATCGCCGACATCGTACATTCATGCATAGATGCATAAGCATGCATGTGTGCGCATACTACCGATCATGTGATCACAGTGCTGACTCAGATCTGTATTGTGAACATTCTTGCACAGAGAAGGATCGCCTGTCATTTCACAGCAGTCTCTTTCATCTATGCACAAAGTGAAAGCCTGTCCAACAGATTTACCCGATCTGCTAAAGTATACATGGGCTTTTAAACAACTCTGTATGAAGTCCAGTTATGTTTGGAGATGAACCTGCATCCCAGACCATCTACACACACAGCCATTCAAGGACAAATATATATAAAACGGATGGAAAAAAAAAATGTAACGTCAATTGGCAGCATGCACACACGAATATGCCCACATACATGAGGTGGCAAGTACACATGCATGCACCCATGCATGTGATCAGGTGCTCATGCAAGTGCTCTCTCGTCAGTCTTTCTTACACACACACAGAGCGAGGGACAGAGGTAAAAAAAAAAACAAATGCACGCTACCTGCACTTTTCATCATTTTGATCTCAACAAGATCTTTTCCCTGTAAGAATCTCATCTATACTGGAGCATTCCTGTTGAGTTACATCAGTCAGCAACCACAACTTTTCTTTTAAGCCTCATGTGTGCGTGTGTTCTGTGTGCTGAGTGTTCTTTTTTTCAAAAGTGGGTTTTACAGTAGTGATGTGTATGTGTGGTTTGTGTGTTTTACAGCAACCAGATACAATTTTTCTTTTCTTGCCTTTTTCATCACCATGCAAGGGTTTTTCAAGGTTTCTAAAGGGGATATTTTAATTTTTAAGGGGCAAATTTAGCCGTACAATTGAAAAAAAAAAAGAGTGAATAATAACCTTACACATGTAATCCAGCCATGATGATAAGGTGATTACACTTCTGTAGTCTTTTCCACGCTCAATATCATATACATACAAAAAAAAAAAATGAAGTCTTTATACAGAAATTGAGAAATCAGAAAAAGAAAACTTTCAATCTGCTTTCCAGACCAGTATCTGACATGAATTTCCAGCTGCTTCTGTTTCAAGTCCTTGTTCAATGATTCATCAAAAAGCATAACATATTCATTAACTCTCTATCGGCAGCTGCAGCCGAGGCCTCCTCTCTAGCACATTTCAGGAGGGAGCTCAGCAAACTTTACTTTTAAAATACAGCCACTGTATGTGCTGTCGTGTGGAAGTGTGTGTGAATGGTTGGCGGGCCTGGACTAACCTAATGCTTGTTCTGGGCAGGATAGGGAGCAGGGTAATCCCTTTTGAAAAGGCGAATGTGGGTAGCCTTCCTGCAGCTCCACATTAACTGTGGTTTTTTTTTTTTTTTTTCCATTTCAAAATGGAGTGACTGATGGCGGAGAAATGAAGCAAAATGTGTAGAAAGAGAGGGGGTTAGTTACCGCCAAGGACATTGACAAACAAAGCACAGGACAAGACACAATGCAATTCGACCTCTTGGGTCTTCTTCAGGGGAAAAAAAAAAAAAAAAAAAAAAAAACCATCACATTTAACATTTAGGACAGTACAAACAAAGAAACGAAGAGTGACTTATCTGTCCATGTGGTAGGAAGAATGGCCGCCCAGACGGAAACGACAGAGGGGATTATGAGAGAGGAAAAGGGGGGGGGGGGGGGGGGGGGGGGGGGGGGGGGGGGGGGGGGGGGGGGGGTGAAACGATGGGGTTGTGTAGCTGGTTTAGTGGGGTGGTGTGTGATATATATTTGTGATGGTTGTGGTTAAGGTGGATTTGATAATAATGCTAAGGGGGGGGGGGGGGGGGGGGGGGGGGGGGGGGGGGGGGGATATATATATTTTTTTATATAATTATATATATATATAGGGAAGGGATAGTCATGATAATGATAATGGTAGTAATTATAATAACTAGATGAATAAAATGAAAGTAACTGTGTAATAAAAAAAAAATTAAGTGAATAAAATAGATAAATGATTTTTTTTTTTGTTTTGTTGTGTGTGTGTGTGTGTGTGTGTGTGTGTGTGTGTGTGTGTGTGTGTGTAGGCTGGTAGTAAGTTAGGGGGGAGGGGTGTGGTGTGTGTATGAATGCTGTCTTTTTTTGACATGAAAGTAGGGATTTTTCTTTTCTTTTCTTTTAACAAATGCGCACTTAAATGAGTCACTTAAAAGTCTATGGAGACGACGTGACGATTGATTTGAAGATTCAGTCTGTGATTTCACTCTTTTTTTCAGTTCTGACAGAAAAAAAAAGGAGCAATGCCAAAAGTTGCAAGACATCTACTTTTGGTTTCCCCACTCCGATAGTTCGTCGCAATCGAGGAATATGGAAGCATTGCTGCAAACAGTTTCGCGTTGTCTTCAGCAGATCGGAAACTGTAATGATTGTTGATGGCATGAATCGTCCACAACACTTCAGCTTTCAACACATCTGTCCCACTTGCTGTTATTGTGGATTGGCTGACGATTCTTACTGAGGAAAGGGTCTGACCCGATTTGATGAATTTGATGATTGCCGAACGAAGTCCGTAAGACTACCGACCGGCCTACTCGCTTTATCCAATTCCACGTATTTTTTCCTCTTTCCGTGATTTGCAACCGCCAATTCGCCCATTGTCCGAACATCAACGGTCTTTTTTGCACACTTTACAGAAAAACGCATGTTTGTTGTCTCTGCATTCAGTGATCCAGCTTCGATATTCTTCCTTCTGTAGCCACAACGGATCAAATGCGTAATTTTCCTTTGGCATGATGACAGACGCAACAGTATCGGACTTCGCCGAAGATGAGGGAGCATGGCGCCCTTTGTCGGAAGTCGAACTGCGCATGCGCGAACGATAACCGACTATTGAATTGCTTCCCTTTGCTTGAAAAGCAGACGACACGCAACACGATTCGAGAGGCGAAAATCAATGTCCGAAGTCTCGTTCGCGTTTGTTCTCCGATTCGTCTTCAATCAACTTAGGACTGAGCAAGTCACACTTATTGTAACAAACAAACATTTTGTAGCTTTGCACAAATGCATAACTCTCACCTATGATGAATCTCCAAGCTCTAGCCAAGAAATGACTGACTGGAGTATTCTGATTTTGAAAACGAACAGAAAATGAGCAAAATGCTTTGGAGGAAAAAAAAAAAAAAAAAGAAAAAAAAGGAAAGTCGGAAGAAGCTTGCATTCAACATGTCATCACATAACAAAAAACAATAGGTGCACTTCCATAAAGGAAAAAAACAAACTACAAAACATGATAGCACTCCCACATATGTATACACACACACACACACACAGAGAGAGGAGTCGCTTGATTTCAAGAACACTGAAAATGGCTTTATTTTCCATTCTCACTTGCAGCAGATAAGACATGTGAATGCAAAATATATATCACCATCTCCCCCTCAGGTTTATCTTGCAGTTGCTCTAAAACTGATAACGCAAGACTAGAAAGGGAGCAAGTTCTGTTACACGATGACCTCTTCTTGGGAGTTCACCTCAGAGAGTAAAATGATGACAGGCAGCAAAGAACCCACAGTTTGCAAACTTCGTTGCTACAGTTCCAAGCCAAATCGTTTTTTTTGTACAAGTGCTAGCCTGTGACACAGAGCCAGATTTCCAGAACTTTGCTGATCTACACAAAACGATGTCCAAGAAGTTGCCTCAAATCTCTATGCCACAATACCTGAACGACAGATATTTATAAAAGTCTGCTGCATCTTCTGTGAAGAAATGGAAACATGAAATGAAAAACAGACACACAATGAGGAGAGAAAAAAAAAAAAAAAAAAAAAATCTAACCACCTCCAAAGACAAGACTGGAAGAACATTTGAAGGAGTGATTTCATTTCATCAATGCCTCTTCAGAGTGCAAATTATGTCAAACAGAAGGCATGTGTACACAATACTGACGGGAAATTCAATGATTAAAAACCCAAAGAGGATGAGCCAAGTTTTCAATGGAGAATTCCACTTTTAATGCTACCCTTCACCACAAATGAAAAGGATCATATAGAGGTCTCAAATTAAACAATGTTGATGACTATATTCACTGTCAAGTGAGCCTGTCCAAATTGCATGTCAACTGCAAGAGGTGCTATTGTATCGTCTGCCATATCTGGGATATTTGTTCATTGGAAACAAACTTTTTTTTTTTTTAATGGTTTATTTTTGTTCATTCAGAATAAAATCTTTTCTTTTTTTTTTTTACAAAGTGCCATCGAGAAAAAACAAGATACAGCACAATCCCAGGAACATAAAACAGTGCAATCAAAATAGTCTGCAGACAATATGATGGAAGTGTGGATACCATATAGCAGTATAGCTCTGTCTAAGTGTTTCTGCATGTAAAGTTGACCAATGCTCAATCAATCAATCAATCGTGCTGTGTAGAATACTGTCTAAGAGAAACAGCTTTAACACCAAGAGCTTTCAAACAATTTCAGTGTCGGCCATTTGGGTCACAACCTAAGTAGCCAAATATTAAAGCTTCAGGAAACTACATGGTCAATTCACGAGGAAACCAGCAATGGCTATATTGTCTATATCAACAAAAAGTAAGTTAAGTTATCCGACCATGAAAAAGTAAATACCATAAGACAGAACAATACCCTTTGTCCCATAGAACAGACAAAAGTTTCTTTGAAGTCAGTGCTAAAACCTTGAATACATGCATAAAATATGATATATATATATAGACAGATGTGTGTGTGAAGGGTGATATGTGCAACCAGTTTCTCCTTATTTTCCCCCCAACATTGTCTCCACAACTGGGTCTCTGTTTTTTATCCTGAAGGCAGGAAAGTGACATGCTGTGCTTCAAACCTCCAACCCTGTGACTGTTCAAACCAGTCATGGACCCACTGCCTGGCAAGGGGTCAGGGGGGCTAGCAGTAACACTTGGGTCCCTTCCCTCCTTCAGTTCTGTGGTGGGTCAACAGGTCGCCAACAAACCGGAGGGTGCAGGAGATCAGGGCACAACGACAGGGGCCAAACAAACAGCACAAAGCAATGCAGTGGTTCAAGCGGATGACGAGTACGATACGGAGGACAACAGATGATGCAGGCAATGATGATGACAGGCGATGGGAGGACAAGGGGTGGAGGAGGTGGTTAGTGGGGGAGGGGCCTCCTGCCTGTCATTTGGAGGCCCCCCCTGCTGCCCCAGCGGCACCCTCCTTCTTCAGCTGTTTCTCTCGCATGATGGCAGCATCCCTGCACACATCATCCAACATGTTGCATCTGGACTGAATCGGTGAATGGATCACGCACCATCCAACACAGGTAAGTTGTAACTTACAGAACTCTGGCTTCCAACATCACGTCATCCCACATACACAATCCAACTAGTACACGTACCCAACAGCAGGACAAAAAATCAATCAAACACCATCTATAACATACATACATACACACATTATATATATATATATATATATATATATATATATATAAATTAGCAGCTGGCCTGAATAATCTGACACAAGTACACAAAGTGTATGACTGACTGATCAATTGGTGAATCACACACCATTCTAACACATGTGTACTACATTATAACTGGACTGAATCAATCACGCTGACACATTTCCACCACAGGTACATAACAGATGAACAGAATCGACCAAATTTCATCCACCACTGTGCACATGCATGTAACACAACAGCAGAAGAAAATCAACACACCATCCCAACACATGTATGCAACAGCTAAACAGAACCATTACACACCATCGAACACACGTACACATAAGCTGGACAGAGTCGATTACACATCACACAACACATGTACATGACAGCTGAACTAAATAATGTACACAACATCCAACATATGTATATATAACAGCTGGGGAGAATCCAGTATCCTACCCATCTATCAACATGAAACTTTGAAAGCTGGACAGAATCAATCACACATCCAACAATCCTGACTAAAATCACACACCATCCAACACATGCATCTCACATCTAGACTGAATCAATCATATCAAACACTGGAATGTCAAGTACTAAAATACCATCATGTCTGGCCTGAATCAATTGTGTAAATGGAGAGTTTCTACTCTCGCTCCCAGTCCCTGTTTACCAACATATTCTTACCATGTCAAACTCTTGCAAGCTACACATTGCACATTCTTTAAACCACCTACTTTGCTTTGTTTGGATGCATTGTTTACCATACTAGAGCCCTCCAACTTCGAAACTTTAGATCACTTCTTGGAAAATTCCACTTCCCACCTATAAACATGGGCTTCCAATGTTATGGTATCTCAACCAAACCATTTCTTTTTCCACTGTTATTGAAACACGTGTAACTTCTTCAATAACCTAATAACACACACAAAAATCACTATGTACATTACTTTAAGCAAAGTGATCACATGATTTTAAGGAACGAAGTCTAGCCTGCAACAATCCATCAAAATACAGATACTACAATCATTTGAATGAACAGACTAATTTTAGCCATTTTCTACTGCAAAGTTACTACACTGCAGCCTGAACTACGCAAATTTTCTACAGAAGTAAACTGTTTAGTAAGAGATCATTTCTGTTCAAAAATCAATCACACAACTTATCCTGAACAACTTCCCTTTCTTGCTCTCATTCCTTCACTGCCTACAAGTAATTATTTCAGATTTCCACTGGAATTTTCATTTCATGTTTTAAACGTTTAACTGACTTGCAAGAAAAGAATAACACTGCAGAATGACCAACAATGGGTCAAAACCACCAAAGTCTGTAATTCAATGATCAACATCAATAATAAACCTAAAAACAACCGACTCATTATCTGTCTTTTGGCAATCTTTCCAGCACTCTATTCTCTTTTCTAGTGACTGTTCATATTACTTGATCATGCTTAACTCAAAACACTCTATTCTCTTTTCCCATGTTTGTAAATATTACGATTCAATCATGCTTAAACTGACAAACTTCATTATCATAACCTTTCTCCCCCCTAATACAAGTTTACTATCTATTCTACTTGCATCTGTCTCCAAGTTACAACAAACAAAACTAAAATCAATTTTTCTTTTTCCACTTATCTATCTCGGCAAATGTACGCACAGAAATGCATACACCCGAGACGATCGAATGGGAAGCTGACCAAGAAAAACATTATCGCTAGCCACAGTGGTAAAGCATTATTGTTAGAATTACAGACTCCCATCTATTTCTTTTGTGGGATTTTTCTGCCCCAACAGGCTGCTGCCCAGATCCGACTTTGCTATGAGCTTAATGGATGCGACTCCAAGACTAGTTTCTAAAATTTCCAAAACCAACACTGCAATTGCCTGGATGTACTAATGAAAGTAAACACAGTAATAGTATACAGTACTGCTCTGTTAAGCAGTCTGATCAGCATTAATTTAAAACACACAAACAAAACTCTCAAATTCTGTTGCCCTCCATGCCTTCCTCTCACGATCTTCACTTGACTTCAGTCTAGACTGCCTCTCTACATCTGTAGAGATGTTCCGCCTGACGCGATCTTTGAGTTCTTGAAAGAGGTTAACATTTTTCATGGATCTGAGATTTTACAGTGGAAAGATTTTTAACAAACTTTTGGTTTTTAGACGATGTATTTTAAGGAATTGTGTGAATGAATGACATACGAGTTGATTTTAACGTGGTAACAGCCCTGATATGGCCCCTTGCGGTCGGCTGGGCTATAAGCAACATTATCTCATTTTATCTCTACATTTGTAGCCTCGGTTTGATTCTGCTGGGGTCACTGGTCTTGACAAATTCACGGGGACTGTCACTGGTCGGATATGGTAGTACCTTCCAGAGGGAGAGCTCTCACACACAGCTCCATGACTAAGCAACTATTGTTGTCAGCTGGGGGCTTAGCAGGTGATGTCATTAGTATGCTGGATCAGAACGGGCGCCAATGAATACCACCAAAGTGACTCAGCAGCAGTGCAGGATCTCCTCTGGTGGGATGCCTCATGGCGAATTTACACTGACCATTCCCTGTTAACTGCAATGCTGGGGCTGAGGCAGGATGGGCCAGGCCATGGGCGACACGTCAGGATGGGTGGTGAGGGTGCAATGCCACTGAGGTGGTTTAGAAGACGGTTAAGCAAAAAAAAAAAAAAAAAAAAAAAAAAAAAAAAAAAAAAAAAAAAAAGAACTCAAATTTTGATCTCTCTCTCTCTCTCTCTCTCTCACACACACACACACACACACACACACACACACCACACACACACACACACAGTTTATCATGCACAGATACAATGCCCTGTGCACAACTTGCTTAGGTCAGAAAATCACACCTGCAGTTAGAAACACAAACATCGTAATTTCTATCCTTTTACATGAATCAAATATTAGTGAGCTTTTCAAAGTTTTGTTTTGTTTTTTTTTGACTTACATTACTTATAATCATTCACAACTTGTGCCCTTGCACATCACTCTGAAGAATGAGTAGTACGACTCAATTTTGGCTCTGTGGTAAAATTCTGATCCTCCAGCATACAGTCCATGAATCATGCGTTTTACATAGCAACATACACTGACTGCTAACTTGATCTTTGATGCATGCTTCAATCCAGTAGCAGCTCACCTCTCACGGCGTTCCTCCAAACTTTTTCCTGCATTGCCTCCTTTCTTGGAGGAATCCTTTTTCTTGTCCACCTCCTTCTGCTTCTTCTGGGCCTTCTCTCGGGCCTTTTCTCGCTGGTTGCCACCTGCACAGTATCAGGTTCAGCTCCATCAAGGAGGCGTCACAGCATACGAATGAATTTGTATGAGCTACACCACTTCTGCAAGCCATAAAACCACAGTAACATGCAAGGTTTACCGCTAGATGACTCACTCACAACTGCAAAGAACAGATCTGGGAAGAAAAGTCTCATCTATAGACAAGACCTAGCAGATGTATGATTGATCTACACATTACCACAACGTGCTGAACAGGCCTTGGACAACTAGCAAATGATGTATCATAAAAACCAAACACGCAATGTCAGAGCCTCTCACTTCATAAGAGAGATAAGGTATATCTAATAAGCTTCAACTTTCAAGTGTCTAAAAATAAAAGTAAAATTAGTTGTAAACTCAGATGCTCATAAGAACATTTCAGTCCTGGCATCAAATATTTTGAAATCATGAAGGTAACCATACAAGACCTTTTTGGCTTTAAGGTTGCTAATTGCTAATGTTTGTAAGTCACCACTTCTCTCAGAACATAACTGAAACTGTGTGCTGATTCAACTTTCAAGTGATTGTGATCTTCCCACACTCCTTTGAAAGAACTAACACCCCTGAAACACACCTTTGAACTGAACAGCCCTGAAAGTGGCGGGTGTTTTACTTGCTGTGTTAGTAAGCAGAAATAAAAGTCCACTGCAAATGCGTCTCTCCAACGCCCATCAAACTATTTCACATAGCTTCGGCATCATCTTGCAAGATTTATGACTGATTACTCAACTTTACAGTAGACAAACTAATCCCCTGTTCTTCTGGTTCTTCCCTTTCCTTTGCAAAAACACAAGGCTTTCAAAATGAGTATTTAATCATGTCAGCATCTGAAGAAATATCTTACAAAAAAAAGACAGCAACTGCTTGATAACAGTGGGAAAAGTTGTCTACATACTAGTAATAGTAGTATGTATATAGGTGTGTGTGTGTGTGTGTGTGGGGGGGGGGGGAATCAAATATTGCAAATGTTTGCATAGCTCTATTAGTGTGCAATTCACTTAACTGCCAACAATACAAATATTCACGTAACTACCAACAATACAGATCTTTATATTAAATGTCACACAAAAAACCATCTGTCTTTGTTTTCAACCCATTTCAGAATGTCAAAGTTGAAATCATAGTAATCTCTATAGATCTGATCTTGGACTGTCTGACCTGTTGGTGTTAATTTTGATTGACATAACTACAATATTTATGAAGCACAGTCATAATGCCTGGGTTTAGAAGTAGTTCAGTGTCCAAGTTAACCTTCTTTATAGAATTAAACACTTAAACATATCAGTTATACAGTAAAATCTGTCACACAAACTCATACGAAAAAAAAAAAAGAGATTTTGTCACTCACTACTACACTACTACACACCTTAAACACCTTAAGTTAAAGTAAAACAATTTTTGAAAAGGAGGACTCTCTCATCCAAACACCACATTTTTACAGGCATTCTCTTTTTCTTAATGCTTACTGTCCTTCAAAATAAAAATAATACAAACAAATGAAACCTGCTTTTCCTCCTGAATGAAAGCACTGACACTGTTTGTTATCAAAAGTAACCCATTGAAAGTTTCAATCAGTGTTGTGGAGTAAATCCCTTTTTTTTTTTTTTTTTTGCACTCACTGAGAAACTGTAGTGTGAAAGAATACACTTCGTCTTCAGTCAAAACTTTGAAGCAAATAAGAATTAAAATTTAAATGATGGAAAACAATGAATACTGATTCATGATGGAAACAATGAATACTGATTCATAACTTATCCATCAGTTTAAATTAAATACGTGTACTGTCTGTTCATTATTTTACAGAACAATCCGGGCTGGAAAAATTCAGTCACCTGACCACCTGAACTGAATGCAAGAACAGATAGTGGAGGAGATTTCAATTCTGAATAGCCCATATGAAGACAAATTCAATGAGCTTTTGCATGCATTATATGATCATTTCTCTGAGAATTCCTAAAAACTTACAAATTTAATTTTAAAACTGCAGTAGTCTTTCTCATTCTAATCTCTATCTAGAACTAATCATTCACTTAACCAGATAAAACTGTGTACTGAGTACCAGCTATCCTGAGGAATATTTTAGAAGGAACAGCAACTAGTGGCGAGTACTACTACTAGATGGTTTGCCAAGTCTTTTACCCCTACACCCAGGTTCGATGACTGTTTAGTACTAGTCAGAATCGCTGCAGACCTGCACAGGGTATCCTCTGGTTTCGTCCAACTCAGGCATAGTTCACCAGTATATATAGCACATGACTGCAGGCAGAGATCAAAACATAATTTTTTTTTTTAAACAATTTAAACCAAAGTATGGAGCTGCCAAATGCACACAACAAACACTGAAGTAACAAGCCTTGACAACTTGGTCTTCTTCATGTAGTACAACTTGAACACACACACACACACACACACACACACACACACACACACACACACAAAATGTAAACCGAGTACAATTTCTTGGTTACTTAGAGGAAGCTTTTTTCCTAAAATTATGTTCAATCAACATATTACCGTAACACATTAATGCAGTATGCGACAGCAGTGTGCTATCCCTTCCCTGTACACAACAAAGTTGGTATGGACAAGAATCCTGAAAGGGTCTGGTGTCTTGCGCATGCCCAGATCATTCCTCTTTTCGAGGTAACTAATACCCTGACTGTGAAATCCTAAGGGAACCAGGAAGGTGGAGAGGAAGGGACTCTGCATGAGCCACAGTAAGCATGTTAGATTAAACGTAATCTTATGAGAAAACTTTCCTTTTCATTAAACATACTGTACCATGGCTCACTAATGCAGAGCAGCACTACTAGTACTAGGATTGTAGGAAGGAGGCCTCACCTGGTTAATGTCTGGAGGAGTGAGAAGAGCCAGGGCATAGGGCGTGTTGCAGAGATGGGATGCTGAGCTACCACAGCTGAAGCAATGCCTTGGACCCATCATGGCTCAAGACGGGAGATGTTGTGCAAGCAGAACTGAATGAAGGCACCTGGGGAACGCCAATACATGGAGTCCAGGACACTTTGAATGCTGGCATTATCATGATTATAAGCACTGCCAGCGACAAGGCCCATACTCCAATTTCATGGGGCCTTGTTGAGAAGACAGCCAGATCTGCGTCAGGCCTTGCATACGCAGCTTTGATTACTTCTCTCAGCCACTGAGAGACTGATGAGCGTCTGATGTCCTTCTTATAGCTTTCATTGTAAGAGAGAAACAGGAGGTACTGCTTAGAAGTTAGAGTGAAAAGACTTTGTCTGCCTTCTGTACACTCGCAGGGCGCACACCGGACAGAGACTGAGAGAGTGTGGTCTTCCTCGTCTGGGGTGAGGATATAAGTCAGAGGATGAATGGACCTCGGCTGATTGATCTCGAGGGAACCTCTAGGGAGGGATCTGCCACAAGGTGGGCCTGAGGGGCAGATGAAGGAGAGTCCTGTGCGGGTGAAGTGCCAGGCTTAAAGCCGGCCACCATGAAAACCCCTGGGCAGGGGACTGAGAAAGTCTCATGGCCGAGAAATGCTGCCAGTGCCACTGAGCCATGTGAGGGGCCCGTGGAACCCAAAACTGAGGGCTCTGCCTCAACGACGAGGGGGGCTGAAGGTGTGCCTGCTGGCCCAAGCAGGCATAGGGGGACCCCTGAGAGGCCAGCCACTGCAGGTTTCTCACAATTGCCAGGGAAACCATGCATTGTCTTGAATGGAAAACAAAGTATGGTAAGACCGGGGGTGAAGCCAGGCAAGGGCGGAGGAATGGAGACAAACAGGCTGCTGACTGAGCATTGGACACCCCGTAAAGGAGGAGTTGCCTCCCTTGCACACCTAATAGCTGCGCTGGCATGAACCAGGCTGAATTTGGCAGAGAGGATGAAGAAAGGACAAAGCCTTCAGAATTCCTATCACCTGAACCTTTATCCCCCGAAGAAGGGGGGTACCTGCATCCATGATTGGGCCATAGCAACTGAGATGTGTGCAGCAGAACCTTGGCTGAGCTGTACATGTCTGGGATGCAGGGATGGGATTGACAGAATCACAGTTGAGTCAATCACCGTGAGAAATAAAGGGGGGGATGAGCAAGGGCTTGTCATCACCTCAAAAGAACTGCAGCTGAGTTGAGGTGACACCCGGAAAGGATGAGAGGGAAAGAAGGGAAATGTGTATTTCTCCCTTAAGCGAAAGCATAAGCAAGAACACCAAAATCAGCAGAACAATAAATCGATTGCGAGAAAAAATTAAAATACTTAGCTGCTCTGAGCGCATGAAGCTAACGAGAAAATGGCTGCAGAGAAAAGAGGAATGATCTCCAGGGCACAGATGCAAAAGACCAGGCCTTTTCAGGGTTCCTGTCCATACAGACTTTATTGTAAACAGGGCAGTGATGGCAAACCACTGTCGCTTATTGCATTAGTGAGCCGCGGTACATATGTGTAATAAAAAAAAAAAAAAATTTATGGGAATGGGTTGAGGGAAGTGGTAGGGAGGGAAAATGGATGAAAAAATCGACGTTGAATTGAAATGTAAGCAATGAATTCTTCTCTGACTTTGACACAGCATTCAGAGTCAGTGATTTCTATTATTTCATATAGAACCACTATGCCTTAAGCCTGCTTATGCCTGCTGTGTTTGTGTGTGGCAGTCTCCATTAGTCTTGTGGCAAAATGTGCTATTTTTCATTGGTTCACTGAAGGAAATTAAGAACAAGAGACTGACTGAAAATTACCCCCTCCCGACCACCCACCCCTTCTCAAATTCTGAAGGCTCATAATATTGGTTGGCCAGCTATCTGTTCTCTATACAGTGGTGATTACTACTCATTAATACGCATCTCTGACATATATATAATTCTCATCTAATTTTTTTCTAAGACTCTAGAATTCAGGCCAATGCGACATTAAAATGGATCAGAATTTAAACTGATGCCATGATTTTCTCCTCTACACATTACAACTTTGAGCAGCCCAGCATTACAATTCTACAAGCACTTTTTGTCCAATCCACCACAAGCTACTTCAAAAAAAAAAAAAAAAAGTAACTTCCCTCAATGTTTAAGAATGTTCTAAATTTACAACAACAAAAAAACAAAAAAAAAACTTGCTTGAGAACTCTTCTCTACAGAAAACCAACAAGAGTGTTTAAAATTGCATATCCAGTCTATTAACAGACCATAAGATCAAGTGATTCAGCCAAAAATGAAAAGCATGGTAACCTTATAAAACGCAGCTTTTCAATTCATAGATAACTGGCAGTTCAGCAGTGGCTTTCAGGTGATAGATAATCCCCCTAATGGAACAAAAGTCAAGCTACCTGTCCATTATGACCGGCTCAGACAATTAAAAAAGCAGAGTTTAATATTTATGGTAAATGTCTTGTGCAAGATTGGCCAGCCAAAAGTTTCTATGTTTTTCATTGCTTGCTTCTTCAATTCTTGTTTGCCTCCAGGCTTCCGATGACCATCACTTGACCGCTGCGATGATCATTACTTGACCACTATAATAAAATATCTTCATGCAATATTTGCCACTGTCGGAAACAGCTACTGTAGCACTTGGAAATTCTGATGGACACAGCTGTGATGATAAGGAGGACATCCAACAAGTCAAGTTTTACTGTTATTTTTTGTTAAAATCTGATTGAAGTTATTCTCTTTCAATTGTAACACCTTTCTGACAATGAATGGAACACGAATCTGGATTTGGTGGATAAAGAATGTTTAGCATAATCTAAAACGTTTCACGAACTTTGTTCCTCTTATCTTATACATTTCTGTCTCCTTCCTGCTCAGTGTGTGAGTGAGCCAGTCAGAGCGTGATAAATGTGTGTGTGTGTGTCACTCTGTGTGTGTGTGTGTGTGTGTGTGTGTGTGTGTGACACAGAGAGAGAGAGAGAGAGAGAGAGAGAGAGAGAGAGAGAGAGAGAGAGAGAGTCTCTTTCTTGCAGGATAAAGTGTGTCCCCCTAAAAAAAATTCAGTGACTGAAAAATTTGGAAAGAAATATTTGCAAGTCTGATCCTCTAATTTCTAGGAAATCATTATAAATCTCTGTTGTAATACCTTTGATTTTAGAGTTGTGTGTACGTGCAGGTGTTTTTTTTTTTTAAATGAACAATTAAAAAAAGGTTTAGGGAGGGTAGAAACTAGATTAGACTGTCAGGCTGTTGAAATCATTCTGTCCCCGTTCGGATTTCTGGACACAAAATGACCTTAAGCTGCTCTAGGCTTAAAAACAAAACGAAACAAAGCAAACCAACCTATGATCACAGACATGCTGTAATTTAAATTCAATCAAAATATTGGACAAATTTCAACAGTAACAATTTCTGATTTCTGCCAGATGAGCATGACAGCTGGCATTACAAACACACCACATTTGACAAATTTTATGATTAACATGTTTATTGTTGACACTGAATGGAAATGGTTACATCCACCCACTGAGGTGGTCAACTAACGGATTTTTTTTTTTTTTTACATAGATTCAAATTCGATCCACATAGCCATAGCCAAGCAAACATTCGAGTCTGCAACCAAAGTGAAGTATGGCAGCAAGAGGGTATGTTGCCTTTATCACACCGACTTCTCTTGTCCTACTCACAATTATGACTTTTGAGAAAAAAAAAAACAAAAACAAACCCGAAAAGAACAAACTCTAACAACAGATTAATCATTTAAAACCAACCACCATTGTGGCATAAATAATATCATATAGCCTGAAGAGCCTATTGCCTGCTCTGTCTGGTACCTGCTAAAAAGCAAATTACACTAATCACAAGTATTTGCAGCAGATGTGTAGAATGGCTAATTTCACCATTACACATTGTTAAAATGTGTTTTGAAAAAAGTAATGTTCCCAATGTGTATCAAGTTTATTTTCAAAACTAACAAGTGATCCTGCAGAGTTCCACATATTGATAATCTTGTTTGAACACAATATATATGCACACACTATACAGTTCAGTTTTCATGTTTCTTTTAATTCTTTTTTTATATTTGGAATGTGTTAGTGTCACACCCACACTGATGCCTTCTAAATTTTATGCGCTGTATGCGTTTGTAATCTCAGCTGTGTATCACAGGCAGAATATGAAACTAAGTGATTTATTGCACAAGAATTATTCATGATGTCCAAATACGTATGGTATTGGTAGCATGGCATAATGTAACAAGATTGCTACACTTGATTGAGTCTGGTTGAATTTGGGTGGATCCAACTCTATTATTCAATGTTCCTAAGTTTGTCTTCACCTCAGCAATGTGAAGTCCATGAACGGGATCTGTTCAGTCCCTGTTATTTAAACAGGACAGAGCTATACTTTTCACTTATTGTAAGTGTCTGCAGTTTCACGTGTATTGCTACGTTTGTCCATATCTTTACTATACCTATGAAGTTAGAAGCGATGGGTAGGCAGGTATGTAAAATGCGACAGCCATTGTCCCTGAACCTGCTGTCACCTGTCATCACTCTTGTGATCTTTGTATTTGGGTACACCTGACCCTGTTTTGCACTCACATACAAATGATACATTTAATTTCCTTGTAAAGACAAAGTTTCAACTTTCATGAATCAGTCATTTAAAACATCGTCAGTTTCTTCTCAGATGTTCCATTTCAGTACTATTACCTCAATTTCATTGCTAGGGTTGGTTTGTTTGTTTGTTAGGGCTGGGTTTGTTCGCCCTTTTTTTATATGGGGGGGGGGGGGGGGGGGGGGGGGGGGGGGGGGCTGTTTTTTGCTTAAATTGGCAGTAGTAGTTGTGTGCTGGGTCTTTTCTTGTGTGTTTGTTTCTTTTCCTGAACGCTTCCGGACGGTGGTGTTCATTTCATGATCTAGTGAGAAGTGTTTTTTTTTTTGTTTTGTTTTTTTTTTTTGTTTTTGGTAAACATTCCCAAATTATATCAATCGTTCTCTCAGCATCGCAGTATTCATACAAAAATTCAAGAATTTGACCTCTTCTTCTTCAATGTAAGTGGTTATTTAAAACAGACTTTAACACTGTTGTTCCTTAGCCACAAAGCGGTAATCTGAGTAAGCCTTAAAAACTGAATCAAAAGTTTAAAATAGTGACGGGAACGTAGATGAAACCCAGTCAGCTGAAAACGAGCTCAGATGATGACCCCACATTATTCCATTGTTTACACTTGCTTGAAAGTCTTCAATGCTAATAGCGAGAAAGTAGTTGAGACTTACGAGTCATGTTTAAACTTGAAGGATAAAAAAAAACCCAAGTTCCAAAGGCAAAAGCCGATGTTCTGTCGTCACCTGAAACACTCCATACACTTCCGAACACAGCCAGTCAAGCCTGAATAATAACCATAAGGCTTTGCAAGCTGACGTCACTCAATACAACGATTTACCGAAACAGAAGAGAACTGTCCGGAATTATCCAAAAAAGCTGGCATCCGTCAGTCATAATTATGAGGATCAAGTCGACCTATGTTTCATATATCGTCCAGCCGACAGTAGAAGACGTACAGGACTAGTAATCAGATAGGCTAGCGTTCTTAGGGTCTCATTTTCGCTCTCATCTCAAAACTGGATGCACGTGATCGCAGTGCTGTTGGTCCCATGCTCCAAGCAGACGACCATGGGACCAGCAACAGCACGAGCAATCGTTTCAGAGATGAGAGCGAGAATGGGACAAGAAGTTTAACCCTGGGAAAGTGCGCCATGCATGTAACCGATATGTCACAGCATAGTCAGCTGTGACTGTGGTCAATGTAATGGCGATCTGCCGTGACTGAATGTCTTTCTCACAAACACAGACCGACTGAAACCAGTTCATCCTCAGATTAACCTTTGATAGTATCGACTTTTAAACAAAACGTTGTAACAGAATGGTAACACATTTGAAAGAAAAGAAATATTTCTAAATCAAACAAACGAAACAAAAAGGGGGCATGGGGAAAGACTGATATTGATAACTCCTGATAAAATGCAGACAACAAGAATCTACCTCTTATTTCTTTCTACACACACTGTCTAATAACACCCCGACTGTCCATTATTTCCCTTCACCTCTCTCTCTCTCTCTCTCTCTCTCTCTCTCTCTCTCTCTCTCTCTCTCTCTCTCTCTCTCTCTCTTCTTCTTCTTCTTCTTCTTCTTCTTCTTCTTCTTCTTCTTCTTCTTCTTCTTCTTCTTCTGTTGTGTGGCCGCAATCAACACGCTAATTATTTTGCCACAGAATAGGGGGTTTCCACGAACCGGCTGCCTAACTTTACTCTCTCTCTCTCTCTGTTGTCCCACTCTCACGAGTAATATATCAACCTATTCCATACTTCAATTACTGCAATTTCCTGTGTTTTGTGTCTTGCATAAGAGAGAGAGAGAGAGAGAGAGAGAGAGAGAGAGGATCCCTTCCCCTCTTGTTATCCTGCGTCTTTTTTTTTTTTTTTTTTTTTTTTTAGAAAAATGTTGAACTGTATAAAGGGCTTACAGCGAAGATATGTAAATAATCAACGAGGTAATGTGTTTCTACAGAACTTTCTATGATACTGATAGGGCCTATTGACCTTTTCTTTTTAAGGAAAGTGACCGTTTCAGACTTAACAACTGTGCTCTACCAACCAACCACCGTAGCGCAGTGGTTAGTGTAGCGGATTCCAGACGGATAGGTTGTAGGGTCGATTCCCCCTGCGAGTCATTTACGTGTTGGGGGGTTTTTCTACCCATAACCGCCTGAGTGAGGACCAGGCGGGACACCAAGTAATCTTAATGTGTATTTATCAATTCTGGCGTTTGTTGATTCCACCGTGCCAATACCTGTAGAGGAAGAGCAGCTCCAGCGTCAGCATGAGCTGCAGACATCAGATCTAGTACCGGCATGATCATGGCTTCTTCTGTCATTTGATTGGTTTCTTCTCCCTGATTCGTCTTCAAAGAATCATCATACCACCTTCTTGAGGGTTTGACTGGTTCTTCTGCCATAGCTTAGAACGGTTTGGGTTGGTAATGCTGGAACATAACTGTTTCAGCCACTTGTAACTTCTGCAGGGAAGCCTTCGTGATTTTGTTTGTTTTTTTGTTTGTTTGTTTTTTGTTTTTTTGTTTTGAGACTCATTCTGGATGATGCAACTAACAACGTCTATACCCCCTTCAGTATTTTGTGGGTGAGAAGGACTGTTGTATCATCCATGTAGGTTTTTAGAGAGGGCGTTTTGCTATCAGTTCCCGAGGTCTGCTGAATCTGTGGTATTCATGGCTGCTTTTTCAAGATGACTTCCCTTGCCAAGACGAACAGTATGGGAGATACTACTCATCTTACTGCTGTGCCAACTTCTAGATTAACCCAGCCTGTTGTGTGTGTGTGTGTGTGTGTGTGTGTGTGTGTGTGTGTGTGTGTGTGTGTGTGTGTGTGTGTGTGTGTGTGTGTGTGTGTGTGTGTGTGTGTTCGGTTACCTGGGGTTGTGAGGTGGAGGCAGTGTGTCGTAGCTTTTGCTGAGTTGTGCGGTAGCGACAATTTGTGGGATACTATTTCTCTACACCCCACAACTTTGACCCCACAGACTGTTGCCAATGCTATGGGAACGTTGCTGATGCATTTATTTTATCTACTCCAGAAGAACGTTTTCCTGCTAGGATCAGCACACACACACACACACACACACACACACACACACACACACACACACACACACACACACACACACACACACATACACACACACAGATCAGCTTGCTCTCGCTCTCAGCCAGGCCGGAGATAAAGAGATAACGTCAATTACACGCATGCTTTCTGTGAACAGAAGTAAATTATGGCGTCGGGGGGGGGGGAGGGGGGGGGGGGGGGGGGGGGGGGGGTGGTCATTGTTGA